>OX421445.1:47492358-47499858 GCA_949126865.1 Montipora capitata | reverse complement strand
TCGATTATCCGTGTGGAGTCCACCACTTGGTGAAGTATCCAGCTTTGCTGCACATGCACTATTAGATACAACAGGCATGCGGGCTTGTTGCAGGATTGAAGACGGTTCTCCCTTACCAAATACTTGTCCCCAACCTAATAAAGCATAATGAAATATCAAAAATTTAAAATAAAAAGCTACTATCAATTTGACTTATCACGAGAATGATAACAAATACTTGTGCATTTCTGAGATTACAGCTGAGCGGTAAGAAATATTCCGGTACGCAGTTTTACTTGAAACTTGACGTTGCGTTTTCTGCAACACACATTTACCCAACCGTAACTTCTATACTTGTTACAGCAAACGAAACTTTATGACCGCTGTTTAATTTCTTTTATCTACTTCCCTGATCTTGGGGGAACTTGACTTAATTATCAAATTAAAATTGGTTACGACGGCAAAGCCGTGAGTACAGCAGTTAATTGCAAAGAGAAGTAGGTATGCACAAATTGCCAAAATCAAGTAAGGCAAAAGTCGGAATATTCCTCCCTATTCTAAATGTTAAGAGATGCAGTTTATTTAACCTATCGACATTTCTTAGAATGACTTTGATTGCCCATTTTTGAACATTGCACAATACATATAGCTGTGTTTGTGGATCACAGATTCGAGGAATACAGTTTGGCTTTGTTGACCAGCACAGGGATGAGGGCTCGGAGCACCGATTTCAAGTCAAACGCATCATCAAACATTCGTTCAATCTTATTAACTGTTATTAATCGTTGGCACATACCTGATATATAACATTCCATTCCATTTGGCACTTCCTCTAAGAATCTGGGTAAACAAGCACTGTTGACGGCATCGCTGGGTTCAGCTGGCCTTGAGAGTCGAAACAATGCAATATCGTTCTCATATGGTACTGGGTGCGAGAATAACGTATGTTTGATGATGCGTTTGACTTGAAATTGCTGTTCCATGCCCTCATCCCTGTACTGGTCAACATCTCCAAGGATAACTGTAAACTTGCTGGGGTCGTCATCTAACACACAGTGAGCAGCGGTCATTACCCATTCAGGCATGATCAGCGTTCCTCCGCATAGGTGTTTGTTGTCCAGTTTCAACCAGGCTTGCCAAGGCCATTCACCTAGACTGGCATCGTGTCCATTAACTACACGCGAAGCGGAAGTGAAACTGCGACCACAGTTGACTGTCAAAGAAGAAAATACATTGTAAAAAAACATTTCTACATGAAAACAATGCTTCAAAAATAGAAGACGCCAGAGTACTGAAAATAAGCGCTGGCTATCGTCTGGAGTGTTTCACACGTTATTACAAGGTCTTGCAAATAGGTCAAACAAGCCAACTTATAAAGTTCTCCCAAACATAGAAACCCCCCCCCCCCCCCCTCCTTTATTCGTAAAATAAAAAACCCCTCTTAGTCCGTTAAGGGACAGTCCAACCTAACAAACTGAAGGCTTTTGTTGAAAACCAAATAATGGCAGTTCCTTTGAATCAAGATACATGTACTTCACCTTGATTGAGGCCATCCCACGATCGTTGTAGATCCCTAAGAGGTCCTCTTGGAGGTGGCATCCCTGCATTGACAGCTGTACCTCCCTCCCTGCCATTGTCCTGCACGCCTAGGAACAAAATTTATAGTTCTTCTATTTTGTACAAGCTTTCATAAAACGTACAATGGAATTAACGCTGTACCTTCATTCCAATTGGACTCTTCTCTCCTTTCTTCAGCTCCTTGAATGAAAAAAAGACGACACAATCTCTTCAATGACCAGGAAATTATTATATCTTATAATACTGCTGTTTTAATCATAGTTTAATTAGAAATCACAAGGGAAGAAATTTGTCACCTTTCAGGTCTCCTCCAACTGGATCAATATCTGCGGTAAAGAGAAGGCCGGGTTCCTGAGGAGGGATGAGATGACCACGGCTAGTAATATGATGACATCGAGCTGTTTAGAAATTAAAGAAAAACACCATTCAGATTCAGACATAGACTTTTAATATATCGGCAAGATCCTGTGGAGTGTTTCAGCTGGAAAAAGTTCGCGGAACTTGTATTTTCCATTAAATTTGAACCCAGAGTATTGTATACATTCCTTGTTTTCCATTTTGCACGAAACGTGGCTTTGTTTCTCTCGAATATCATCGTACAGCCTGTGACATTTCTGTGCATGGGCAGCGATTTGAGCTTTTTCAACGAGGGACGTCTTTTCCCATCGCTGAAATATGGCCGCTTTGTCAAAGTTGTATTAACGGCATTCAGGAACAATGCTGTGGTCATTTGCTGAGCAGTTGAATGGCATATATAGGGAAATATAGACTGATAAATCTCGGGAATTGTGAAATGTTCTACAGAAAGGAAACATGAAGCGGTACGTGAGCTCTCCACGCAAGCGCTTTGTTTTGAGGGAAAAGAAAAAAACCAAATTAAACGAAAAAGTAATGGAAAGACTAACATAGCTAAAGATTCCCTTACGAGGTGAACAAAATCAGTCGACGCAAGCACGCGAGTATTATTGCGAGAGGCAACAAAAACCTAAAAGAGTATAGCTATTGACTCTGATGGCCACAATGACCAGGCAAAACAAGAATTACGGCATTATGGATATGAAGGATATTACACAGTCACAGCTTGCGGAAAAACTCCCGGATGGTTACATATTCTTTTCTTGGGAATTATGGAAAATTCGAACATGTTTTGGTGAATTCGAAAGGATTCAAATGAAAAATTGTCAGATTTTCAGGAAACGAAATTGATGCAATTTTTAAAAGATTGAGCCGAGGCACGATGCTTAAAAGGCCTCTTGTGTTGAGCTTTCAGCGAACGATCAGAATCCTTTCGCGTCAAAGTCACCAGAAGTTACACAGACAGTGATGCAAATTTGTTATTGTCGTTGTTGTTAGGAAACAAGATGTTCAAGGAAAGAGTAGTCTTTAAAATAACTTCTTTCCTTTTCACATTGCCTATTTAAAACGAAATATACATCCCATAAAAACAATTGAATTGTTACCTTGAATTGTCTTCAGCGCTGTAAGTACAAGTACAGCCTTGATAACCCTGGCAAAGAAGCCCATAGTGTTGTTTTTCCGCAAGTAATCGACCGAAAACCACAAATAACTAAAAGGGTGATTTCTTCCGACTGCTCAAGTCGAGCCTTACTGCTTCCTAATTGCTTGCATTTTATTGGTTGACGGATTAATTTATTACAAAAGAGAGTCTACTGAGTTTCGAACAACGGAACAGATGGCTGAAGACAATTCTTGTAGTTTTTTCGGGAACGAAACTAAAAATCTTGACATATTTCTATGCAATCGCCAGTCAAAGCTAATTTTTCTGTTCATGAGGAATCATGATTTCCACTGAAGCGCAGGGATAAATAAAAAATAACGTGAAAGAACCTTTGCGACGACAGATGGCTTTGATTAAGTGAAAACCAAATGGATATGCAAATTCTCTATCGGTAAAGAGTCCATTTATCTGTATATTGGAAGATGCGTTCCATTTGAAAAAAAAGGCATAATGTATAAATTTATGACTAAGAATTTATTCATGAAATGATCATGCTTACAGCAGGCAAACTATGGCCAGAAAGAGTCAAACGCAGTGGGCAAGTTGGAAAAAACAATAACAGCAACAAGGAGAAGAACCTAAGCAAAATTGAACTACCTATAGTTGAAAAATCATTTGAACTGGCGCAATCCCATTTAGTCAAACACTCTGTGGTATAAGGACGCTTGTGCCAGGGCTGAGAAAGGGTTAAAATCTCTTAATGTGGCAGGTACTTCTTAAGAGGTGAGATTACTTACAAACTGATGGAAACCGCAAAAAATTACTGATCAGAAATGTCATTGACTATATGCAAGAGCCATTATCGCTCGTGCTATATGATAACCCACATCAAAGGGAGAACAATCCATTTTATTGCAGAATATTGTCATTTTCTAATTTATTTCTAGGATAATCATCATCTCAAAGGCTTCAGTTTTCCTCTTGATCTTGCAATTTAAAGCGAATTAAACTATTTACATGCTGGTTTCATGTATATTTATGAATAACAAGCCGAAGTGAATTACACGCGATAAAAATCTATAGCTTCCGCCGCAAACTAGCCGATGCTACTAATGTTAATCTGAATGTGAATAAAACATGACGACTTTATTAGAACCAAATACAAAAGGACCAGACTGTGTCTTAAGCTTAATAATATAATGAGGACAAGGCTCTTAAAGATCATGTTTTTAAACGTTACCATTAAATTTACCGCTGCTCCTTTTATCCAGCAAGTTTATGAATGTATGGTGGTTGAAAACAAAAACAAACCATTTTGTGCGTCATGGCCAGAAGAAGATTTTTCTTTCTATAGAGCTCCGCCCCCTTCCGAATATTTAATATCGTCTTTCAGATATGTTTTTCTCGGAAAGATGGAAATAGCAGAGAGAAGCATTGGACTTTTGTCTTTATTGTACTGTTTCCACTGAACAGAGAATTTAACTTAATCGTCGTTTTACAGCTCAGTTGACACCATCAGCTGTGATATTACAGTTTATGGTTTCTGCAGATTTATTCTGAATTTTTTTCACAATAAATTATTGGGTTAGTTTGATAATACTTGATCAATCCAGTTGCGGAATACACTGACTCGAGTAAACACAGAGAAGTGGTTTTTAGAAGAGCAATTGGCACTTCCCCAGCTGACAATACCCTGCTGTACCCAGCGGCCAACGTAGTCTTGACAGACAAATGGACCACCACTATCACCAAAGCAGGGACTTATTACAGTCTTGCCAGCATCTCCTGCACACAGCATTGCCGAGGTAATTGCCATTTGAGGGTCTATGCCTGATTTTGAGCTCTTGGCTTGACAGACTCGGTTGGACACAACAGGCGTACCAGCTTGTTGAAGGTTTATTGCGGCTGCACCTGGGTGATTCATCTGTCCCCAACCTAAAAAAAACAAAAGACTTCTTTGAACAATCCTATTCTGTTTACCACTTTCCACGAAACAATATTAATTTTCCCCAAAGAGAATAAGCCAGAAAGGAAGAGTAAATATTTTATTCACCTGAGACGAAGCATTTGGTTCCAGTGCTCACCACCTCAGACTCGCTTGGTAGACACACTGTATTCACAAAGGATGTCCTTACAACTGGGCGCGTCAACTCAATTAGAGCTATGTCGTTGTTTACGGGAACTGGTGAGTTATATTCTGGATGGGGCACTACGCGTCTTGCGCTAAATTTCTGCTCAGTGTCTTCTGGTTTCTCTCTATTAAGGTCTCCAAGTGTCACGGTGTACATGCTTGGATCTGTCTCTGAGATGCAATGGGCAGCGGTCATTACCCAGGTTGGAGCTATCAGGGAGCCCCCACAAATGAACCCATCTTTTCTAGTTTCCAGCTTTGCTTGCCAGGGCCACTCACCCGCAGAGGCGTCTGTTCCGCCAATCACACGTCCAGCTGCTACTGTAGCCTGTCCACACGCTGCTGTTAGATGAAAAAAAGAATTGCTATGTTAAGTTTTTTTCATGGGGGGGGGGGGGGGGGGAGTTTGAACTTACGCGAATTGATGAGATTTTGATCTTGGTTCTTGTCAGCATCATCGTAATCATAAAAGAAACCTGTATATAAATATATAACTGTAAGTATTTTTCATTTTTAAAAATGTATTTATCTTCAAAACCTTTTGCGATATTCAAGTGATATTACTCAGAAAACAGTTAATTTTTTTTTTGGAAAAGCTGTTTTGTTCTAACGTCAGGCTCCATTGAAATACAGGTGCAGACGGCGTGCTTTTCATCAAATAATTTAACAAACATTTGAATTTCAAATATGATTTCTTTAAAGAAGAAAAGGAAAAACAATTTCGTCCTAATTTGCAGATTAATGAACTTGTTTCGAGTTTCAAAGTTTGTCTTTTCTATTTGCACGCCCATGATCGTCTTGGGTGATGTTTCTTTTAAAATTACACATTAAGTTATGGTTAGGTTCTAGAAATATCCTTTCTAACAAAAGATTTCCCGCCAACACCGTATTGTCCGTCGCGCCGCGTGAACGCCGCAAAATGGGTTTTCGTTAATTATAGGTGGCTGTTTCGTAGCTGCATGATGCTACACTATCTAGAAGAATAGCAAGACAAACATAGTGGGTATAATCTCTCAAAGAAAGTACCTCATAAAAGAAAAAAAAATTAGTGCGTTAACCAGTCAGCCTGAGTGCGGAGTTCATCCGACGGAGTGCACTAATATTATCTTAGGTACGATCTTTTTATTCCTACCTTGTTTTGGAAAATGGCCATGATGGCGAGATTCCACGAAAAGAGGTATAAATCGCAACAAGACAACACACCATATTACCGAACCAGTTAGTGAACACACCATTGTTCGTGACTCAGAGAGGAACCCGCAGACTGGTGAACATCTGACTCGCTGCTTTGACAAATAACTACTTCCACCTTTAAACTATTCATTAAAAGCACTCAGCCTCAACTTGGCGACAATAAGAGAACAAAGAGGGAAAATTACCATTTGGTCAGATATTTTATTCAGCTCAAATGTTGACAGGTTTTACATTTCCCACTATCGGGAACATCTCGGTCTCGGAACTTTCAGGAATCTTAAATTCACTGAATAAGGCAGATACTTTAAGGACGGGCAAAAGTATATCCCCAGTTGACTTTTTCAGGCGCTAGTCACGTGTGATAACAGATGTTTGATAATCATACACAGGCTTTTAATTTAGAAGTCGCATCTATTAAGATGCATTAAATAGTCACGCGAGTGATGGGATGTCTAAATCTTGTTTAGGGTTGTTTTAAATCACTTTTCTGGTCAGCTTCGCCAGTCAGTCAATATCTAATGCTTCTTCATGTTGATGACAATTGTTAACATTCTTATAATTTTGAATTTTGCTTTTTTTCCGGTCACGATATTCTTAGAGCGAAACAGTCTGATTGGATGATAACAAACAATCATCCAATGAGAGAAGAGCAAACGGCGTGACGGCTGCAGGCACACGAAATCCAGTCACTCATCCTTGGAGATAGATAGATGGATAGATAGATAGATAGATAGGTTCCCCTGTTTTTTGGTTCCTCTCCAGTTATAGCTTGAGAGAGAATGGTAACAAGAATATCAATAACTATCAAACTGAAAAGTACTGGACTATTAAATTGAAAAGAACTGGGTGAAACTATCAATATCCGGTCAATATCCGGAATTTCCGGGAAATAGAATGATGCCAAATGCGCATCGTCAACTTTCATGGGGTTAAACATCGGGTTTCACGGATTTGGCGTTCACGGAAATCTGCTATATTGTAAACGGAAAAGACGGAAAAGGCGAATTTAGGGGATGTATAAATATTATTATTTATTTATTATTATTATTATTATTATTATTATTATTATTATTATCATTATCATTATTATTATTTATACATCCGCCTTTTCCATCTTTTCCGTTTGCAATGTAGAAGTTTTATTGGAAGCGTAAGTACC
>OX421445.1:47467358-47487358 GCA_949126865.1 Montipora capitata | reverse complement strand
CAGAACCTTCGAATCCTTTAGAAGAGAGTGTTGACAAATCATTTAGTTATGACAACTCTAAGAGTGAAACCTCAGTTGTTCAGAGCTTGCCATCGACTGTACATCAGCCGCCCATAACCGCTATTGAAAATAGAGTACCCAATGCAACCAGCACAAGTAATTTATCCACAATTCCAGCTACAAGTTGTACCACACCCAACGTTTCTCTTACCCATCCTAGAACAGTTACATCAGTAACTCAATTCCCACTCCTGTAGTATGTTGCAAGCCCCATGTAACCCAGATCAGATTAGTACACCAGCTACACAAAACTCCCCTTGGAGGGGCTGGCCCGTACCCAATCAAGTCTCATCCCACCCGAAACAGATTAGTACACCCGCTACACAAAACTCCCCCTGGAGGGGCTGGACTGTACCCAGTCAGGGTGTGTTACCGAGACCCAGTTTATCAGGAACATTACCGCAGCCACACCCAAGATGGGGTCTTATGCCTGACTTTCCAGGACCCCCTTCAGATTCCTGGATATATCAACGTGACGAGTATAGCGTCACTTCTCAGCCCCAATTGTCAACACATTACCACTCTTGTTTCTCCGCCATGGAGCGTTCGTTGCCTAAATTTGACCTTGGAAAATTTGATGGCTCGCCCCTCCATTGGCCTTTGTGGATCGGAAGATTTAAAAGTATTGTCCATGATCAGCCCTTCCTGAATGATAGCCAGCGTTTAGCGTATCTTTAGAATACCGTCACTGGTGCTGCAGAGTCAGAAATCCAGTTCTTTGGAGAAGACGGTGCAAATTACATATTAGCTCTCAGAATGCTTAAAGCGAGATTTGCTGACTCAGGAAAGATTGTGCGCGCAGCCACTGCTGCCCTTAAGGTCATACCATCACCGCGTCCTCAAGATCAGACTGGCCTTACAAAGCTGTACCAAACACTCAGGTCAACCGTAGTCACCCTTCACAGACAGAGATTCATTGCTGATCTCTTAAGTGAGACAAATCTGAACATTGCCGCTCAAAAGCTCCCTGGGCCTCTGCAATCCAAGTGGGCGATGGAAGTTCAGAAACACGAAAGTCAGGGAAGGCCTAACTTGTTTGATCTAGACCGATGGCTTTCAGAACATGTTAGAGCGAGACAACACCTGGTGTCTGAGGAACCAGCGAATTGTTCCCTACCTAACAGGTCTAAACCACCGAAACGGGATCCATCCCTACGTTCTTCTACACTGCACATCAAGTCGGACCCACAGCAAAAGGGAGAAGAACCCCCAAAAGAATCAAAGTCACCAGCCTGCCTATGCTGCTCACCCACTTTACAGATGTAAAGAATTTAAAAGAAAGTCTGTACCTGAGCGCTACGAGGTGGTCAAGAGCTTTAAGATGTGCTTCAATTGTCTCAAAGAGGGACATCAAGTTAATGAATGCTCCAACAAGACTCATTGTCAAGTTGCTAACTGTAAGAGACATCATCACAGTCTGTTACACTATGAACGTGCACCTCAGCAACTGCCTAGCCAGGACCCACAAACTCAGTCCCCACGGACTCCAGACAGCCCCCTCCCGTACGTGGCAGCCACCAACTCCCTCACCGCCAATGACAGAGTGGTTTATTTCCAAGTTGTTCCAGTCACGATACGAGGTGAAAACGGGGTGGCGGTGATTGAAACGTTTGCTATTTTGGATGACGGCAGTTCAGACACGTTGATAAAAAGAGACATTGCCGACAAGCTGAATCTCGAAGGACCAGAGCAACTACTTTGCCTGGGAAACATTGAAAATAACGGAACACCACGGAGCTCTAGAGCAGTGAATCTTCTTGTGACACCGACCGGGAAATAAGCTGTAAATCTACCTGTTCAGATCCATCCTGCTTGGACAGTCCCTAAATTAAATGCCCCTCCACAAAGACTCGTCAAGGAAAACGTTAGAAAAACCTTGAAACACCTAGAAGATTTAGACATCCCTGCTGTGTCTACGGATCAGATAGGCCTACTTATTGGAGTGCAGGTTACCGAAGCCATGATTCAACACGAATACAGACGTGGACCAAAGGGGCAACCATATGCTGTGCGAACTGACTTTGGATGGGCGATTGCTGCCTTAGCGGGAGGAGTTCCTTCCCCCAGAACAGGTGTAAGTTTTGTTGGACATTGTGTTACCCTAGACACCACATTGAATAAAGAAGTTGAAAACTGGTGGAAGACAGAGTCATTTGGCACCAAGTTCAATTGTGATGTTTCAAGATCTGCGGAGGACGAAAGAGCTCTTAAGCGCTTAGAAGAAACTACAAACTTTCGAGCTGACGTGGACCATTACGAAACCGGTCTTCTCTGGAAGGATGAAGAAGTCGTGCTCCCAAACAATCGGCCACTGGCGGAGAGAAGGCTTACAAATCTGGAGCGAAGCCTAGGTAAGAATAGTGAAAGAACCAAAGCTTATTATGACACAGTTGAATCCTACATTGCCAAGGACTATGCCAGAAAGTTATCTCACACAGAGATTGCTACTAAGGAACCCAAGAACACTTGGTACCTGCCACACCATGCTTTTACAAATCCCAATAAGCCAGGAAAGATTCGCGTAGTGTTTGACGCTGCAGCCCCATACAAGGGAACTTCGTTGAATGATCAACTGGTGACAGGCCCCGACCTGCTAAACTCCCTTGTGGGTGTGATCATGAGATTCCGACTGCATGCTGTTGCTATGATTGCAGACATTGAGACAATGTTCTTCCTGGTACGAGTTATCGAGAAAGATCAACCATCACTGAGATTCCTTTGGAGAGGTCCAATCAGAGATCGTCCTCCTGATGTCTACCAGATGCAAGCCATGATCTTTGGTGCAAAGTCGAGTCCAACTTCCGCGAATTATTGCCTTAAGAAAACCGCCATTGATAACAAAGCCACTTGCAGTGAAGAAGCTGTCAGTACAGTCCTAAGAGATTTCTACATGGATGACCTCCTGAAGTCTTTGCCTTCTGAAGACGAGGCAGCCCAGCTTGCCCTCCAGCTTATTGAGCTTTTGTCGAGGGCTGGCTTGCGATTAACTAAGTTTATGAGTAATAGCCGAAATGTGCTAGCTCAGCTACCTCCCAAAGACATCCTCGGCAGCCCTGGGATCTCGCAGCCATTTGATTTGGATCTGGACATCCTTCCAGTTGAGAGAGCCTTGGGAGTGCTGTGGAACGTGGAGCAGGATACTCTAGAAATTAAAGTAGTTCCAAAGCAGTTAGCCCCAACCAACCGAGGCATTCTAAAGCATATATCAACCACCTTCGATCCCCTTGGATTGGTAGCACCATTTGTACTGAGGGCTAAGTTGATTCTGCAAGAGCTGTGGAGACTCGGGTTTGATTGGGACAAACCCATATCAGGCCCACTACTAGATGCCTGGGAGGCCTGGAAGGCAGAACTACCTCTCCTTGCAACCTTGTCCGTTCCCAGATGTTACCTTAGCAACCAACCAAGTGGCCAGTATGCACACGCACAAATTCACATCTTTGCTGATGCCTCAGAGGTCGCCTTTGGTGCCGCTGCCTACTGGAGATTTGAAACACGGGGTCATTCCTATCACTGCTCCTGCATATTTGGAAAGACAAGGCTTGCTCCGATTTGCTCTGATTCCCCGACTGGAACTTCAAGCCGCTGTAATGGCAGTTAGAATGAGTCAGACCATCCAGAAAGAACTAGATGTGATGCCCAGCCAAATTACTTACTGGACAGATTCCACCACAGTGTTATCCTACATCAAGAGTCGAGGGACCAGATTCCATACATTCGTCGCCAACCGGGTTGCTGAAATAAAGGAAGTGCCTGATCCTGAGGCCTGGCGGCATGTCCCTGGACGCCTCAATGTTGCCGACGATTGTTCAAGAGGTCTTTCTGCTCAAGACCTTCTTCGAGACAGCCGGTGGATTAACGGCACAGGCTTTCTTTTGCGGGGTGAGGACTGTTGGCCAAACCAAGTTATCTGGCAACCTCCGACTGACAATGATCCTGAAGTTAAAAGTGAAGCCTGGCTGGGTCTCAGTTCTGAAAGTCAACCAGGAGTTTCTGGACCCTAAGAAGACCTTTTCCTGGACCCACCTGACACGAGTTACTGCATGGGTATTTCGGTTTGTGACAAGCTGTCGTCACAGGAATGAACATGTGAAAGTTACTAAAGGATCCTTATCTGTTGAAGAGCTCGTAAGGGCTGAAGAATTCTGGATTAAGAGGGCCTAAGCTCAAGCCTACTCCGAAGACCTGAGCCGGTTAGCCGCAGGAAAGGAGATACACTGCAGCAGTGACCTTAGATCCCTGTACCCTTACACAGACGAGAAGGGCATCTTGCGCGTCGGGGGTCGACTGAAACATGCGCCAATTCCATATCAAGCCAAACATCCTGCTATTCTTCCTAAGAAGCATGACATTGTTCCTTTGATCTTGTTACACTTACATCAGCATCAGAGACTGAACCACTATGGAGTAGAGCATATCCTTGCTGAGTTGCGGCAACGGTATTGGATTCCCAAAGTGAGATCTGCTCTCAAGAAAATAGCCAAGTCATGCCATGTTTGCAGAAAACACAATGCCAAACCAGATCCACCGCTGATGGCAAGCCTACCTCAAGCAGACTCCAAGCTTTCACCCCATACAACACTGGTGTGGATTATTTTGGACCGTTGCTAGTTAAAGAAAGAAGGTCCACAGTAAAGCGGCACGGTTGTCTGTTCACCTGCCTTGTGACAAGGGCGGTACACTCGCTCGAAACAGATAGCTTTATCATGGCACTGAGAAGAATGATGGCTGGAAGAGGCAAACCGAGAAACATCTACAGCGATAACGGAACCAAGCCAAGATCTCAGACACGCTGTCACAATACGGAATTCAGTGGTTCTTTAACCCCACTTCTGCTCCCCATTTTGGGGGAGTCTGGGAGAGACTTGTCAAATCAGCAAAGAAAGCTCTGAAGATCACTCTGAATGGCCAATTGGTGAATGATGAAACCTTGCTCACATTCATGGCAGAAACTGAGAGTTTGCTTAACAGCCGACCGCTAACTCACGTCAGTGTTGATCCTCAGGACCTTGAAACAATCACTCCTAACCATTTCCTGATTGGAAGAAATAGCCCAGACGTGCCTCCTGCCGTCTTTGATGAGAGAGATTTGTGTTCCAGAAAGCGATGGAGACAACCCCAGATGCTCACCGACCACTTCTGGAGAAGATGGCTTCGTGAGTACGTGCCCGCACTTACTGAGCGGAAGAAGTGGAGAACTAGGTCTCAAACTGATGTTCAAATTGGGGACCTGGTTTTTGTAGTTGAGGATAACCTACTTCGTGGCAGATGGAATCTTGGCCGAGTCGTCAAGACATTCCCAGGAAATGATGGCCTCATTCGCATCGTTGAAGTCCAGACGAAACAAGGAACATTCCAGCGGCCAGTCGTCAAGCTTTGCCTCCTTGAGGAGGCCGAATGTAGTGTATAGACTAAAGTCGTATACAGGGGTGGCTATGTTGCCGACTGCCCTTAGGTCAGCCGACTCTTCCAAAATAGGACTTAGTTCCCGGCAGACTAGAGACAAAAACATGTGTTTGAGAGATCCGCCATCTTGCTGTGTTATCGTGTAGTGCTCGGATGGCTACTTGAAAATTTGCTGTTCTCGCTCGTTGCCTTAGTGTTATTTTGTTTGGAAAGCCTCCACCTCAAACTATGTTTGTTGTTGACGTGTTTCCTACACCCGCGTTGGCTTTGAAATCCTTCATGTTCGTACAACTGGATCAGAAAATGGTACAAACTGTCGGCATCGTTTTTTTCTAGGTCAAGACGTTTTGGTTTAGGCAATGCACCATCGATAGAAGATCATTCAATCTTGCTTGCTTTACTCATTTTTTCTTAGTGAGAAGAAATAAATGCATTTAAAGGAGCGCATTCGTTTATCTCATTCAACAAAGGCCGATATTATAACAACGGAACTAACCAATCGAATGTTGTGCATGTTTGAATTTGACGCAACGCGCCATAATTCGCTATTCGTAAAATGTTTTGGATAATTATCATTGCAGGTACTCCTTCATTGCACGCCTTGCTATGACATACATATTTTTGAAATTAGAAGCGCGATCTAATGGTTCCTTAAAGGAGAACGGAAGGCTAGGAGTTGTATTTTATGTGGGAGCTTAAAACTACTGAAATGGTTTAGATTTGTGGTAAAAAGAAAGAAAAAATGAATTTTGCCTTGCGAAAGTGACGCAAAAAGTCCAAACCCGTGGTCATTTTTCCAAATTGAACGTCCGCCATTTTGGACATCTTTTCTTCCGGTTACTTCCATAATAGGAATGCCCCGCCGCCATGTTGTGACGTCACTGCGCACATGCATTTTTGCATGTCAACAAAATTTGTACAGAATCTTGTGTCAGGTTGAAACTGAATTTAGCTTCGATTATGGCTGAGATCGAGCCTTATTCTTTTGAACCTTTGCGAGACAGTTCGGAGGCAGAGGAAGACGATGTTCACTAGAGTCAAGATGAGCGCCCTGGTGTGCCATAGAGAAAGTACAAAAAACCGCAGGCTTTGCCCTACGAAGAACGATGTGCGCTACTACACTGGAATACTCTTAAAGATCGAAGAGAATATCTGTAGTAGAAAGCTACAAGACAGTACTTGGATTAAATGGCTTGAATTTCAACGATAATTTTGAATATTGTCAAAGTGAAATTACACGAGCAATGCAAATCGTCAATACAAAGGAAATAGAGAGAAATACAAAGGAAAGATAATGGAAATCAGCAAGAGTAAGTTTTTAAGTTCTCTTTTTTCGTTAGAATCATAAAGCATTGGAATGACTTACCAAATCATATTTTTAATGAAGGACAATGTAAACAATTTTTTGAAAGAATTTGAAGAAGCATATGAACATTTATAAGCATACAATCAACTAAGTAGTCTTAAATTATAGGTTTTAGTATTGTTCTCATGTTAATTTATTTCAAATTGTTTGTTTGTTTATTTTTGTTAAGGGAACCTTCAAAGAGGGATAACCTCAAGGTTCTCCTTTTCAAGTCAATTTGAATTTAAATGAAATGTGTATTTGAGGGTTGTGCAAACTGGGAAGGGCAAAAAGAGAATGAATGTTTCACTGCAAGGAGATCGAGGAAGCCGTAAATGAAATTTCAGGTGAAAAATACTTTTGTATTCAGCAGATGTTAATCATTTTGGCACTAGAAAGGTAATAAACGGTCATAGATTCGATGGGAAGAAAGTGCTGCTTGATTATTTAATTTATTTCGTATTTTGTCGTGGCGTGCGTGGCAGCCACAAATGGCAGCGAAATGGTTGCGATATAACCTGTCTATATTATTTTGGTTCAGACATAGTGGCAGATCAACCGGATCATAGATGTATAACACAGCACCATCTCTTTCAAAGGATTTGTTTACAAAGGGAAGTCCTATAGAGACCGCTATCGAGGGTTTGTGTCAAGTGCGCGGAATGAGAGCACCACAAGAGCACTACAAGCTTATGTACACAAATGGTCACAAATAATTTGCCAGCTGAGATTTATTTCGAACGTTTCGTTGAGCTCGGTTAATCCTCCAACATAAGATTTAATCGCTGAGAAAGCAATAGATCTTTTGCTCTTTGATGTTCTTTTAATAGTATGTGCACTTTGCGTGTCTTGACCCTTAGATACAGAGGTTGCGACATCAACACGTACAAGCAGCTAACTCAGGACTCAGGTAAATTGCAAACGGATACACAGTCTGTAGTCCTTTTTTAGAGTAAACGATAAGAAAGTGATTATTTTTACTATTTTTCAGTTCGTTTTAATTTTGATAGAAGCATGTCGCATATAGCAGAAAAAATCTCAGACAAATAGCGTTAAATGATCTAGTGATGACTGTATATAAGCGACCACCGTTTAATTTTTGATAGCGCTATTACCTCTTCGTGAGGACCTTTATTTATCCGACGTTCACTTGCAAGCCTTCTGCTTTTCTTTTGCTGATGAGGAAATATTGTCGAGACAGCGTCGTCGTTTAAGTCGCGTTTACGTTTTCTGCCGGGCAATAGACTGATCGAGGCTACAGCAACTTTTGAAGCACTCCTTCTCAAAGTGCTCCGAACAAATGTGGCACTGGCTAAGTTTGGGCAAATTTGCCCTTCAATACCCACTAGCCACTCCTTAAGGAGCGGGTTCGTTTTTAAGGGCAGTCGATGAAAACTTACCCTCTTTTGGAATCTCTGACCGTTCTGTTGGAACAACCAACTACGGCACATTCGATCATTTTGGAGCTGATGTTTTTCGTGCGCAGTGACGTCACGCTATGCGCCCGAGCCTTCAACATGGCTTCCAAAATGGTGGACGTTCAAATTGTTCTAGTACGGAGCTTTTTGCTGTTACAATGAGGGTAAATGGTAAGTTCACTTCCAAAAACATAGCGATTTGATTACAACCTATCTTGTGCTTTCGTAAGAACGACTTTTTAAAAATTATTTTCTCGCCTTCCGTTCTCCTTTAATCCACCAGCAAAAGAAGAAGACAAAATGAGAACAAAAATTGTTCCTTAGAAACAGCTCAGAAAAGAGCAGAAAATGAGGAATAAAAGCGAAGCGCTACACGAAAACGCACAATATAGTACAACCCTTCCTCTTGTCGCAAAACGAAACGATAAAGCCTTTCGACAACTAACGAGTTGGAACAAATGCTCTACAACTAATGACAAAGGATTAACGCGTTATTAGGACGGATTGAATAAAAATCACAGATAAAGGTCCATTTTGTTTCCCTCGTGACTCGGAAAGAGGAACAGTTGGTTCATCTTTTAGCAACAAAGGTCCATTTTTTTCCATGTTATCAGAATAAAAACATTTTTAGGAACTATAGTTCCCAAACGTGCATAAAGGACGAAATTGTTCCTCTCGGGATTCGGAACTCGGAACAATCGGTTCCCCTTTTAGCAATAAAGGACCACTTTGTTCCGTGTCGTGACAAAAACACGTTCCCATGGTATCAATAGGAACATATTTTTAGGAACAACAGTTCCCAAATCAACCATTAAGGGCCAATTTGATCCTCTCGAGATTCTCAGTGAACTCGGAACAATTGGTTCTCCTTTTAGCAATAAACGACCATTTTGTTCCTAAGTAGTATGAAAGCACGTTCCGATTTTATCAAAAGGAACACAAAAAAGAGGAACAATCTCTTGTCGCTTTTCAAGAAGAACTGTATCAGGGGCTAACTCGAAAACCTCACGGTTCCCTTAGCTCCAGACTCCAAATAATTTATTACTTTTCCTTGTTATCCTATTGTAAATTTTAAATGTAAATAACATTTTTTCTTGTAATAATTTTAAGTGTGAATCAATAAAGATTGTTGTTGTTGTTGTTGTAACATTCGGTCCGAGACAAAATACACCATCTCGAGGCTCTCGGGAATCATTATAAGGATTTGTATGAGTTTATTTGCCAGAGCCTCGAGATGATACCTTTTGTTTAGGAATAAATTTTAATATATAGAAAGTGGGCTATTCTATCAAGATCTGCAGTAAAATAAACGAGTGCGCCAACTTTCTTATAACTAATTCCATTGGTCCGTTGTAACAGGAAGAACAGCCAATACATCCTTGCCTTGCAGCAAAAGCGTAATCGCTTCTTTCTGTTCTTTTTTTAGGAATAATTCACCAAGTCGCATAGATAGCCTTTCGAAAATTCGTTCTCTAAATAAGCCATGTTGCCATTATTTTTATTATGGACCAATCAGGTATTGCCGTTGCTGGTGCAACGGGGCTCGCTGAACACTAGTCGCAGTAAAGATCGGACAGTCTCTATTTTTCCCGCCAAGACCCCTCCACTCCCCCCACCGACTCGGTAGTTATGTCGCTCTCCCCAGTTCGTGCTCGCTGTTTAAAAACAAAGATGGCGGCAGTTTGTGCTCGATCCCGACGATCAAACGGGAAAATATGGGACTGACTGTGAACAGTCTAATAAACAAGACTCCATTACTCAAGAGTAAGAATCTGGTATCAGGCAGGTTTGTCGCCATCAGCGTCAGAAAAGTGTCTATTTTTAAACCAAGTTTTTCGGGAAAATAAACAATAAACGAAATGTTGTACCTAACTCCCGTGTTTATGATTCTTTGTGTATTGCATTTGCATTATAATGTAGCTTTCATATTTAAATGATATGGAAATACCTCGACACAAAACATTTTATTCCCAAAGGGTTTGAATTGGGTACAACATTGAGTTAGCCGATTTGGTCTATTGTTTATTTTTCCGCAAACCTGGTTTAAAAATAAACACTTTCCTGATGAGGATTAAGTCAATTTGGGTAAAATCTTCTCTTGGGTGATGGAATCTTGGTATGAAGCATTCTGTGTGCAGAAATAGGGCACTATCTACAAAGACGAGTCAGTTGACGAAGTTCTCTAGCTTGTCACCAAGTGCAATGTCGTTTTAATGAGCTCACCGTCGACTTACTGAACATCATAGGAATAACTGGAATATTGAATGAACCTCGAGGCCATGTTTCCGCAAAGACAGTGGTATGAGTGACATCGGATAATATTGGGCATGGAGAGATTGTTCACCAATCTCAAAAATATTTACAAGGCCACTAATTTGTGAAGTTGCATGACTTAAGACGTTGAAAATTGCCATTCAACCGTTCACAGAAAGCAAACCAACTTGTCAATGATCGTTCGGATACACGATGAGAGAGTCCATCAAAGGAGTTACATGCTGGGTGTCTTACTACCGTTCGAGCAGGAGGTCGTGGTATCCTAAACAAGAGGAAACAATATCGTTTTCAAACATCCCTGATTTAGAACCGTTCCCTATCGTTTAAACGTCACAAGCCAACTGTGACCCTCTACGGGACTGGGCTTTTTCCTATGGAGTGGCTGCGAGACACCACACAGTACGCTTGCCAACAGCAGCATAAAATTCCAAAGGCTGCTCACTCCATTCTGGGGAACCCCCTCAAACTGAGTTAAATATTCCTAGATAAAATGTTCCCACGGTTACAATTCCACATCAAGATTTAACTTTCAACCCAACACCAACGCAATAGCAGGAAAACAAACTGAGCCCTACTGTGAGACCGCAGTTTAGTCAAGTCATCTTTCAACGCTTTTCCAGGTGTTTTTGAAATTTGTCAGCACAAAGGAAGGGAGAGGGGGGGGGGGGGGGGGGTGGGGGGAAGGGGGTGACTGGGATCGGAGGACTGAGACAATGGGTGATTTAAAGAAAATTGTCGTCGACAAACTACGCTCCGGTAGTCAAGTAGGGCTGAGTTTGCTAACCGGTCAGGATTAGCAGGCCGATTCCAGCGGTCGATGCATCCAACTTGGCTCTGGAGCGCATCGTTGCAATGGCTCTTCCTTTCGATTGAGTGAACAAACTACCACCTTGTGTCACTCGCAGGAATGCTATTGCGTTGATAGTGGGTTGAAATGAAAGTTTTGTCTTTGTCAGATGATTCTGATGTGGAATTATAACCGTGAGAACATTTTAAATTGGAATATTCTACACAATTTAATGGCCTCCCCAGAATGGAATGAGCAGCATTGAGATTTTATTTTGCGGCCCAAATCGAGTTGACTCTGGAAAATAACCAGACAAGAAGAAAGCTACCCACAATGGAACTAAGATAAGGCTTTTTAATTCAGAATTTATCATTATAATCAACATGGTGATTATCATACAAATCCTTATATTTTCGGCCTGTCTGAGCTTGGGTCGCCTGTGCGAGGACATTAATTTTTATGTACAGCAAAAAATTATCCCGGTATTTTGCCATCAATATCTACAAAATAAAGAATTATCTTCTTAGTCTTTCAATTCAGTATTTGATTAAAAGAGACGTTGATGTTAACACATTCACCACTAAAGCGGACCCGATTGACGAGTAAAATCGTCTGACGTTAAAGTAAAATTGTAACTGTCACTCCTATGAGACCCTAGGAGGGAATAGGTGAACCAACCAAACAGCTGAGCAGCGATTTATTACTATTGATTGAAAACAAACAAAGGAAAAGAAATACGCCAAATTTTAAGAAAAACCCTTTTAAGGCTTTTAAAAAAAATTGCCCCTATACCGGTGTAGATGGCGGTAGCATTTTTTAGGTGACCTGAATCTAGATTTTCAGGAATTCTAAAACAAGTACGAATAATGAATCCTTAAAGTCCATACTCTGCATTGATTCTTCAAATCAAATTTAAATCCCATTTTTTACGTATCTATGAAATAAAGAAAAGAAAAGAAAAGAAACATGGTAATTTCATTTTTGAAATATCTCCTATCATTTCGGAGAAAACAAAAAATATGGAATATCCTTAGAAATATTAGAGCGGTTTTTTTGTCAAATTTGGCACCAGTAATGACCCTCAGTCAATGCATAAAATGCCACCCATTGTACAGCTGCAATGGCATATGGCAACAGTTGCTTCCATATCTATTTTGTGCATAACGGAGGTCCTATTTTTTTTGTATCAGCCAAACATCATTCACAGTCAACGAGTTCCTTAGGAGACCTACGGCAACATCAGCTCTATGCGTGTTTTGAACAGGACTGTGCGTCTAGCCTGATTTGAGAGGAAATCGAGATAAAATAATATCATTTACAACCAAAAAGGACTGGAATCAAAAGTGTTGTCATGGTTACGTCATACTTTTCACCAACTTGCACCTTTCTTGAGGGTTATTACTCATGCCAAGTTTGAATAATATGGTTGTTACATTTTCAGAGACATTCTTAAATATTTTAATCCATGTTCCAATGGAACCACTATTGACGTCATCAGTTTGCTAATTTGCATAACATCTCCTGAAAGAAATGATACTTCAAAACTTTGAAAAGCCTTTCAACTAGGCATTAAATATTTTTTTACTTCATAGGCACATCATTAACAATCACAACCTGCGCATCTTCTTGGGAGGGGATTCGAAAAATATATTATAGTCAATTGTTCTCGCCCGCGTCACAATGAGTTTGCCTTTTGTAAATGTTACGAAACAAAAACTACCATTTTTTGTTACTGACGAAGCCATATGAATGAAAGTCACAATTGTTTTTTCACATTCTCCCAAAAAAAACCCGTGCATTTAATTTAGCCAATTCCAAAGACTGTGTTGAAGTTTTTCAGGCGAGAAATCCGTCTTGTGTTCCAGACAAGAACCTCTTATCATCGGTAAGGGTCTCAAAGAGCCTTATAGAAATGTCAGCATGGTGAGAGTAAGGCTTACAATGTTTTAGGCAGCTTCTCCACACGTAAAGACACCTTATCAACTTGATTGCGAGTAGAAAAATGAGCGTCTATTATACTCTTAAACGTTTTTCTAAATCGCCTGTTTCGTATGGCATAAACAATAGGATTAAGCACGGAAGATAAACAAACTGTAAATCCCAAAGACTCTTGTACCATACCAGGAATAGAGACACCAGAAGAATTCATAATACCAGAAATTGCTGTTGGAAACCAACAAACGGCAAATAAACAAATAACAATGAACAACGTTTTAGCGATATGTACGTCTTCCCCACGAGGCGAGGAGTTGTTGTTCGCTCTTATGTGGTTGCAACTGTTATCCTGGCTGCTCTTGATTTGCCTTCTGTGTTTGATCACAGTTCGATAAACTCCATAATAACAGCCTAAAATTATGATGATGTTTGGATATAGAGACAAGGATGCTACAAGTCGTGATATCCTCGAGGCTGACTCCCGTTTGTTGTCAATGGAGCAAAATCCGTTGTGTTTATTAAAGTAGTATGTTCCCAAACCATAAAGTGGTCTTGATGCGATTAATATGGAGTAACACCAAATCACTGCCAGCATAACACAAACGTTCTTCTTGGTGTAAGCCGCCTTGTATTTCACGGTCGGTTTTATCGTGACAAATCTATTTATGCTTATTGCTGTCATGGTAACGAGGGTGGCGTTGAGGACAGCTGCTAATAGAAACGCTTGTAACTTACAAACACTCATGCCCAGTATCCACTCGCCGCGAATAAATGTGGCAGTCGTCACTGGTAATACAGTAGTGGAAAACAAAAAATCTGTCACTGCAAGGTTCACCACAAATGCGTTAGGAGTTGTTCTTAGTGATTTTTCTTTCCAAACTGCAATGAATACTAATGCATTTCCACACACCCCTACCACCATTAATAAGGAAATGACGAAGATTTCCACTGCCATGCGAAACGATCCCCGTTCCAAAAGAGAAAATTGTTCCGTTGTTGGATGATTCATTCCTAATCAGTGACGAAACCTGTAAAAATAAAGTAAAAGATAATTCAATTTCTAATTCAAATAATTTGTTCCTGCCAAAAGAGGAGACATATATATCCGAGGAAGTAAACATATTTTGGTGTCAAGCCCATTTTGGGAAACACAATTCACCCTGAGAAAGGTTTCAAAAGAAACACTTGCAAAACTTGATCCTTCTTATTCTGTATATTAATTAACGACGAAGAGATAACCATATTATGAAGGTAGAAATAATAAGTTTCAATACCGTCCAGTGTGTCAAACAACGATCTGGCAAGCCCCAAGCCCTACAGTGAACTCTTTCCTGGGACAGAAAAGGAAATACGTACCTACGCCCCAGCTGAATTGAGTTGAAAATTCTCGACGTTGAATCTCTAGCCAGTAATACGTGTAAATAACGAAATCACCAAATCTTTTTGTCGTCGAAAAGAACCTGAAATGAACACAAGGTTCTTA
Source organism: Montipora capitata (assembly GCA_949126865.1). NCBI lineage: Eukaryota > Metazoa > Cnidaria > Anthozoa > Scleractinia > Acroporidae > Montipora > Montipora capitata. Next base: position 47,472,650 of record OX421445.1, on the reverse strand, counting down.
TTTCGTGGATCATTGGACATTAAATGTCATTCAAAACAGCAGGAAGATTATTAAAAATGGGTTATGTCTTTTTCTCATTGGCTAGTGAAAGTAATATTTGCTCTGGGACTATTGAAAAAAGAAAATGCTTCAATTTCTCTACTCTTAAGTGTCAATACAAGGGAAGCAATCTATCAATCAGTTGTCATACATGCGATAATGCTATGATCCAAAACGACTTTCGGTGATTAGATTCCCCAAAAAGGTTGTTGTCTGTTGCTACCCAGAGGAGACAGGGTGGACACTTTTTGTCAACAGTCAAAAACCCAGGAATAGTCTTTTCTTGCGGACTAATTTTCAAGTCATATTTTATATTGGATGGATATTTTCATCAACGTTATTGGTTCCATCGTTATTTAAAGAAAGCCAATTAAAAAAATGGAAGTCAATTAATGCTCCTTGACAGCTCCCATTTGAAAACCCTGTTCAGCCTTACTTTGGAACTATAAATGAGAGCTTTTGACTTAACACATTACTCGTACTGAGGCATAGTTCAACTTCTTTCCTGTCCTCCAGTTAGTTATCAGTGTCATTAGACTTAGACAGAACAATTCTGAACCGGTTTACTACTCTTAAAATATGTCATCGGTTTCAAATAATTTTTTCTTAACATGCAATTATTAATACGGCGCCTGAAGGATTCGCTGTCGTTTTACAAAACAAAAAGTACATTCTGGCTTCGAATGGTTGAATGATCAAACACAATTAAGATTCTCTTTCTTTTCTTGTATTGAATATTGTCCTTCTTTTGTAATCCGTCAAACCTGCGCTTTATCGATTGACCTCCCTATCCTTGAAGGCAGCCAGAAATCGGGTTACAATTGACTGAGAGACTTCATTCCACAGAAACGTTTACGTTGGGTTTGGATCATGCACCGTTCATAATATTTTTTGCATCCTTTTACTTTATAGTTTTAATTAAGTTCATGAATTTTTTCCGTCCTTTACTGACGTCACAAGTGGGAATTCTCGCATATCCTTTCAGAAAATCAGTCAAAAAAATGAATATACGGCAAATTTTTATTGCTTACCAGATAAAGTGGTTTCTACACCTCCTTTATGGACTTAGCTTTTGGATTATTTTGAAATCTACAAAAAGAGCATTTGATGACTTTTTACTTTTTCTCTTATAGTTTGAGAGGACGGAGTTCTGAAAATCGGGCAATTTTTGCAAATTAAAGACTGGGGAATTCATTACATGGTGAATCACGAGATAACAGACGATCACTTCCTTGCATTCTTTTATATATTTCTTTTTATGTTTAAAGTACTTCGAAAAGAATTTGCCCATTATACTAAGTGTTTGACTTTCGAAAAAAGTCTTTCTTTGCGTATTTTATTCGCCTAGCTAAACATGATATCGAAAGATCGAATTTAATGGGAAATTGTTCTATTTGTTAAAATAGGCTTATAAGGGTGATTCTTTTGTTTGAGCTTCAAAAAAATAAAAAAAAGTTCTTCACCGGGCTAAAATTTGTCCGCACGGAGCAAACCTGTGTACAAAGTCTTGCAACGGCGCGTATTCAACTCCACGGGCAGCATTCCTTTCTTTAGTGAATAACGTAATATTGCTTACGGTAGTAACAGAAATCGTCGTGGAATGGACAATCATATAAAGCTATATAATGAATTCACTAGCTAATTTTCTCAACTTGGGACTGCAAGCTGACTACGTTTTCATTCAAAAATATATGAAGCCTTATTTTTGAAGAGCGCCTGGATTAAATGATTGTGTGAATTATGGTCTTTTATTAGTTCCCAGGAGCAGGAGGAAGAGCCGTGACACTGCAGCACTGCCACCACCTGATCGGACCTTTCCTTGAAAACGCTGCGGTCGAATCTGCCTGTCCCTCGTTGGCCTCGTGAGCCACCAGCAAGCTTGCAGCAGACGTAGACAAACCCGTTCCTAAGTCTTCGCTCGCTCGGGAAGCCAAGCCAAGAGAGAGAGAGAGAGAGAGAGAGAGTTAACTTACTCAGTAAATGTAGCGCACAACAAATTACCATCGAATTAAACTGAATCCCGCGATAACGCCAGCTACTCAGGCTATTTGTTTTAGCCAAGAGGGAAAATGGCGACAAGAGGAAGAAAGAGGAAAAATAGCGACAGAAATACCATCGAACTAAACTGAATCACGCCAGCTACGCAGGCTATTTGTTTCATCCAAGAGTAAAAATAGCCACAGAAGAGCATTCGTTGTGTAGATGCAGTAAAAACCAAGATATAAATATGCGAGTGCAAGCTGGGCGAGAGGCGAAGCCGGAACTCACGAGGACCCTTTTGCGCAATTCTACACAGTAAATCCCTTCCCAGTGTCATTTGTACACTGAAGCTTGTAAGCCAATTACCGATCACGCTTTAACTGCTCACAGCGTGCAGATGATTTAGGGACTTAGTTCTTTATGTAAAAAAAGCATAAATTTGCTAAGTATTCATCGTACAAAATATCAAAATGTCAAGCAGTGGCACATATATTGCACACAGAATAAACTGTTTGGAACTTACTGACAATTATTCTCGAACGATTTTTTTTAAAAGAACAAAACTTCAATGCATCAGTTTTTACCGGTATTGTGGCTCTATGCTTGTTGTCGCGAGAAATATATGAAACACTCACCTTTTCGTCGTGTTAAAGCAGCTTTTTTGGAAATTTTGTTCCAAAGGGTATCCTTCAGTATTACAGTTGAGACTAAGGTTTGATCGAGGCCATTAGGTAAGTACGATCAAAATGCTGTAGCTTGTGGCAGGTTTTGCATTTTTCATCAATCATATTCCCTGACATAAGGATAAGCAAAGCGACCAATAGGCGATATAGTAATTGTTGGCTTTTGTCCGACACTTAAAAAAAAAACGTGACCGCGAAAACTCAGTTTAGAGATCGCTAACTGCTAAACATTAGCACATGATACAAGGTATCATTTTAGAAACCAACGCGTGAAATAAATTAATAATCACCTAACACATTTCAATATTATCAATATTATTGATAACTTGCGGCTTTGATGTATTTACGATTCTTCAAGGCCGCATGTACTAAAACAGCTGAAGATGGGCACATTTAATTTGGTAGTGGTTGTTGAATGTAGTTGTCTAAGGCCGATCATTTCAGTATCAAGTCCTTCGAATCAAAGTGCCGCGAGTACACTGGAAAGATTATCAACAGCTAAAGGCAGCCCGAAAAAATTGAGTTTTATTTCCTGTTGGTCGGAACTATATCTTACCACATGCGATAATTTTGATCTATTTATTTCGATTTGGACTAAAGGAGAGAAAGCAGGAAACAGTTTAGCGAATAAAAGTAATAGAGATTTCTATTTTTTAAAGAAAATTGAGTTGAGACACGAGACTTCTTTAAAATGCGTGAAAGTGTCAGTTACAGTGATTCAGTTTAAATATGCTTTTGCGCCAAAGTCGGCGTCCCGACTGCCGTAAGATATTGCACCAAAGGGGTTTCAGCAACAAATCATAAAGGGTTAGTGCGTTGACGAACAAACCTGAAAGGTGAAGAACTAAGCAATGTAGGTTTCTAAGACCTCTATTCGAAATTTCATCAACAAGCATTTTCTAAGTTGTAGATTTCCGAGTTTTTTGCCAGTTCTGAAATTTCTGTCACAAGTTGAAATATGCAGATTCTGCTGTTAAATAATAATAACACGAGCACTGCAGAATACGTTCCATACATTAACAATTTTAAGACAAGTACACGTACTTTTTCGTTGAGAGAAAAAGATTAAAAAAATGCATTTCGCTGTTCAATTTTTATATGGCGGAAAATTTACTCATGTGTTTGTGTTGATACTGTTCTAGAAAACCTAATGTATAGTTGATAGAATCACAAGTTTTCAAGCTGTTAAGCGATGACTCGTTTGCTTAATTAATATAGAAACATTTGTAATTTGCCGAGATTGTTCCCGATAATTGGATTGGCGTAACCTTTGAGATGAAACAGCCGCAGCAGCACGTTTTGTCGGGCAAATTGGTTGGGCCTCATCCAGCCTTTTTAATGGAATAGAGATTTAAGGGATTCTAATGTTCTTTTAAAGGAAGAAAGAAAGAAAGAAAGGTAACATCATTTGTGGGATTCTTCTTCGGACGACAACCGTTTTACGGTGTTTTCACATGCGAAAGAAAATTCATGGCGACTTGTATGAACGGAATAGGGAGCAGCAAATCACGTGTTGGTTGTATACCTCGAAAATTAGAACGTTATCAACGGGTAAAATGTGGCGCTTAAGGGACAACGCGACAATCAGATAATCACGTGTGGGAAGTTGAGCAAGATAATTACCCCTTATCTTCAAAGGCTGCAGAGTTTCCAATGACCATCGACCGGGTCACACAAAACACAAAAAAGAAAGCGGATCAGTTGTAGGTTTTTAGGTTTATTTATTTACCACTACTACTACTGATTTACACTAAGGAAATATTTGTACATAAATTACAACATAAGTTATGAAAAATTCTACATTTTTTTGAATACATGGAATATAAATTAGAAATCCTTCGTTTTTACGGAGATTCACATTGAAATTGTCAAGCATCTGCTAAAATGCTATTTTAAACATATTTTTATTATCAAACATACCGTTTTAATAATCACTTCACGTATTCTTATTCCGGAATAGGGTCAATCCCAATAGGTGCTTCATAGCCGAAAAGGGTTTCTTTTGCCATTTTAAATTTCAAAGACATGCAATTTGCAGACAAAACGCAACAAAAAGGAATTACAAAGAAAAAATGTACTCAAACCAAGATGAAAGAATAATTGTTGTGGGATTTCACTATACAAACGGCTCATGAGATTTGGTATCGGAGGCCTTACGTTGCTGCGCATGAGAAAAAAAAAAAAAGAAGAAGCAAAGTCATTAACATCGATGTAGCATGCATATGCCTGGTAATAGGATTGTGGAAAGTAACGGTGCCAGTGTGTAAAAATAGTAGATACCAGTCTGGTTTTATTGTACATAACGCAAGAGAATACACACCGTAGTTATCCAAATGTCATGCTCGGACTTAGGGGTGCATCATTGTATTTTAATAGCATTTTAAACGTCATTATGATAAGTCATGTATACATATATATAATTTTATCTTATTTTATTTATTTATGTATTATTTGTTTTATATATATATATATATATATATATATATATATATATATATATATATATATATATATATATATATATATATATATATATATATATATATATATATATATATATGGTTAAGGCATCCGACCGGTAATCTGGAGA
>OX421445.1:47434858-47459858 GCA_949126865.1 Montipora capitata | reverse complement strand
TTTGACCACAACTTCTTGCCTTTCACGTCGAATTCCATATGCGTAGTACATAAAATACTGCCGTCAAACGTTTTGTCGATGGTCATCTGGCCACAAAATCAATTGCATGCTGATTCCTTTCTTTGCAATGTCGACAAGGCCTACATTGCCACCCATCCTCTAACACACATTTGGTGAACCTTCCAGATTCTGGCAGACTCGTGACCAGAGTGAATCAGGGTCTTTTCTCAACGGCAATGGAGGCAGAGAAGAGAGACCCTGGGAACGAGGTTGAAAGAGCCGTTGGTGGAAATTTGGTTGATGCCCATCACTTTAACGTTGTCCAAATCCATCTGATGGTGACATTCGTGGACACGGTTAGCACTTTTAGAGTTGGGATCAAACATCGACACAGCCTTTTTATGCTCTGAGACCCACTTTTTCAAAGTTCTCTTTATCTGGCCGTAGTATAAGAAATTACGTTGTTTGCGGTCAATTTTGTACACCACACCAGAAGATGGGTGGTCTGTTTTATCTTCTTTTTTTGGTAGAGGAAAAGGCTGTTGATGGTTTTTTGTAGTTTGTATGAAACGTGGACCTGTCGTTGTTTTAATAAGCGACTTATTCTTTCAGAAACACCCTGGATATATGGAAGCGTACTAACATCAATCGCTCTTATAACTGATGAAGGCTTAAAGATTAAGCCAAAACCTCTTAAACAACAACAAACTGTCACGAATCAGTGACAAACACTAGCTTAAGGGGGCTCAAAATAGTTTCAACACTTCCAAGTAACGCTCTTATTGGAAGGATCAGCACTACAACGCTGTATCATGTATTAGACACAGATTATTGTTGAACAAGATGCAGGGGTTTGTATTTAAACGTGGCAACGGGCAAACCCTGTAAAAACACCCTTTAGTTTGTCTTTAGTTGCTGATCTCAAAAACGAACGAAAAATAATCAGGAGGGCAAGATGAAACTTTGTTCTAAGCGGATTCAAAGCCACCTTAATTCTGTGATTTTTTTTAGGTGGCTCTGCCACTACTACTATTACTACTACCACTACCATTACCACTACCACTGCCACTGCCACTGCCACTCACTGCACGAAAAAACGGATTTACACCAAATTTGCACAGAGCAAATATAATGCAAACATATATTTACTCTAGAGCAAACCTGTAGCAAACATGGTAAATGCCGCATTTGCTCCTATATTCACACAGGTGTGAAAATATGGTGCAAATGTGGCAATGATTTACCACGTTTGCTGCAGGTTTGCTCTAGAGTAAACATATGTTTGCATTACATTTGCGCTGTGCAAATTTGGTGAAAATCCACTTTTTCGTGCAGTGCACTGCCGCTACTACTACTACTACTACTACTACTACTACTACTACTACTACTACTACTACTACTACTACTACTACTACTACTACTACTACTACTACTACTACTACTACTGCTGCTACAATTCGGGAAAGAAAACAAATATCGTAAAAGAGAAGGGCGACGAGCTGAACATTCATAGGTATTTTTGAAAGAGAATAACAATTATAAAAGAGACTGTCAATAATGAGCCGGAAGACCTCTCTTGACTAACTGACAAACTTTATCAATCACATAGGTAATGGCGAATCGAAAAAAACACTATTGGTGTTTACTGTTCACATAATTTACTCTAGACCCCATTTAGAAATGACGAGCGTCTATATACTGTTCTTATGTCATTGTTTCATTGTGCTAATTATGCGAACAGATCTTTTTGTATCTTTATTTACTCTAAAAAATCTGGAAAAAAAGCTAGGCTATGCTAATAGCATAATGTGCTACTTTACAGGCCCGAACTTTTAATAATATACATGCATCGAGCACTATACATGCATCAATTTCACTGTGCTTATTGACTGAGAGCACGTCAATAGGACGTTTTCAACCAATCTATAGAGACACCAATAACAATAGCGAAACGTACGACTTCTGGTGGACGAACAAAAGAAGCTACTGAGAGATCTTTTTTTCGTCCACCAACATGGCGACGATGACGTCACGTGAAAACTTCCTATTGATCCCAAACAGAGTGCAGAAAGTCAAAATAGTTCAGAGAGTTGAAGTTAGTGCAATAAAGGTGAAATTTTTGCATGTATATCATTAATAACTAATAGCATGATTTTTCTCGCGTAATTTGGAAATTAGCACTGAAAGATTTACTCGTGCCCATTTATTCCAAGTCCTATTACCATTCAGTTTGACAAATATAGAAGCCTCTCCTGTGATATTTTCTGTTTTAAAGCACGCAGGGAGCGGATATAAAGAACGAAAGAAGTGTAGGGGAAACACGAGAGGTAGTCGGGTATTTTCCCTCCCGCTTTTTAAGTGCTTTACAACAGAACAGATCACAGGCGAGGTGGTGGACAAAACACTGACCCCCAGTCCAAGGACTACCCCGATAGACTACCCAAATAGATTACCCTATAACGGTACTATTTCGAATGAGTACTGTTGGTCTATATGTAAGTAGTGTCACAAATAGTGCTTACGTAAGCCTAAATACCCATTTTAAACGGCGTTGATCAAAGGTTAGCTTTCGACAATTGTTGTGATGGCCGATTACTTCAAGTAAGTGAAGTGAAACTGAATTTAGTTGCACGTGGCCCTGAGGACTAAAATAAACGAGGTATGTGCAATTCAAGTATATAATCAATTAGTCACTATAAAAAATACCATAATACTCTTTGTTTGTCCCTCCAAATTTTTGCACAAGTATTGTTTCCATTTTCTATAGGGACTTACAGTAGTCCCAAGAAAAAGTAAAAAAAATGCTTATGCAAAATTTTGGAGAGACAAGCAAAGAGTATTATGGTATTTTTGATAGTGCCTAATTCAATTCTATCAGAAGTACTCATTAAGAGTTAGTCCATTTAAGGGTAGTCCATTTGGGGAGTCCATCGGGGTAGTCCATGGACTGGGGGTCAGTGTTTTGTCCACCACCGCGAGGCTTCTTTATTTGTTTTATGATAAAGATTTTCCAAGCGAGAATGAGGTAAGAGAACGGATCCCAATGCCCCATCATAGTTTTTAAAATTCTATTTTCAGTTTTGAGAAGCTATCTTAAGCTCTCGTTCCCAATACCGCGCATATATAAAATTTCATTAATTACATACAACAGTTTCAGTTCCTCGGGACTCACAATGGTCGCCATGTACACGAAGACGCAGTATGAAAGGCGTGGTACCCGAGGCACACGGAGCTGATTTGCCAATCAACCGTGGACACACACTGAGCACTGTGATAATTGAACAATAGTAACGGGAATATGATAATTGTCGTTCTTTTTTTTCTTTTTGATTGAAGCTGCTCTGTTAACCTCACTTACAAACTTTCTTCTTGGGACCTTCCGCTGTTCCCTGCGCGAGATCCATCATCACCTCCTGCGTGACTACCAGTGCCGACGAAAAGGTGCTTGGCTGCCCTGCGCATGTCTTTGCTCCTCCAAAAGTAAATCAGCGGGTTCACGGAGGAATTTATCAACAGGGCCGAAATCGCAAAATTTAACTCAGTTCTACTTTGATTGGTGCTTGTGAAACCAGTGATTATTTGAACTAGTACAGCTGGAACAAGGAACACTAAAAGTGCCAGGAAGATGTAGATAATGGTGATGGCACAGCGCCTCTCTCTTTTGTACGCAATCATGGCGCTGTTTTCTTCCGCGTGTAAAGTGTGAACGTTGTTTCGTTTGATTTTTACACGAAGACGCAGTATGAAAGGCGTGGTACCCGAGGCACACGGAGCTGATTTGCCAATCAACCGTGGACACACACTGAGCACTGTGATAATTGAACAATAGTAACGGGAATATGATAATTGTCGTTCTTTTTTTTCTTTTTGATTGAAGCTGCTCTGTTAACCTCACTTACAAACTTTCTTCTTGGGACCTTCCGCTGTTCCCTGCGCGAGATCCATCATCACCTCCTGCGTGACTACCAGTGCCGACGAAAAGGTGCTTGGCTGCCCTGCGCATGTCTTTGCTCCTCCAAAAGTAAATCAGCGGGTTCACGGAGGAATTTATCAACAGGGCCGAAATCGCAAAATTTAACTCAGTTCTACTTTGATTGGTGCTTGTGAAACCAGTGATTATTTGAACTAGTACAGCTGGAACAAGGAACACTAAAAGTGCCAGGAAGATGTAGATAATGGTGATGGCACAGCGCCTCTCTCTTTTGTACGCAATCATGGCGCTGTTTTCTTCCGCGTGTAAAGTGTGAACGTTGTTTCGTTTGATTTTAATAATTAAGGCTACGTGCACTAGAAGAAGATATAATACTAAAATCCCCGCAATAACTGAAGTTATTAACTGATTGGTTTTCTCATCGATACCGGAGTATCGCACGGCAATGAAAGTAATCCATATCACAAACAATATGACAAGGTTGCAGATGGTTTTTTCAGTGGTGACTCTGGCTCGGTAACGAAGTGGTTTGGACACAGCCATTGTGCGGTCAGTACTGACGTACGCCAGGCAGAAAAAAGAGCCCCCTACGCACAAGAACAGAAAGGCTTCGTACAAAGTGTGAATAACCTTTGATTGACATACTGTTGACGGGTAATGCAACATCAACCGCCACGAAATGAAGAGAGGTTGTGTAACCAAGCCGACTAAGAAGTCTAAGAAGGCGAGGCTACACAGGAGAATGTTAGCTGGACTACGGAGTTCTAGGGTTTTGTAAACAGTTACTATCACGGCGAGATTTACGAGGACAGCAAAAATTGCAAACGGTATGTTTAAAGCGATAATAAAGATGTTAAGACCATAGTGGTAAGAGTCAGCGCTCAGTGTCTCAATATTGCAGCTAGTAGGACTTGAATGGTTTGTTGGTGAAACCACGGTTGAGTTGTCCATCAGTGTCTAAAAAAACAAAATGAAGGCATGGAATAAGTTCACCATCGAATTTGTTTCCGCTAAAAGTAATTCCCACTCTTCCAATGTAGAAATTCCTTTCGTAAACGCTATAAAATGCAACCGGTTTGGTAACTCACACCCAAGGCCGGGAAATGTTGGTTAGAGAGTCTCTTCCCCTTTTTTATTTTATTCAAAAAAGGACGTATAGGGAAGATATCGTTGACGTCACCTATTTCATTAATGTGCCAACCACAGCCTCATTGCCTGTCGAAACAAAGGGTCTTTTGGAAGCTCGTGTGGTTGGCACATTTGAATGACAAAAGCACTGTTTGTAAACAGATATCTTCCCTATAAATAAATCCTTTAAGGAATCGAAAATACTACTACTACTACTACTACTACTACTACTACTACTACTACTACTACTACTACTACTACTACTACTACTACTACTACTACTACTACTACTATTACTACTACTACTCCTACTACTACTCCTACTACTACTCCTACTACTACTCCTACTACTACTCCTACTACTACTCCTACTACTACTACTAATACTACTACTACTACTACTACTACTACTACTACTACTACTACTACTACTACTACTACTACTACTACTACTACTACTAATGATAATAAAAAAATAATTATAATCTGGGATGTGCCGTTTCAGCTCGAGAAGGCTCCTGAGAATGAAGCTAACAAACCTGATATTGCTGTACTAGAGGCAGCGTAGTCGAGTGGTTAGGGCGTTGGGGTTGCGTGCGGCTGCTCCGGGTTCAAATCCCGTTCTAACCCCTGGTTAAGATTTGTTTTCGGTTGTCCCGGATTCAACTCTACCACGCTTTGTAAATAGTCAACTGTTTGCCTCCTGCCAGTTGGGGTTCTTAATAATGTCTCTGTTAACTTTGAATTGTTTCTTTCACATTGTTAAAAGTGGGGTGCCTGTAAACTAGCTTGATAGCTAAGTGCACTTCCACTATAGAGAAAGCATTTACATTTTTTTTAGACAAAGAAAGCAACACATGTATCTTTATCGAAGGAACGGTATGCAATGTTGGGAGCATTGGAGAACGAGCCAGACATGAAGACGAGAGTACACAAGACTAAGAGTGGGAAGAGGATCCACAAGCATTGTAAAGTTACTCAAAAGAAGGTTGTATTTGATTTTCTTGGGGGCTATCACACCCTACTGGAGCAAGAAATACATTCTTTGACAGCAAACCACCGAGAGACAATATCTTGTTAAAAAATCACAAAAATGGATTCTATGCCAAAACGCAGAAATTGTGAAAAGGTTCTACGAATTCGTATAAAGAAACTGTAAATAAGTAAGTCAGAACACATCGATAAAGCCTTTGCGTTTCTTTTCATCCTCGTGTAGCTTGTAGATGTTGGAAAGTTCTAAATCTATGTACGTATCTGCGTTTGGGAAACAGACCCTGAAGTAAAAAATTAAAAGCTAGATCGTTGCTTTTGTCAAAATCCTCTAGCAAGTATGTCAAGCCTTGCATCTGCAGCTTTATTTCCTCTTTTGCTTAGCTGTTCATTGGAGATCTCTTGGAGCAAAGGTTCGATTTCTACATCACTACAGACTGAACTCCAAAGCTCAGCCTCCAAATTCCGTAATTCATCATGGCGTTGTATAAAAAACCCTCCACGCTTGCAAATCATTGCGTGTTCAACAGAGTACTCTTCACCACACACACATTTCCATGGAATATCGCTAAAAGGCCAGTTATAGCGTAATCGTAGAGCGTCCCTGATCTCTCTCTTATTAATTTTAAAACCCATTTCCTTAAGTGGGATCGAAGCCCCTTTCTCAGCAGCCAAATCCAAAGCTCTAGATGATTTTTTGGGTAGAGTTTATTTTGAAATTATGGAGCTTATCTTTGGTTGCCTGTTTTCTCTCACTACTAGCTTCTTGCTTGGCTGATCTTACATAATTTTGTTCTGGTAGTTCGTGTGATTGTGAAACAATCTTCTCAACAAGAGGGGCAGTTACCCTGATTGATGATGAGTACTCAAGGAAAGCTTCAGTACACGGGTTGGTTATACCAACACCTCCATGACGCGGTGGAAGCGATACGATGTTACGATCGTTTTCATTGCATGCATGTTTTGTAATATCTGGAATAAATACGTCTGAGATGGCTTTCTACAGTGGCTCTAGAAGATCTTGAATGTCTGGTAGCGTCCGAAGGAAGTACGTCCAGCGATGTTTCAAGCCAAAGGTGAAGGCAGCATAGCACGCTTAGGGCTGTGATAATGCAAATTCAGCTAGCTTGGTAACTTCGCTTACCCAAGTTTCCACTTTCTCTGAGATGTACTCACTTGCGTAGGATCTTGAGCCCAATGCTGCTCCAAGGTGTTTATGTCCCTCTGTTGTAACGTTGATGGGAGTGTCCTTAAATACTTCTCTGACCCTTTCCTCTTTCGGGGGTTTCACGATGATCCAGCACTTCTCTGTATTAGGAAAATAACCGAGCTAAGGACCATACTCCAATTCCACTGGCATCATCACCAAACCAGCATTGCTTGGCATCTGACTACTGTACGGTAGTGATCAAAGGCTGCATATTCAGTGCATACATTCCCATGGCTATGTGGTGGCCTTGTGTTGTACCCTCGGCTGACACAAGTTCTTTTCTACCGGTGATGAGTAACCTTGCTGACTGTCTGTACGTGTTGATAGCATATACTGAATCCTAATATAAATATCATCAACTGAGTTTTCAAAAGTCACAGACGACAAAACAAAAACTATGGTCATCAATGGTACGGAAACCATCTTGCGAAATCACCCAGTGTGATCAAACTCGACGGGATAGCAATTGAAAATGCCAGGAGCCCATTACTAGGAGCCTCCATATGCAGTAGATCTTTGAGTCAACCTTTGCCCGTATCTTTCTATTTTTAGAACGAACCCTTGAGCAGGAGACTCCATTTACATAAATTTACATCAATTTGCACGATTTAAATACAGTTTTACTGCTTTATTTGTCTTCGTTAGACAATGAATTTACTCTGATTGGCCTTTTAAAACAGTGTGTGCAGAGCGGAGGAACTCGTGGCGTTCTAAAAATAGAAAGATACGCGCAAAGGTTGACTCATAAGGACGTGTATGAGAGAGGCAAAGAGCTCCTACTCATGGGCTCATGAAAATGTTACCGAATTCAAATACTTGGGACACCTCATATCGGTATTTGACGGAGAAAGCTATCTCACCCAACAGGTCAACTCTGCCTTCTAAAAATGAAATGGAACGAGTTGAAAGCAAGCAAGCAAGCAAGTAGGTAGGTAGGTAGGTAGGTAGGTAAGTAGGTAGGTAGGTAGGTAGGTAGGTAGGTAGGTAGGTAGGTAGGTAGGTAGGTAGGTAGGTAGGTAGGTAGGTAGGTAGGTAAGTAAGTAAGTAAGTACTTATTCAACCACAATGGCAGGAAATCCTGGATAACAGTAGTTATATCGCATAACCTACATAATACAATTACTGCATTTGATTGTTGCAAACTCGCTAAATCTCTTCGTGTTTAGTTTAGGGGTCAACGACCGGCTACGTCCTCGACAGAGATTGTAGTCATGTTGAATGGACTGATTTCATGGGTTCTTGGTGTTGTGATTGCAACAGAAAATTGCAGCATGCCTCCGCCCTACGCTCCGAGAGCGATTGTAATGAGGTTCGATGAAGGGCCTCACCGTAACTTAAATCAGGGAGCATAATGCGCAGAGCTTTTCTTTGTACTGACTCGATGACATTGTCAAGGTACTCTGGCAGTGCAGCCCATACGGGGGACGCATACTCGAGTATGGACCTGAAATGACCATGAAATCAAGCTCTTGATATCAAGCTCTTGATAAAGGCACAAATGCTGGAATCATAAAACTGTAAGGTCGAGGCTTTTGTATTCGGTCCAAGTGTGGCAGGCAGGATAATACTCAGGAGGTTTGGTCTTTTGTTTTGTTCATTAAAATGAGGGCATGCAAGCATGAAGATGCCTGCATGCACTCTTTTTAATGAACAAAACAAAGGACCAAGCCTCCTGAGTATTATCACATGATCTGTATTGGGAAAACAAAATGTACAAGCCGAAAAGGTCTTTAGATATAAATTCCATAACGGACATCTCCTGATATTTAACAATTAGACCCGTAGCCCTTGAGGGCGAAGGGTTTAATTATTTTAGTAGTATCACCCAACTAGTCGGACAGAAAAGGCAATAATAAAGCTAGCAAATGCAAGTTAAAGAAATATTTATTTGGGAATAAAACGAAAGAGAACGTCACGCTTTTCGCTACTCGAGGACTGATTAATAATAGTCCTCTAGTAGCGTAGTCAATCAAAATGCAGGATTTGCATTAGTCCACTAGTTGGGTGATACTAAACACAAATAAAACTCATTAAAATGGTCACGAAAAGCAAATTGCCACTTGAGGCAATTTACACCCCTGTGACACATGTCTTTGGTTAGAAAATTGGAACAATAAAAGTGGGAAGGGGATGGCTGACCAATAATTAAAAAATTGTAACTAGGAACCACTGCAACACAGAAATGAACTGTTTAGGCATATTATACCGTACTAGTTTATCGTAACACGATCGACAACTGAACTTGGGGTGTTCGTCGATACAGTTTAAACAAATGTCGCAAATTTTTAAAATTATTTTCTTCAACTGTAAAGCTTCAACTGTAAAGCTTTTCCGGCGTCAGAAAAAACTAAACTTTCCTCCGCACAACTGGAGTTGACAATATTCAAAACGGCACATGCACTTGCAAAGGTTGTATTATCGAACTTTGCAAGATCTCAAATTTCCAGTGACAGGGTGAGATCTGGGTATGAGATTAGGTTTAAAATAGTGTTAGGATTCGTCTTTAAAGTAATAATCCAAGAAACATTTTGGAGATACCACATAGGAAAGATCTTTAGACATAACATGATTATTCTTAGTACATTTATCATTCTTAGTAGATTTTTAAAACCATCAATACGATTAGGATCTAAGTATAGGGATATTTTAATATTTATTATTAATTATTATTTTTATTTCTATTTATTTCTAATTATTTTTTCTCGGTAGAAACTGGAACATAGGTTACGCAATGCGCCCAATGACCCAGAATAATTTTGCATTAGCATTCAGAAGTTCATACTGCTATAATAATAATAATAATAATAATAATAATAATAATAATAATAATAATAATAATAATAACAATAACAATAACAATAACAATAACAATAACAATAACAATAACAATAGTAATAGTAATAATAATAATAATAATAATGATAATAATAATAATAATAATAATAATTATTATTATTATTATTATTATTATTATTATTATTATTATTATTATTATTATTATAATAATCGTCGTCGGGTGTCCGCAAAGGTTCATACTGATTTCCTTATTTTCGTAGAAAAATTCAGCGTTCTAGCAATTTTCGTCGTTCCGTGACCGGCCCTAGTTTCATCATTTAATAATTGGTTCCATTAGACTTCTTTCACGTTGCTCCATCATTTGATCAAAAATTCATCATTTTTACAGTTTATGTAAGCCCATCGCACTTCCTTGGAAATTTTGTTTTTCCGCATTTCAGGACATATTTCGGCCTCGAAGCCAAATCCCGTTTACCGGATCCCAATGGAAAAGGTTTTTACACAGTTTGCCATCATAGTATGCGACACGAATGCACTCGTTCTGTTATTACGAGATGGTTTATGCCTATCTGCTACTCCGAAAAGAAATGGAATCTTCAATTAAGCTAAACGGAAGTATTATTTTAAAAGGGAAGAGGGAGTAGGTGCTGCGAACCAGCGACTGACTGCGTTTAGCACACGAAATCTGAACCATAAATGAAGCAGAAAAAAAGCATATAAAAATCTTAAGCCAACGGCTGATAGCCTACAATCCACAATTTTTGACTCTGTGTTGAAGTTAATGAAATACAGTGGCAGTACTCGAAATTCATTTGCAGAGAAATCTATATTCCGAACAGCTCGTAAATCCCTCAGTTTTAGATATTCTACGCAATTGTGGGCAGATATTAACTGCTAATTGCTTTGCGTATGCAGGAACTCACCGATTGCAGCTTGCAACTTGAATTCCCCGATTGCACGATGCCGTGGGTTGGAGCGCACTTCTCTATGGTTTTCTTTCCTGCGTTTGATCAGATTTATGAACCAGTGAAAAACATTTGCGGCTAATTATCTATTTTATGAATATCTACTCGGTCTTTGTTATCACTGCTCTTTAATTTAAAATCATCATGACAAAAGATAAAGTTGTTAATTAGCTTCGACGTAGGAGTTACTCATTTGATTTCAATAAAAAATCCATAAATTTGAAGGGCCCTTTTTTCACAATAATGAAAAAAATGCGCAGATGGTCATCGGTTTGATTTCTTGCTTATTTCTCGTAAAGAAAATTTATTTATTTTCCTAACTCTATATCGCCTTGACTCTTTTGTTGCTGTTAAAATCAATATGACAAAGGAGAAAGTGAGGCATTAGTGTCGACTTTAGAAAGTACTCATTTGATTTCAATAAAAAAAAAATCCGTCAATTACGAACATCTTTCTTTTTTCCTGCGTCAGGGTTTGAAGAACTGGATTGCTTTCAATAAAAATTCACCCATCTCGAATACATGAAAAGGGAAAAATGCAAAAATGGGAACAAGTTTGATTTCTCGTTGAAGACTTGGACTTTTTAGAGTGATAAATTAAGCATTGAAAAAATTGTAGAACTGGAACCAAATATTTTGCGTTTGTACCCGTAATTTTGGCCTAAAATAATATTGCAATCCCAAATTAAAAAGTCTGAAATATCCATTGATTCATGCACCAGACATCAGGATTAAGAAAACTAGTCTCTGATCTAAATCTTTGATATTTCCGTTCCATGTTTTTGTTTTTAGTTTTAATTATATTTGAATACCCAAAATTAAAAGCCTACTGAGAGGGAAAATAAATCGAAATGCCTCCAAACCACTTCGTTGTCCTTAGTCCATTAAAGATTGTATAGCAAATGGCTTTCACACATTTTTTCCAGGTCGTGTGACCAAACTTGAGGGCAGATCTAAAGAACGTATCGTTTACGGGGCATTTTACTCGTTCATTGTTTTAATAAACCGGAATAAAATCCTTTCCGGAGTTCAAAATAATAATTTCTTCTCAAATCCGGCACATGTCGCTTTCGCTCACTACAAGAATTAGTCAAGAAAGGAAGAGCAATTATTACTGAAATTGCGCAACCAAGAAATTTGAAATCTGTATTATTCCCACTTGGGACAATATATTTTTAAAGTTGTTCAAAAGATACCATCCATTTCCTAAATACTCTAAATCTATTTGATAGAAAAGATGAATCGTAGCTTCTCGCTCATACATGTATTAAGTGACTGAGTAATGTTTAGTTATAAAAACGAGCGATAAAAAATAAGAACGACGTTTCGACCGCTCCACGGTCATTTTCAAGTTAGACTTCGTGAATAAAATTTCCGCATATATACAATTTCTGAAACAATGGAATAAAGGTAAAAGCTAAGTATTTACATACGAACAATAAAAATAACAGAATGCGAAAATAAAGTGTAAATAAGAGGTGAAAAGAATGAAAACTATTGGAAGTGTTAGGCAAAAAGCTGTTTGCTTAACACTTCCAATAGTTTTCATTCTTTTCACCTCTTATATACACTTTATTTTCGCATTCTGTTATTTTTATTGTTCGTATGTAAATACTTAGCTTTCACCTTCATTCCATTGTTTCAGAAATTGTATATATGCGGAAATTTTATTCACGAAGTCTAACTTGAAAATGCATGAACGTGGAGCGGTCGAAACGTCGTTCTTATTTTTTATCGCTCGTTTTTATAACTAAATGGTTTAGTAAGAACTTATTACTGAATAATGTTTCTTGCAAAATTCTATGTATATGTACTCTGAATGTCAGAGATATTTTTCCCATGGCCTGCAATGCAGACGCCATACGAAGCCGACTGTTTAAGGTCGGGAATGAACATACCTCTTGTGGCAAGAGCCGAGTGCTTCATCACTTCCATGCAAGAAATCAGTTCAGGTCCTCGTCAAACCAGTTTTGGCCCACAATACTTTTTGCTTTGATTCTCCATTGGCACAGCTGGGCGTTGCAATGAACAACTGTAAAAGCTCTGCGCATTTATTTTGCAAATATCAAAAATTTCTGTAAGGTCTACAACATTTTGCTGTATTGAGTTTCTAGAATTCAACTTCTTTGAGGGAAAAACTTTCCAAAGTTTAAGACTTGGGATTTCCTTTCAACAAGATGTTTGGTGCCTCTATGATTTTATTTATTTATTTCTTTTTAACAAGTCTGCTGTCTTGGACCTCTTCTTTTTACACTTTACTCGAGCAGATTGTTTGATATCATTCAGGCCGATCTTTCAGAGGTTCATTGCGTTGGAGGTGATAAACAGGTAGATCTCTATTTTTCTACAAGCGATGAAACTGACCAGTCTGCCATTAATGCTTTGGAGTCGAGCATTGTCCGTATTCGCTCATGGATGATAACTGATAATCTTAAGCTCAATGATGACAAGTCAGAATTTTGATCATTGGAACATCGCAGCAACTGGCTTAAGTTAACATTGAAAGGATACGGGTTGGTAATTGTGACGTACTCTCAGCCCCCTTTGCAAGAAATCTCGGCTGTTGGTTTGATTGTAAGCTTTTGATGTGTACTCACATTTCCAAAATGTCTACCTCCGCCTTTTACTACCTCTACAACATTCGACGTTTACGGAAATATCTCTCAAGGAGAAGCACCGATACTCTTGCGCATGCATTTGTGTAACGTCTAGGATTCATTATTGCAATAGTCTCTTGTTTAGTCTTCCTGAGTACTGCCTTACAGTAAGAAACTTCTAAGTATTCAGAATGCTGCAGCAAGACTAGTTTGTGCACCAAGTATTGTCACATTACACCTCTTCTGAAATTTCGTGTTGAATTTAGAATTCTGTTAATGGTCTAGCTCCTGAATATATAGCGTCTTTAATTACTGTTAAATCATCTTCTCGATATAATTTACGGAGCCATTTTAATCTTCTTCAGTTTAAGTTATCCTCGGTCATTATCGAAAGTAACTCTTGCTGATCGCCCTTTTGCTTACGCAGCACCGAAACTTTGGAATGTCCTTGATCTGATATTCGAACTGAGAATACCGTTGCGGGCTTTAAACGTAAACTGAAGACACATCTGTTTAGCGAAGCGTTTTTATTATAAGAAGAAGTATAGTGTCGTTTTTATGTTAGACCATTGCTTTTTAACAGACATTCATGATTGGTGAGTCGCTATTAATTAAATTTGTTAATCAAAAAGAAAGGAAAGAAAAGCTGGACACAGATATGAATCCCTACCATCACACTTGATACGAGCACCGTGGTGAGCCAGTGTGATGAAAGATTTAACCCTCTTGCCCCGCAAGAAAGGAAAACTCAGTTATTTGTCTCATATGAGATTGAGCTTTCAATGGTTTCAGTAATGGACGAAAGTCTAGTTTCACATAGCAAATTCCACAAGAAGCTTTCTAAAACGGCGACCAAACTGTTTGATTGAACTTTTCAAAACTTTATAATAAAGTTTCTAAAACTCAAAATTTGTAATAAACTAGTTAGTTGTGAGAAACTAAAGACTGTTGCTGTTGAAAATGGAATTTGTCAAAACGCATAAGTTCCAAGACCTCAATGAATCGCAACTTCACAAGTAAATTTCGGGCCCGACAAGTTTACGGGACTTTTGAACGTTTTCTGCCTGGAATGTTCTACATGTTGACTCATTTCATACCACTGGTCAGCTCTTAACAAGGCTGGGATTCAGGGCAGGCAGAAATTGTATTGACACCGGCTGTCTAAAAGTGCACCTCAACACAATAATGAGTCTTGGTCAGTAGCTAATGCTTTCCAATCACAATTTGAAAGAAGTAGACAGGATGCGTATCAAAACATTAACGCCTGCGGCACTGTTAAATACGAAATTGTTGAGCACCACACTTCATTTTTTGACTTCCAAAGTTGGTAAGTAAAATGTTTTAACACCGTTTAGTTTGACCCCTAAAAGTAAATTTCTGTCGACTTGTATTGTAGCTGGTTAAATTTCACGTCCTGAAACTCTTGAATTATCATTTAAAAGTATACCTGACGGAGACAGATAGCTACGCGTTTTTACTTTTATATTAATTATTATAAATAGCTACTTGCTTTGATACCTTAGCACTGCTAAAGTTTGATCCACCCGTAGTCGTCTGTGGCGTCACTGAAAAGTTGGTTCTCTCAGTTGTACGAACTGATATACTGCCGAGCCATTTTCCATTAGAAAACATCTGCTCTCCTTTGAAACACGACTTATGTTTTCCAAACGATTGGAAGCTTGATATACGACGTTCAACCCAATTTGCGGTCTATTGTGGGCTCATCTCGGGTGTCACTTTCAAGATCAAAATTAAAAAAAAAGCGTGACAGGAATAAAATTTACAAGCTTGCACGTCATATAATGATAAGTGGATAACTAAATAGTTTGATTTAATGGCTCAAAGTGAAGTTGAACTGTAAGGAAGGAGACTTTCACAGCATTCGCCTTTAATATTTAATGACAAAAGATCACTAAAAGACAACTCTGTCCATTTTTTAATTAAACAATTTCCACTCAAGGTGGTCAAAATAATAGATGCAGACAAGATTATTGTGAGTACAATTTACTTGGCTTACTCATGAGCTAAAAGTTGGCATACTCGTGGCCGTATCTTCAGACTAAATAAGCAAGGCCTTGGACAAACCTTATTTGAAAAATTTGTGTTTTAGCTAATTATATACTTGGAAACATTTATCTATTATCGGCAGCATTCCTTTTCGATTAATTTTAAACAACAGTGACTACGCTTGTTCAAAGAATAAAGAAAAAAACCTAAGTCAAATTTGTGATTTTTCAACCTTTCTACTTTTGCTTACATACAACACAAAATTTCGTAATACAAAGAAATCAATCTCATAGCGTTTACTTTCTCTACGACAAATTCTACTCAACTGAAATGACTAGTCCGGGCTCCATTGCAAGCGAAACTGAAGCCTTGCGGGTAGCATTTCAATTATATTCGACACATTTTGATTCTTAATGTGATTGTTGTCTTTGTTTTCGATTGACAGTCGCGCAAACTTTGCGAAAGCAGACATTTGTTTCAGTTCTTCCTGTAAAAATCACTGAAAGCAAACGCAATATAAGCCTTTGTATATTACAAAAAATTAAGAAAATCCGCCATCATTTTGCTTCAGAATTATTTACATCGGAAAAAGTCATCAGTTTAATTGACTAGCCTCCGGGGCATTTTACGCTATATCCTGCCGATTAAATATCTGATTTTTTTCTTAAATCAAAATCCGGCTCTAGTGTCACTTTCATTTCAAATAAGGACTGTTTTGAATGGATACTGACAGCGTTAAAGTTTCCTCAGAGCCGATTTCGTACCATCGAAATAGTCCTACAGGTCCACGTCTAACTCGGCGTTTGTCTTTTCGAAGACTGCAAGCAAATCATAGTATTTTACCATTTCCAAGACCATTTTCAATAGAAGAGCTATCTGTAGATAAATCTGAGGATTTTCAAATTTGAGGAAAAAAAGGCCTTGAAAGTGTCATAGTCCTATTCTTATGACCTGAAGATGACTTCCGCTCCGGAAGTCCGATACGTTCACGATCATCATGGAAGTCCTTCTCAGGGGCATTTGAAAGACAGGGAAGGGTAAACAACGTAACGGACTTTATTAGCAGACTGCGAAGAGCTTTACTCATAATAGAGCCATATGTTGCTCGCCGACGTAGGAAAAGTGTTTTCCCCGGAATAACTGAGTCTTACGCAAGTCGTAAGACCAAGATCAAGAGTAATGGACTTTTGCCACAAATCAGAAAAGGTTATTAAGAGCTATAAATATCATTGTATGACTAATTTGCGATTCTTCGTGGTATTTGAGCTGCAAGAACTACATTGGATGGTAGATCTGTGATAAAAAGTCATCATGGATAGTAATTAAAGTATGGGGCAATCTGATTGGTCATCTACCCAGCTTCGAGTATTTTGTCCTCAAAGTCTGAAATTTTCAAAAGCACATGGAAATCAAAAGGTAGTTGTTTTTGTGTTCTTTTCCCGCTGCACGAGTGTCGTACGTGTGCAACACAATTATATTGCACTCGAAACGTAAATGCTCAGTTGTTTGATGAGACATGATACGTACAATGGCCATAATTGCTTCCTTCAAAACACGTCAGTGGCTCTGCATCCGTCATTACACCTTCCTTTCCAAACAAATAAATTCTTCTCCTGGTTTTCCTTACGAAATGAGAGTGTAAAATCTAGAAATACATCTTGGTGTTTTTTTTTAATGAAAGAACTATCTCCTTCGCGCGAATTGGTTAGAGAGAGAGAGAGAGAGAGAGAGAGAGAGAGAGAGAGAGAGAGAGAGAGAGAGAGAGAGAGAGAGAGAGTATACATCATCTCAATACGGATGATCCACATCGACACTAACATAGCCTTACGCCCGTGTAATGACGCTCGTGCAAATACGCGCGAAATAAATTATCGCCGATAAATTTTCTTAGAACTGACGTCAGTACGTCTCACCGCACCGCAAAAGTCTAACACTTCCCTTTTTCAAAACAGCGAAACTGAATTTTATGTCTAATCATTCTATGAGGCAGATTAATTTCACCTTAAAATGTTCAGAATTTTCTCATTCCCTTCGCTCTCTCACTTTATTGTTGCATTCGCAATCTTATTTCCGTTGGATTCGTTAGCCAATATTTTAGCCTTTCATCTTTACAAATTTATCTATATGAGGAATATTTTATTATAAACTTGGACTTGGATTTGAAATGATCCTAGAATGTTCGAAATGTGATCATTTTTCGTCGCTTGTTTTTGCCACTTTATGAATATTGGTAGACTGCAAAACAGTCGTATTTTTTGCGAACGCAAGCGACACGATAAAATAATATTCAAACGAAAGGTTCTCCCTCGCCGTTTCTACACTCGCCCCAGACCTTTCGTTTGAATATTATTTTACCGTGTCGCTTGCGTTCGCAAAAAATACGACTGTTTTGCAGTCTAGAATATTGGTGACTTTGAAGCCAAGAGTCAAATAAAGGTGTTTATACTCGAACTGCTGCATGACCGAATCAGACTTGATACTGTTTTCTGGAAACCTTTAGATAACTTGAACTTATTAACTTAAATTCAAACCGGTGTCACGGCATATAACGATGTGCTCTGAGAGGATTATGGAGAGGACAGAATTTTCGTTTCTCGCTCAACGGCCTTTTTTCTTGTCTTTCGACGGCTGCTTTAAATTCTGAACTCATTAGCAAACAGCACCAACATAAAATGGTCGCTGTTTCGGCTATGGCCGGAACCTCTCACCCTTGAAAGCGCTGGAAAGCATTTTCCACTTTGGTCACCACACACATCCTGTAACCTATATATACTTTATTTGTATCTTTGTAAACATGGCTTCCATTTTGTTTTTATATGTAGATGATTTTCTCTGAAAATAGCGTAAAAAAAAAATGAAATGAACCTGAGTGCTTAATAACATAAAGGAATCAAACCCGTAATTACGGACTAAAAGGTTTCGGAAATTATGCGACGACTGTCATGGTGTACTGAGTGCGGGAAATCGAGGCACCCCGACTAAGACCTACCTATATTATTTATATACGACCAGACACGAGTAAGACACAATGAAAAAATGGCTATACTCTTGCTCTTATAAGAACGCCTAATCGGGGCTGAGGCTGAACATTTCTATTCAGTGGCGGATCTAGGATAAATAATGACCGGTTTCCAAAACAACGAAAAAGTTTCTATGGGGGTCCGAGGGCATGCTCCCCCAGGAATTTTTTTGGATTTGAACTCTCTAAAGTCCCTTTTCCCGTGTTTCTGACCGATTTCCGTAAAACGGTGGAAACCGGTATGGATCCGCCCCTGCTATTTCTTTTGGCCATTTGAGACCGAAAGCTTTTAAAGTTGCATGGCGTAATGACCGACTACAAACTAAGTTCAGTGTTCTTCAGTGTATCGTTCAATGAGAAAACAACATTGTCAATGTTAAAAACGTCCCTAAATATTTGAGTTAATAGTCCTGATAGACATGTAATGAATGTCACACTAAAAAGGGTCCAGGTTGCTGAAGTAGTTTAAACCGCTTTAATCCAGTGGTCGAGAACACACAATTACTGAGCACCGAGATCAACCAGTTCTACCAAACACGTGTTGTTTTTTTCAACCGATTCCTACGCTATATATCAAGCACGAAATCTCCCATTACAAACAGTTTCTTTTACCTTTCATATAGTTATTCATACTACTCACAAAAACAAAAACAAACAAACAAACAAATGAGCAAAATAAAGACTTGTGAAAGTTTGGGAGAACTCGAAAAAGCTGTGGAAACACTCGCCTGCGGCTCGTGTTCCCACAGCATTTCTCGTTCTCCCAAACTTTCACTCGTGTTTCTATAACTCTATTTCTTAATTATTATATGACTAGCTACGTGAGCGGGCAAGATGAACCAAATCCTGTGCTTTAGTGGCTACCCGAGTTGGCAAGATGGAGCTATACTGCCCGCTCGGGATTTCTCGCTCGGTACCGCAAGATCAAAGATCATTTTTTTGGTGTCATATCCTACATAATAAATCCTTTATTGACCAAGCTTGTTCGGTCAAGATAGCTGGATATTGGCCTCGTTCTTTTTTTGCGTGTTTATGGACCTCAACGAAGTCGAGGCCAATATACGGTCAAGACCGTCGAGGTCCATAAACACGCAAAAAAAGAACGATGCCAATATCCAGCCATCTTGACCTCACGCTTGGACAATAACCCATATATACTGACATTCGAGGTATTTATCTCTCTTATTTTATTAGTGGTAGCTATCGCTAATGTCCAACGAGGAGCCACAAGGAGCCACGCAATACTCAGGAAAGTTGTGATTAACCCTACTCTCTTCCTCACTTTCTAAGAAAACTATTACAGCTGAAATAGACCGCACGACTTCAGTATATCGTTCAAAATGTAATAAATGACGGTTTATATGCCGCAATCGGAACATTACAAAGTTTACAGTGTCTTTATCTCCACTATTTTGCAATCTCCTCCCAAGATCCAGCAAAGAATGTCGCAGTCGTTCTTGGAAATCAACCGTGTCCGCCATCTTTGAGGAGAAAGTTTGCTTGCAAGGGTTTGTGGGACTTGAGTGGACGTGATAGACTGGTTTCGACGAATTCAACAGTTCGATGAATTCAACGTTTTGACGTATTCAGCATTTTGCTGAATTTAAGGTTTCGATGAATTCAACAGCTCGATGAATTTAGCGTTTAGATGAATTTCAGGTTTCGATAAATCCAATCGAGTATTAGAAGAATTTAACACTTTCGATAAATTCAAGCGAGCATAAGATGAATTTAACAGTTTCGATGAATTTAGCGTTTTGATGAATTAAAGGTCTCGATTAATTCAATCGAGTATTGGATGAATTCAAACCTTTGGTGGGTAGAAGTTTTTGTAAATGCGCAAGGTTGAATTTTGAACCCATTAAAGCGCCATAACATGAAAGTTGTTTCAATTGCAGAATTTATATTTTGCAAGATACAGCCACGAATTATATGTCATGTTAATCGTCTAATTGTGTACTTTTTAGACAATAATATTTCCTTTGAAAATTAAATTGAATTGTTCACAACTCAATGGTCATCACAGAACGAAAAACAAACTGCTCTCCTCAAAAATGGCCGATAAGAACACGTACGCTGGTTTAGACTTGAGCTCGTCCACTCAATATAGAACACGTTGGTTCGAAAATAAATATTAAAGAACTCTCAAAGCAGGTGTACACAACACAAAGGTCAGAGATATGAAAAAAATGCCTTTTCAGTCGCCTCCGAACACAGGATCACAAATATCCACGTGAGCGATGTTTTTCTAATGACGTCACATCAAAACACGCACTTTCATTGGTTCTTGAAGTCACATGATAAGCG
Source organism: Montipora capitata (assembly GCA_949126865.1). Taxonomy (NCBI): domain Eukaryota; kingdom Metazoa; phylum Cnidaria; class Anthozoa; order Scleractinia; family Acroporidae; genus Montipora; species Montipora capitata. The sequence continues at coordinate 47,438,909 of OX421445.1, read as the reverse complement.
GCTTTTGCTCCCTTACCTTATCTTACATTACAGTTTCTCTGGAGCACTCCCAACAAAACATCGTTTCTCACGCCTTCTCCTAATATTTCACAGCTGCGCCTGTTCCCTTTCGAAAATTCGGTCAAACTTTATAATGTTTGTGGCCGTGATTTTTGCCATCAGGAATGGCTTCAATACAGGCGTTTAATGCATTATTGCAAAACTCCCTGAAGAAATATACGTTAGCTAGACGAAACGCGTCGGCGAATAAACAAGTTTTACAGATACATTTTGCAGAATGATGCTCACTAATTTAGTTATTTAAGATTTTAAAGTACTTTTTAAAACGTTATAAAACCGTCATGGTATGTTATGCTATAATAACCTTTTCTTTTTTCAACTTGTGCCACCTGGATTACTGGTAAAAACTGGCCAGGAAAGTCCTTGAAAAAACCAGGAAATATTTCACCCTAACGTGACTTGGAAATTCTTAAGTGAACTTTCCTTACAAATTTTCAAATTTGACTACGTATTCTTTTACTTACCCTAACAAGGGCAAACCGAAATAAATTCCTACCGATTTGAACATTATATTAAAACAGCAGATGTTCTAACTTCATGTTATGTTGAAGAAGAGGTAATTACGCTTTCATAATGATCTGGTTTTTCCGATCCTCATATATCATGGGACTGTAACTCAATTGTATTTTCAATTTGTTTTTATTTATTTAGGGCTATTTAGGAAGAAATAGTCGATTCAGGCACTTGGTCATATTATATCAGGTCACCCCCATTCCCGTCTCTCAAATACCCGATTTTTCATTTATAGTCTGAAGCTCTTAACAAAATGCTGTTGTTAACCCTCACTTTTTATTTAATCGCGTTATCGCATTCAACCACAAATACTTTCCAATTTCTTTCTCTTGGGTTGGTTCATTTCAGTGAATTCTGAGGTAAATGTTTGTGTCACCAAACTATCTTTTTGCGATTCGAAATTCTTTGAAATTTCCGTAAAAAATGTTTGAAGGCTATGTTGTGATAATTCAATTTGACTTGCACCAGACTGATAAAGCGTATGTGCCTAGCATCAGACACATCCACATATTTTACTGATATTTTTACCAAGCTTATTAACGGTATGAGCCATGAAAAACAGTCACCATTTTTACTATTAGAAGATTTCCTTTCCTGTCTAATATCTGTTTGCTCCTTTGAATAGAATCGTGATATACTTGGTCTAAATAAACACGATGATAGCAGGATGAACGCCATCCAAGCTTTTTCAACGGGCAGGTGCAGTTTCTGTGAATGTCACTTGTGATATAAACGAGATAATTAAGCGATTATCTCTTTTCATCTCTCTTTCCAAGACAATTTCCTCTGGTCGACCTATGCTGAGCTTAAATTCAGTGCGACCTCACCACATTGGCTAAACCTGACCAAGTTTTTGTCATTAATTATTTGTATATGTTCATGCCCGCAGACTGTTTCTCAAGGTCAATATGGGCCGATGTCAGTTTTAATTTTAACAGCCATTTTGTCGGAGGATCTCTCAACGGGGTTGGTTAAGCCATGAGTGATTTTTTATATAATTACACCACAATGCTTTTTGTCAGTTGAAACACCTGAACGAAGAAAATCATTTATGGGGCAAATAGATTCTTTAAAGGATATTCCGTTGCTTTGATCCCTCACCGTTTTGTGAACGACTCATGCCGAAATCAAAGCGCCTTACACGTAAGTCAGGGTTAATTTATTTAAATTTCAAATTATTTTTTGAATGTAGATCCTCGATCCTTGATCCAGTAATCCGGTGATCCTTGATCCTGCTTTTCCAGGAAACCCTTACAGGGAGTGTTGATGGACAAAAACATATCCCGATAAATTTTTATATTGACTATATGGCCTTAAAGTAGTAGAGGTGTAGGAATGATAGCAAGAATAACACACACCATCCCCAAATTTATTATTCCTTGATATTTCCATACGCATCCTATTCCACTGCTGCTTGGGGCCAAGAGTCGAAGATTGACTCAATCTTCATCCTACTAGAACGTGCTCTAGTCGGCAAATGTTTTTTCCTGGTAATAGCTGGAAATTCTAAGCATGAGCTTGAATCAAAGCGAATCCAAAGGGATACCACTAAATTCTTCTGCTTTATTTCGTCTGTTAACTACAAAACATAACACTGAATGTATAGGCAAAAAAAAAACCGTTTGCATGGATGGTAACACTTTCCGGCGAAAGCTCAATCAATGAAACATGGCCAGGCTTAACAAAAACATATTTGAATCACTTCCAGCTCTCCAATGAATTTCTTTACAATCTATTACTGTAAACAAATCTTCACGATAGTCTGGTTTCTATTTACCGGCAACGCTTTTATTGGCAGTAATTCATGGCAATTTTTATCTCTTAGTACGCTAAAAACGTGGCTCAATTTTATTTTATAATTTTTCTGGGCCTCAATTAAAGAGGAAACACTTGAGCAAGGAATTTGCCTCCAGATAACTTTTTTTATCTTTTTTAAACACCATAAAATTAAAAATTAAAGGGAAAAAGAGGATAACACTCTTGATGTTCACATTTGGCATTTTTTTAAACCCAAACAAAAGGGTCTTTTGAGCGCATAATTGTGTGATGCTCATCCGCTGTTGCATCTATCCCATTCACAACACAATCGGTTTACCGAGACAGAGATTAAAAAAACTCACAGCTCAGTGTCTGTCTTCTATCTTTAAGTTTGGTCACCAGCTCAAAAACCCTCTACCGCTTTGAAGGTCGGGTACCTTACAACGGAACCACTAAAAGGGAAGATTTTTTGGTGAAAAAATGTACAAAGCACCAACGCACCTTGCATCTTTTCATTTTGTTTCCCAATGTGTAGTCAAGAGGGTATTTTCTTTCAAAACTTCGACATACTCATGCTCGCTCGCACTCCATGAACGAGGCAAATTATCCAACGAAGGCGGCAAATCAGCCACGCACTACTCTAACATAATGAAAATGTGACATTTACGAAATTTGTTTTTGTTGTAATTGATGCTGTCGTTGTAAAAAATAAATAACGTTCATTCTTTGGCGAATGTTTTTACAGTAATAATACTCACTTCACTCCTCCCTACTGTGTTAGACTTCTTGTTTACACAAACAAAATATTTCGACCGCATTGTAATCTCTAGTCATATAAAAGAATTCGTATTCAGGATACTTTCTTCTTACCTTTGAATAGAGGGCCACTGTAGATGAAAAGACTTTTCGACAGCAACATTTAAACAACTACATCCATTTCCAGTCGTTTCAGTGTGCAGTATCGGCGGCAGCGTTGTAACTTGATGCAGCAGATGGAAAGTATCTCTTGTCAAGCCAGATAACAAGATCTTGTTTATGTTCATAATCATTTCACGTGTTGATTCCTGCATCATGTCGCGTCTTCACGTGTCCTGATGGTATAAAGACCTACTGTGAGCCAAAGTGCAAGTTCAGTCCGTGATTGATTCAACCGACTACGAAAGCTTTCTTGGTCTATTTTTTTTTTCTTTTTCTGCAAAAAAGGGCAGAGATGGTCTTTCAATCGCCTCTTGTTTTCCTTCTGCATAAGAGCACAGATGGATGAAGACTGCGGGGGTAAAGGGAAGATCTTGAAAGCCTTTCCTTTCGACCCAACATTTACGAACAAATTGGGTAAGAAATCAAATGGAAGGGAAATACTCAGGAAAAATTTTCGGAAATTTGGGAATACCTCGTGAAGTCGTCCCCAGAAAATCGCATCCCATTGGTACATTCCTCCTATGGCATAATTGTATGGCGTTATATCTCCGCCAAAATTCAACTTTTGCATTTTTTGTTTGTTTCACATTTCGTCATTCCACATTGGAGTTTCGCATTTTACATTCGAGTTTTTTTAAATATGCAACATTCAAATTCAACAATTCTAGTACATATGAGTTCTAGATTCACTATATGCAACATTCGAGTTTCAAAATTTTACATTTGAGGACGTTCGCGCTAATTGTCTGTGCGCAACTTTTACTGCGTAAGTAACGCGACTGTAATATGTCACGCATTACTT
>OX421445.1:47407358-47422358 GCA_949126865.1 Montipora capitata | reverse complement strand
TACTGTTTACGACATCCCCAGCGGCATGCAATTATCTGAAAATAAGACGCGAAGACGCCAGCTTAATGCCGCGAGAAGTAGTGCAGCAGGCAGAAAATTCTCGATCGTGCTGTGAAAAGTGTAATGTAAGGCTACGTATACGTACCAATGAAAGAGCGCGTGTTTTAATGTGTGATATCGATGTCATTAGACAAACTTGAAAAAAGACCAAATGGATGAGCATTGGATGTAAAAGGAACTGCCAAACCAGAATAGACGGGCATGAGGTAGAGAAAATCGACCAGTTCTCTTACCTTGGCAGCATGATTGATGTGCAGGGCGGCGCTGATGCAGATGTGAAAACACGTATTGGTAAAGCCAGACAGGCATTTACATCGCTGAAACCAATTTGGAGTTCTAAAAGGATTTCTCTTAAGACCAAACTAAGACTGTTTAATTCAAACGTAAAGACAGTGCTTCTTTATGGCTCTGAAAGCTGGAAAACGACTCAGGAAATAGTTAAAAAGCTGAAGGTCTTTATCCATAAGTGCCTGCGCATTATACTAGGCATAAGGTGGCCACAAAAGGTATCCAACCTGGAAGTGCGAAACATCTGTAAACAAGAGGACATTATGGTGGACATAACCCGCAGGAAATGGACATGGATTGGGCATGTATTAAGAAAGGACTCTGGCGATGTTGCTAAAGAAAGTTTGTTCTGGACACCAGAGGGGAAAAGACAACGGGGAAGGCCAAGAATAACTTGGCGAAGGTCAGCGGAGAAAGAACTCAAGTCCATGCACCTGACCTGGAATGAAATTCGAAAGGTGGCACAAGACCGCTCCCGCTGGAGAGAGACTGTAGAGGCCTTATGCGTCCCATGGCGCAAAAAGGACTGATGATGATGAAAGAAAAAAAATGACAATGTAAGAAGTTACCTTTTTAAAATTGTTTCCCTTGTGTCCTGAGTTCCGGAAGTGGTTACAATAGGTAGCGCTCGCGAAAACGCTCGTTGAGGATTAAATCTACTGTTTACGACATCCCCAGCGGCATGCAATTATCTGAAAATAAGACGCGAAGACGCCAGCTTAATGCCGCGAGAAGTAGTGCAGCAGGCAGAAAATTCTCGATCGTGCTGTGAAAAGTGTAATGTAAGGCTACGTATACGTACCAATGAAAGAGCGCGTGTTTTAATGTGTGATATCGATGTCATTAGACAAACTTGAAGGACGCGCGCGCTATTGATGATCTTGTGTTCGGAGGTGAGTGAAAACACATTTTTTCCCATTTCCCTGACCATTTTGTTGTGAACACTTGCTTTGAGTGTTCTGTAATATTTATTTTCGAACCATCGTGTCCTATATTGAGTGAACGAGCTCAAAACTAAATCGGCGTACGTGTTCTTATCGGCCGCTGTTGTCAATTTCGGATTTCGGCCCGTGAGCATCCTCGAAGACCCAGGGGCAGATCGCGGAGTCAATGTGAAGCCTAAACGAGCGAAAGAAGATAGCGACGAAGAAAAGCATAGTAGGGCGAGAATAGCCCCTGGGGACACGTTCTTACCAGACCGGTTCCAAACAGTCGGGGTAATTCGGAATTCTGATTGGTGCCAGAAATTCTTTGTGTTTTCTGCCCAATCAGAGGTCACCAACCCGTGAAGTCGTTTCGTGGCTTCTTACACGGAAATCACTTGATCGCCATACTCGCCTGGTTCGTTTGCGAGGAGAAAAGTCTCAATCACAGCACAAAATGTACAGGGAATCATTTGGAATATCGGCGGAGAAATACGCTGGACTTTTCGGAGGTATCGATACAGTAGCGTATTTCCAAGTGTGCGAGATTTGTTTAAAGATGTCCTCCCCGGTTCACCTAACATTAACATAGCAGTGATTAATTTTGATCTAACAATTATTTTATTCTGCCCCCTTTTCCTGGTCGAGGTATTTCTAGGTTTCTTGCATCAATTGCTGTGGCTGAAACGTTGCTAATCTCGACAAATTCTTGATCGCACGGGCCACACTCCTGTGTCGAACACACAGTCATCTAAGAAAGTACACTTCATTAAAGACTTTTTCTTTAGCACAAGTTTCCGGCATTCTTGGTCCAACTCCAAGCAAGAGCGGTTGATCAGTGCCTTCTGGTTGCTGCCGAAGTAACAGCGGATGTGTTCTTAGCCTTTCAAAGGGCAATACCCAGGCTGGTAAATGTGCTGGCAATTCCTTTGAAATAGGTTTACTTTGATAATGGATAATAATCTGAATGAGTTTGGAGCCAGGTAGCACATAATATTCTGAGTTAGTACCTCTGCAAATATAATTTAATCTTAATCTTGATATTTCGCTTACGGCATCCCAAAAATGAGACAACTTTTAATAATTAATTTACATTCTTTCAATATTCTTTATTAATTTATCAGCTTTATTGGACACATCAGAAAAAAAGTAGCACAATATTTGAGTTTAGGGAAACAAAATAGAACTGCAAAAAATTAACCATTACCACTCGCGACCACCACTCGCCTTACCACTCGCATGACCACTCGCGGGTCACCACTCGTGACCCGCGATGAAGAAAATGAGTTAAGTGATTTGATGTACTAATTCACATTTCCCACAGAAAGAAGGAAACAGCATACTCTTTTTATAGTACAAGTATGTACCTGGACACGGCTGAACAACAACAATAATAATAATTATTGTTGTTGTTCAACTGTATCCAGCTGCTTGGGTTTTGAAATCAGCATAAATATTATACTCAGGCAAAACGCAAAATCTCACTGCAGCACTCTACAGAATGACAGAAATGTGGTCACAGATAAAAAGATAAATAATATTATTTTCTTAGTTCAAGGAAGCTCCAAATTTAAAGGGTTTTCCACTCTTAATAGTTGTGTGTCCAATGGAAAAAATTACTCCAACCCTTACAGAAGGGCAACTGCTTCATACCTGTGTTCTGAGGCTATTGTGAGGCAATATTTTAAAGGGTGTTTGCTGGGTCCCAACTGTTTCTATGGTAATGGTACAGTGCTGCTGAAAGACCCTCTAAAGCTTGGTGTTTGAAAAGTATCTCGAAAACTAATTCGGTGAGCAGTATTTTATTTTTTAGATTTCGAAACCATATCATAATTCTCTGACCCAGTGCATGATATGAGAGAGAACTATAAACTGAAGTAGAATTTGAAATATTTATGAAAAACATGAAAAAAAAATTCCACTGGATAATTTTTTGGAAAATTCACTTTAAGAATGCAAAATAACGCTTCTCACTTGTTTCCAAACAAATCAGGGAAGGACATTGGACGAACGTTTTAGATAAACCTGACCAAATCTAACAAACTCTATTTCCGGTTGTATTAATCTTGATTCATTATCCTCTGGAGCTGCTCAGGTGGCATGAGTGGCATTAAGCCAGAGCGCTCGGTTGAATACCTGTTCTGAGCCTCTTTAAAGGATAAGGATATGGCATATTTTGTAATAAGTTAAACTAAGTAATTCGCAATAAACTTGAAACTTAAGGATATGCCATTACGACGATGGCAAATTTTATTTTCTAGTACACTGTCAGTATTCTACATCTACCTACAGTGTGTGTATGCATGCATAATTATTGGAAATGTGCACACCTTGACGGATGTTCCTTTGCTTGATTTTGGAAAGCAGTGGCAACTTGATTTTGTTGTTTGGGTGCTTTCCTCATGGTGATTTTTTAACTGACCACGACAAGACATCGCCGAGGATGGTGGAATTCGCTTAAGGTGGCTCAAACCGGTTTCAACACTTGAAAGAAACGTCCACTTAACAGCAATGTTATGATACCATATCAAACACAAATAATTGCTTAAAACGATTTGGCCATTTTTGTGACGTAAAACGTTATCGTGGCAACAGGAAAGCCCTGCAAAAACACCCCATACTTTGGCTTTAGCTGCTCATATCTCAAAAGCGAACTGGGTGTTCCCAATTTCTTATTTCTGAAATGTGATCAACATGCCAGAATGAAACTTTCTGCGAAGTTTAAAAAAAAATTCTGTGGAGCGGATTTAGAGCCACCTTAAATAATTGAAAATTTAAGATAGCTCTGAATCCACTGCACAGAATTTTTTTAAACTTTACCGATAGTTTCATCTTGGCCTGCTGATCACTTTTGTGCAATTTATAATTGGGGTCACCGAGTTCGTTTTTCAGATATGAGCGACTAAAGCCAAAATTCAGGGTGTTTTTGCAGGGCTTTCCTGTTACCATGGTCATTTGTTACGTCAAAAAAATGACTGCATCTTGTTCAGCAATAATGCATGCTTCACATGGTACCATGACATTGCTGTTACGTGATAAAGTGTTGTAGTGCCAATCCTTCTACTAAACAAGGTCTCTTGAAAGCGTTGAAACTGGTTTCAGTCACCTTAAGGAGGCTCGAAATAGTTTCTCCTTTTTTCAAACAAATAAACATATTTTGTTTTTAGATACAGTTAGGGTAATCATATCAAGACAAAATTTGGCCAGGGTATTAAGTACCCATCATAGATTTCTCACATTACATTGTCCTCCAAAATATCGTTACCATGGCAACGATATAAGGTATTTCCTTGAGCCTTAAAATCAACACATGTCTTTTTTGAAAAAACGGGACGGTGAAATCTTCCCATTCAGCGTTACCAGATAATGTTAGAAATAATCTCTAAAATATTTCAACTTCAACAAAATCTGTAGGTTAGTTTTTCAGAAAAATAAGTTTTTTGGAAATGTGACGCTAATTTCTTTTTTCACCTACAGAATTTTTTTAAATTTGAAAGACAAACGTTTTAATTTAATCTAAGCTAACATGCAAAAAATGAAAAAAATTCACCGTCCGGAAGCAGAGATATAAGCGAGTAAAGGTGAAAAATCAGGAAAAATGAGGGGGTTACAAGATCGGCATTTACGCATGCGTCACCCGCTCATTCGAGTGCACGCGCGAGTGAATAATGTACAGGCCAACACAAACGGATTTAAGCGACCATGAAACCGTTTGTGTACAATTTTCGTTGTTTTCGTTAATAGGAGATGTCTATATATATTCCATATGTATAGGAATTAGAAGAAAGGTGAGCGAAACTAGCGGTATTTGTTTATTTCTGGTGACCCAGTTTGAATCGTGAGCTGACGCGAGCAGCTTTTAGAATTGCGTGTGTGGCTTACGCGCGCGCGCTCAGCTAAAAACCCTTTCGAGCCTCCTTAAACGAAGGTTTTCAATTCGCTTTCTCTTTTTGTTAACAAAAACGTAAGAACACCCTCGACAACAGCCGTCAATTGTGTCTTTGGGGTGGCTCATCGTTAAGAATATCGTGAAGAGAACACGAACTCTGTCGCGTAAAACGCCCAATAAACAAAACTTCGAGGACTGAAATTCCCTTTCTTTAAATCTCAACATTTCAACAACTTGGCGATTAAAACACACACGCACGGGGACAACTTTCACGTGAACCGAAATAGGTCCGCAATGCAAACTAAAACATAAAACAAAGTCAGTCGCGACATTCTCCCGCCAGTGTTCAGCTATCAGATAGAACACTCTCCCAACAGTGCCAGCTTTGCGACTGGTTTCTTATATTGCCCTGCCTTAGTTTTCACTTCATAAACGCAAACGGTGTCGTCTTTCCCAGGAAAGGTCTTCATGATGCGAGCAAGGGGCCAATCTCCTCTCTGAGTCTTCTCATCTACTACCAGGCTAAATCTCCAACTCTGACATTGCGTGTGCTCTGATTCCATTTCTTTCGAGTAAATAAGGGTGGGTTGGTATTCGCGTAACCACCTTGGACCAGACTTGATTTATGAGGACTTGCACTTGTCTCCACCTCTTCTTACTGGAAATTTCTTTGTCGGCAAAAACACCACAGGGTAACATAGGATTCGCGCGAGATATAAACAAGTGGTTCGGTGTGATGGCTTCAAAATCACTGCTACAGGAAGTAAACTCGGTAAGGGGTCTGCTATTAACAAGCGCCTCTGTTTCTGCAAATGCTGTTTCTAAGACCTGTAACCACTTGACCATGAAATACAACTTTGAGAGCTTTCTTGCATGATTTAACTAATCGCTCCCATATACCACCAAAGTGAGGCGAACCCGGGGGGTTAAAGTGCCATTGAATCTGCATCTGAGACAGGAAGTCCACAATTTGTGACTGGTTCCATTCCTGCAAACTTTGCTTGTTCTCGCGGTCAGCTCCTACAAAATTGGTACCGTTATCGGAATATATGTCCGACGGTGGGCCTCGCCTAGCCACAAATCTTCTAAGAGCATTAATGAATGAGTCAATCTCTAATGACCTTGCCACCTCAAGGTGTACCGCTCTTGTTACCAAACAGGTGAAAACACACCTATAACGCTTCTCGTGCTTGCGGGAATGCTTGCCCGTTATAGGTCCAAAATAGTCTACCCCAACTTTTGAGAATGGTGGAGCCACTTGCAAACGGTCTTTTGGAAGGCTTGCCATTAAAGGGGGTTGCGGCTTGATTTGTCTTCGCTTGCATAGTGAACAATTATGGAGGACTGAATAGAGTGTAATGTGAAGTGCTATATTTCTATCCCATATGAACCATGTGAGCGTTAGCCCTACTGATGGAAATGGGCCCACACAAGGACAGAGAAAAACTCTGACCAGGGTGGGAATTGAACCCACGACCTTCGGGTTAGATCTCCGCCGCTCTACCGACTGAACTACAAGGTCAGACGGGAGCAGGCCGTGGGAACTGAAGATGTTAAAGTCACGGCAATGAACATGTGGAGGACATCAACCTCAGTTCGTTTTGAACTGTACCCTCATGTTTAAGCTGCTTATGGCAATCCAAAATAAGAAGACGGCTGAGGTGATGGTCTTGGGGGACAATAACTGGATGTTTGACATTGTACGCAATGGCTGCATCAGAAATTCTCCCGCCAACTCGGAGAATTTGCTTCTCATCCAAAAAAGGGGTTAAGGTTATCAAGCGACTTTTGGCTCCAATTTTCTCCCAATTCCAATGTTGGCGATTTCAGGTGAAAACGCTTCTCTTTGGGCAGACTTGATCCACATTAGCTTTGCTTCCTCAATTTAATTCTCAAACTTCCAGTGGACCGGTTTTCGCTTGGCCCTTTGGTTTGCTTCTGCAATTCTGAATGAATCTTCGGACATAAACGGTGATTCGGCAAACTTTAATGAACGAAGAGTATCTTGAAAAGTCCAGCAACTGAGGGCGTAATCTCGCAGAGACTTCAACAAGCTGGGCAACTTCTGCCGGTGCATCAGCAACTAGATCAAGGGTAGGTTTTGTCTGCGGAACATCCTCTGGCCATTTGTCTTCTGGCAGTACAAGGAATGCTGCCCATTTACCCAGCGGCTTTCAGAAGTGATTGCTTCCGCTCTTAGGCCACGACTGCCATCATTTGCTGGGTTAAGTTTGCCAGGGCAGTGGAGCCATTGATTTGGTTCTGAGGTGTCTAGGAATACAGAAAGTCTGTTGGCGGTGAAAGCGGGATGACGTTTCGACGGTACACGAATTTGCCCGAGTACAGCACTGCTATCACTCCAAAAGTAGACAGCGGAAATATCAAAATCGTGTTCCTTCTTGATCATGTTGCCCAATCGTAAACTGAGTGCTGCTGGCTGAAGTTCCAGTTCTGGGATGCTCAACGACCTAACCGGTGCGACGCTAGTCTTGGCTGCTACAAATGCGCACTGTACCCAACCACCAGGATACACAAACCGAAAGTAGGTAACGGCACAAAATGCTGTTTCGCTGGTATCGCCAAAAAGGTGTAGCTGAATTGACATAGGATAGGGTGCCACTCTGCGATAACACCTTGGTACGGAAAACTCGGCCAACTTCTCGAGTTCTTTCTGCCAGTCAGACCATTGTTGTAGGAATTCTTCTGGAATTCCCTCATCCCAGCCTTGACAAAGTTTCCACAGAGACTGAAGAAATATTTTCGCCTTGACAACATATGGAGCTTCAAAACCAAAAGGATTTAAGATAGACGCAGTGAGACTAACAAGTTTCCTCCAGGTGTCTGCTAGTGCCTTTGGCTTGATCAGGAAAATGAAAGTGTCATTTTGGACATCTCAGGTCACTCCCAGAGCTCTCTCAATAGGCGAGGTATCTCCATCTCTAATACGTCGCACGGACTGCGCTCGTTCCTTCTCGGGGACTGCATTGAGAAAATCTTTGTCATTCGATATCCACTTAGTCAAATTGAATCCACCAAGTGAGAGCAACTTCACCAACCCAGCTTGTAGATTACATGCCTCCAACAAGGACGGTACAGATCATCCATGTAAAAGTTCCTTACTACAGCTTCAGCTTCCAAGGGGAAGGAGTCTTTATTGTCTTGGGCTGTCTTCCTAAGTGCGAAATTGGCGCATGTAGGTGAACATTTGGCAGCAAAGATGTGTCTAACGTACTGATAGACCTCCACTTTATCTGTTGGATTGTTTCTCCACAGGAAACGTAAGACAGGTTGGTCCTCTTCAGGGACTGCGACCTGGCAAAACATGGCTTCGATATCAGCAGACACGACTATGAACTCTTCACGAAAACGCATTAGTATGCCAACCAATGAATTCCACTGGTCTGGACCAGACAGTAAGCAATCATTCAAAGAAGTTCCTTGATACCGGGCTGCTGCATCTCCAACTCGCCGAATCTTTCCGGGTTTATGAGGGTGTATCACAGCATGGTATGGGAGGTACCATTTATGTGCAACAGGGCAGTCCTCCAACTTCTTGATGTACCCTTTGTGCAGGTCGTTTTCTATAGTTTATGTGTACTTGGCTTTCAGTTGTGGATCCCTTTCAAGGCGTTTCTCCAACAATTCTAAGCACTGTCTGGCGAGGGCTCTGTTGTCTGGCAAAGACTTAGCTGCATCCTTCCAAATGAGGCCAACTTCGTACCTGCCATCGACCTTGCGGGTAGTCCTAATCAGAGACTCCAAAACCATCTCATCCTCTCTAGAGCGTTGTTCCTTGCTGTCATATTTGCAACCAAATGATTCAGTTTTCCACCAAGTTTTTAAAAATTCGTACATTTCCTCTTCAGGTGAATTGACATGAACAAAGCAAACAGACTCCGAATTGCGAGCATACCCTGGGAGATTGCCAGTGACCACCCAACCAAGTTTAGTTTTAATGCCAAAGGGTGAACTTTTAGGACCTTCGCGTACCTCCCTTGGGATGATGATTTCTGTGACATCAATACTAAGCACAACCTCTACCTCTACTTCATCCATATCCTTTAGTTCAAGATCTACCAAATGACTCCACTGAGACTCAACACTTTTTGTGTTAACTGTCACAGGGGGTAAGTTCAGTTTTTCAGCAACCAATGCATTTTCAACAGGGTATCGGATGGCGCGTACATTAACAGGACCAATGTCGAAGGACACTCTTTTCGATTTGAGATGTGAAGTTTCTTGAATACCAAACAAATTGAGGTATTCAGATGGGCCATCCAAACTGTGTTGATTGGCGATATCCTTTGTAATAAGGGAACAAGTACTTCCAGGATCTAGGAGGGCGTGGGTGTTAACTTGTCCGCCAGGTCCATAGAGTGTTACTGGGATCACTTGTAATAAGACTTGTGTGTTGTTGCTAGCCTGCATAACATTCGAGTTTTCCACTGGAAGCTCTGGGGGACTGTGTTGTTCAGGTGGTACTTCAGGGTGGTGAGGAGGAGAAGCAGAACTGCGGTTTTCAGCGACAAGTCTGTGCAACAGTTCATTGTGCAGTTTAGTACAGTCATTGATGCCACACTGTTTAGTGGACCCACACTTGTTGGTCCAATGCCTTCCAAAACAATGAAAACATAATCCAAACTCCTTGACCTTTGCTAATCTTTCTTGGACAGACAGTGCTTTGAACTTGGGGCAACTTTGTAGCTGGTGATGCCCTTTCACTTATGTCCAGGTTTGACCCTAATTAGATGCACGCCCAATTTTGACATCCAACACAAAGTGTCCCTTTAAGTCTAAGCATTTGCTACCTATTTTCAACAATAAGGTAAGGATAAAGGTTAGCGTTATTTTTAGCTTTGGGTAAATGCAGCAATTAATCTTTACTTAAAGAACAGCATTTGGGGGACACTTTGTGACATAAATTGTCTGTATTCTGAGACACAAGTGATGTTGATGTTGGCGAGAAGAGCAAGGGGACACTTCGTGACGCTTATTGAAATCCGCGTGCATCTAATTAGGGTCAAACCTGGACATATCTCGAGTACTGCTCACGGTGGGAAAGGAATTTCATCAAAATGTTTAACTGAAGTGGGCGGGGCAGTCATTCAATAATTCGGGCCTATTCCATAGATCGGTGGTTTTCGTAGCATTACCTAGAAGGTGACAGTCCATTAATTTTTTTTCTTGCTATGAGCGCCTCTCAGTTGTAGCACACGCTGTTGTAGTCGACCACTATTCGAACACCGAGACCGTTGCTCGAGAAACCGCAAACGGCGACGCTGCTCTCTTCAATCGTCTTATCGCACAAGCTAAAGCTTGCATTCGGCAGGACTGAGATTTTGCTAGCAAAAATTTAGTATGCAATTCCACGATATCGTGAGAGCGTTTAAGCCGCTCGTTTTTGTTGTCCTGTATGTGCAGGTACAAGCACTTCGTCCAACAGCACCCACATTGGAAGAGTTTAGGAATTTCCCTTTCGCCAACAATAATGCCGCGATCGCAAATCTAGCAAGAGAACTTCCTCAGTATATTGCTGCCGCGGAAGGTGTCATGTATGCTATCACGAAACGGTGCCTAAGGCATCGTGGGTAATAAAGACCACGAGGAGTTTTTGAAAGACATGGTGAATGTCATGATAAGAATAATAGGTGAAATACAGCCACTAAAGAATCCACAAAGCCTAAAGGTCGATTCGCTTAACATTGTGAGAACGAAATCGACAAAATGGAAGGAATTTCTGCGGGTAGCACTCCAAAGATGGATTGTACGAGTGGAGATTTACCGACCGCGTGGAGAGCATTCAAACAACACTGAGTTTACGTTTGGAGGACCTGTGAAGCGAAAAAGTGAAGAAGAAAAATGTAATTACCTGATGATTTGTATTGGAAACAAAGGTCGTGACATATACAATACGTGGGAACTCACTGTAGAAGAAGCGAAGAAGCTCGACACATATTATGTAAAGTACGAAGAGTATGTGAAACCCAAATCCAATAAGGTATTTGCAAGGTACAAGTTCCACCAGAAAATTCAACGAGAGGGTGAATCATTTGAACAATTTCTCACTGATTTGAAGTTGCTTGTGAAAGATTGTGGTTATACTGACCCTGATGAAATGGTTAAAGATAGAGTGGTTATTGGCTGTCATTCTACCAAAACAAGAGAAACGTTAATTCAGGAAGGTTCAGAGCTTACTCTTGAAAAATTAATTGACATTGCCTGAACGGACGAAATGTCGAAAGCCCAATTGAAATCCATGGCAACTGAGAATCCAAGCATTAACAGTGAAAAGGAAGTAAAACAAAGAAACCACCAAAAAACAAAATCTAGTCGAAAGAAATGCATGCACAAAGATTGCAGCAGATGTGGTTATCAGCATGACAAAGAAAAATGCCCAGCACAAGGCAAGAGATGTAAAAAATGCCAAAAGTTGAACCATTTTGCCAGAGTATGTCAGTCTAAGACCACAATTAAGAAACAAACACACCATGTAACTGAAGATGAACACAGTGATGATGAGTTCTTTGTTGTTGGATGCATCACTTCAGTGAACACTGTAGATATGGGTGAATGGTATGGAGACCTAAGCATTGGAAGCAAAACTATCAAGTTTCAGTTAGACACTGGAGCAAAAGTAGATGTCGTTTCTTACAAAGTTATACAAGATGTTGACATTGAGTGCCACTTTCAAAAAGAGCCAAGCTAAACTTAAGTCGTATTCGGATCATCAGATTCCTACCAAAATGGTAGTGACCTTGCCTTGTGAATACAAGAGTAAAGTTTTTCATGTGAAATTCCATGTAGTTGATGTTGAAACCCCTGCAGTACTGAGTGCCCAAACCTGCGAAGATATGGGTCTACTTACCAGAATAAACTCACTTCAGCAACACAGCATTCCAAAGTCTGCGACTGATACGGGTCAAGGCATCTTTGATAAATACCCAGATTTGTTTCAAGGTCTTGGATGCCTTCCTGGAGAGCAATCAATCAAGTTAGATCCAAGCGTTCCTCCGGTAGTTCATCCTCCAAGAAAGGTACCAGTATCACCCGGAGGGAAGATCAAAGATGAGCTCGACCGTATGGAGAAAGCAGGTGTAGTTGTTAAGCACACAGAACTTACTGACTGGGTGAACAGCATGGTTGCTGTTGTGAAACCAAACAAGATTCGTATTTGCATAGACCCCAGAGATTTAAATGAGGCCATCAGAAGGGAGCATTTCCCAATGACAACAATAGAAGAAGTTGTTGCTGACATGCCACAAGCCAAAGTATTTTCAGTTCTCGATGCCACATCGGGATATTGGCAAGTGAAGTTAGATGAAGAAAGCTCTAAGCTATGCACGTTCAACACGCCGTTTGGAAGATACCGTTTCACCAGGTTGCCATTTGGCATAAACTCGGCTCCCGAGGTGTTTCAGAACTGCATGTATGACCTGTTTGCTGATCTAGAGGGTGTGAAAATGATAGTAGATGACCTCCTAATATGGGGAAAAGATGATGCAGAGCATGATGTCAGATTAAAGCAAGTGTTCGACCGAGCTCGAAAAGTCAACCTCAAATTCAATGCCAAGAAATGCCAAATCAAGCAAGAGGAAGTTCCCTATATTGGCCATGTCCTAAGCAAAGAGGGCTTGAAACCCTGAAAAGACACGGGCAGTACAAGCAATGAAACACCCTGACAACACTAAGGAACTTAAAACATTCCTTGGATTTATTCAGTATCTTGGAATGTTTATGCCCAACATGGCCACCGTCAGTGCACCACTCAGAAAGTTACTGGAGAAGAACGTTGCCTGGCATTGGGACCAAGATCAAGAAGCAAGCTTTCAGAAACTTAAAGAGATGGCTTCTTCAGCACCAGTACTTGGTTACTATGATCCAAGCAAGCCACTATCCCTATCAGTTGGTGCAAGTTTCAAAGGGTTGGGTGCAGTCCTCCTGCAAGATGGAAAACCCATAGCATATGCGTCAAGAGCCCTGACTCCAGCACAAGAGCGATATGCCCAAATCAAAAGAAACCCTTGCAATTGTGTACGGCACACAGAAGTTTCATCAGTTTATATATGAAAGACCAACCCAAGTCGAGTCAGACCACAAGCCCTTGCAGTATATCCTAAGTAAGCCTTTGCATCAAGCACCACTGAGATTGCAGAAAATGATGTTGACCCTGTAACGGTATGACTTGAAAGTAAAATATCTCCCAGGTTCAGAACTTTCTGTCGTTGATGCCTTGAGTAGATCCTACCTGCAGGAGTCTACAGAAACTCTCATTCCAGACCTCGAAGTGAATGAAATTCACCTGACTGTGCACTTTCCCTTTTCGCCAGAGAAGTACGCCGAGTTCCAGAACGCCACTACAGATGATGCAGCCATGCAAGAATTAAGAACAGTAGTCCTGAATGGATGGCCAGCAAACAAAGCGGAATTACCCAGAAATGTCCATGAATATTGGTGCCACAGAGATGAAATTGCCACCATTGATGGTCTCTTATTTAAAGCTCAGACGCTGATAGTTCCCCAGAGTATGAGGAAAGAAATGCTTGCTCTCATACATGAGTCACATGAAGGTATCGTGAAATGCAAACAGCGCGCGAGAGACATTTTATTCTGGCCAGGAATGTCCTCACAGATTGAAGATAAAGTGTCCAAGTGTTCCGTGTGTAGCCAGGTCCAAAAGGCTCAGGCCAGGGAGCCAATGATAGTTCGAGATCCCCCAGACAGACCATGGTCCCCAGTACGCGAGTTCAGCATTCAAAGAGTTTAGCAGGAGTTACGTCAAGCCCCTTATATCCGCAATCCAACGGTGAAGCTGAAAGAGCTGTGCAAACCATTGAGAACCTCCTAAAGAAAGAAGGCCTTACTAAATTACAGAAACACTCCCTTGGGTGGAATAGGCTTGTCTCCCGCTCAGATTCTCATGGGCCGCAGACTCAAAACCTCTCTTCCAACTAATGCTGAGCTTCTAAAGCCACATGGAGCTCCAGAGTTTAAGCAGCACCTTCAGAAGATCAAAGAGAGATAGAAGTTCTACTACGATAAACACTGTCGTAAAGAATTGCCGCCTCTAGCCAAAGTTGATAACGTGACTCTCTAGCAAGATAAGAAATGGGTCCAAGCAACAGTGTTCACCAAGCATCACACGCCCAGGTCATATGTCGTCCAGACACCTGAGGGTCAGAAGTACAGGAGAAATAGGAGACATCTGAATACGAGCCAAGCATCACGGTAACTAAACAAAGAGTCAAAAGAAAATTCACGAACTGGTCAAGCGAGTTCACCAACATGTTCCCGCACTAACCATCATGGTAGACTCCGCGAAACAGGAGTGATGTCTGATCGGGGACTAAAACCAACAATGCACACTCGTTCCGGTCGACTGGTCAAGCAGCCTACATACCTCAAAAACTACGAACAATGAGTATGAACATTAAAAAAAAAAAGTTTTGTTTATTTCTCTGTCGACTATTTCGTCAGTTTCATAGTGGCTTTATTCGAAAACCTTGAGAACATGTAACCTAAGCCTAGTCCTAGTTTAAAAAAAGGGAGATATCATGTATGCTAACACGAAACGGTGCCTAAGGCATTTTGGGTAATAAAGACCACGAGGAGTTTTTGGAAGACATGGTGAATATCATGATAAGACATAACAGAAGGTGTCACAGTCACATGTGAGGACGACAAGGTCAGCTGGTGGTCTGCTCACAGAGATACACTTTCATTTTGCTCTGCAATCGTCAAAAAGCTACTGCTAATACAGCCGAGCTCAGTAACCGCTAAACAATTTTTCAGTCTTCTTTCCACCACCTTTAACCCCCAGCAAGACATTGCTCCATAAGATTA
>OX421445.1:47397358-47399858 GCA_949126865.1 Montipora capitata | reverse complement strand
ATTCATATCTTCGAACTAACGTGTAATTTTCTTTTTATTATATAGACCATAAATATTGACGGAATATATGGACCAAAATACATGTGAACTGCTTTTAAATAAACTTAATAAAAATTAGACTATTTTAATCATGACATAAAAGTGTACCTTTCCGATCTGGCAGTTTTTTTTTTGTCACAGCAAGCACGACTATTTTGATGATTGTTTGTAGTTTGCACGGGAGTAACATCCCCTATTTCACTTGCCTTGTCGCAAACTTTCGAGAAATTCCATGAAAATATTCAGCTCATACAGCGTTTTCTTTTCGATGTTCTCGTTCTTTTGTTGTTCGGAAAATGCATTTACATCTTCCTCGCCTTGCGGCGGCCATTATTCTAAACGACGAATAAATTCATTCATCAAAGATTAAAAGAGCGGGAATCGTGATGCCCTTGCTCAATTTGACCAATCGTATTACATACGAAAAATACACCACTCGTTTCCCGGGTGTAGTGGTCGTATTGATTCTACGAGTGTTTTAGTTCCAGGTGAAATACTCCCGTCCACATAATAATGAGTGATAATGTATGAAAACGGGTGGTAAAACCTGCTGTTAGATTCAATTTGGATCACGTAGATACATGCATAATCGATTTTGTCAGGAACCAATTTCCTTCGTTTCGTTTGTTTATGTAATCACATGGGCCCGAGGGCAATTAAGGAATAATTTCACGCGTATTTTCAAAGCGACGAGGACAATTTGGATAACTTTAAAAATACTAATGAAATTTGATCCTTAATATTAATTACACGAGAGCACATTGCGATTACATGTTTATCACATAAAGGGAAGCCCGTTTAGTGCCGCGACAAATGACAATCAGCCCGCTCCCATTTGGTTAAAGTTCAATTCAATAAATCGTTGCTGTCAACACAAATAGGGTTAAAATGTGTCTTAAAAAAATAGTTTAATCTGGAATCAGAATCAAGTAATCATGCTCTCCTGATTACCAAAAGTGCCGTCGTGATCAAGGAAAAATGCCCTCCGTCTCAGCCAATCAGCATTCAGTAATCTTGCCCCGTATGTCACAAATCAGATAATTGAGCGGGAAACTTAGAATTAGTAGGCACAGTTGCCTTCAATGGTCAGCCATCCGTACGATATCATGCCAGTGATAAAAACTTGTCACAGATTAAGACTGAAAGAAAGCTTTACGGAACCTCTTCTCGATAGATCTCTTATTAAAGCCATCGATGACTGCGCGATTTTTGGCTTAACATCCATCTCAGTTCCAAGACACTTCTGCGTTGGTTTTATTTTCTTACATTTTCAAACCTTTATTCTCCTTTTTAACTAAAGTCAATGTTATGTGTAAAATTCACTCCCTCTACGTCTATTTCTAGCTGTATTGAATTTTTTTTGGTATCGTGTTGCTAAGAATATTGGGGTTGAATCCTCATTTACCCGACATAACGTGCATTTAACTTCGGTCGTATCGAGGAGAAATTTTGCTGATGTCATTGTTTACATCTTGATCAAATCGAACGTAAGTAGATGATCACAGATGATCACCAGTTTTACGAGTGATAATTCTTTACAAAAAAAAGTATAAACCAATGTTGCACCCATGTTTCTACAGAAACTCATGCCTTTTTCAGTGAGGGCGTTAAGCGTCAAACGTCAAATGTTTGGTGACCAAACATATATTGTTCTTTGGCCACCTTATTATGAAATTATAATTTGTGATCATCCTGATTAGCATAAATTGATATTTTGCGGGCAGGTAGCAGAGGAAGTGAGAGTTTTCTCTCTCAGATTAGCGCTACCATTCCTACTTTGGACCTGAACAGTTTACTGAGCGATTCAGTTGCCCCCGAGAAAATGACAGGAATTGAGAGGCTCAGGAGAAATGAACCACCATTCTTTATAAGGACTAGCAACGAAGACCAATTTTGTTAAGGCATGGGCGTAGCCAGGATTTTTCAAAGGGGGGCGGGGGGGGGGGGGTCACCAATACCTCAGCACTTCAGTAGTCCGTATGTGTTTGAAACGCTTCTTTTGTTTTCCATTGTCTTGATTGTATCGCTGACGTTTTTCGTATCTATATTTTATACCCTCTCTGTTACTGTTCAGAATTCAGGCAAAGTTTTTCTTCGATCTTTGTTCCTGTGAAGAGAAATCCCTTTGGGTTCCTACTCAAGTTGTCACCTCTCTTGGGACTGTTATCGATTTGTCTTTCTGCATATTTTGTGAATTTTCTGTCCGATTATTTATATTTCCTTTTGAATCCGGAGCGTAACCCCTATTCGCCAGGTTTGTAAACTTCCTATCGTTTAATTTTAATTGCTTATTAGCTGTGTAGGATCTTTATTCAGGTTCATGATTAGAAGCACCTTTCCAGCCATAAATTTTGCCGCTAATTGGAATTCACAAGTTTTGCTGACGCCCAATGCCTTACTAAAATAGTTTCGGGAGCAAGATCTTGTGCATATCGACGCTTTTCCTTTGTGGAAATTTCTT
>OX421445.1:47382358-47392358 GCA_949126865.1 Montipora capitata | reverse complement strand
CCCTTTGCACCTTATCCTTCTTTGCTGGCATACATTGTTAAACAACAGTGCCATCTTTACTTTGCAAACTATATGTAATTCCTACACTTCAGTGCGAAGAACCCCCAATTATGGGAGTCAACGACATAACACAAACCATATATGAGAGACTGGAACAGAATAATTTATGTCACCTGCAACTTGCTTGATGTACCATCGATCTCAGACGTCCGTGGCTTTTTTCAGCCCATATCACGGACTGTTTATTTCAACAATAAAAGCAAGGTGACACACGCTAACACCAGCCCGGTGTGGCCAGCACATCACGCATGCGCACAACCATTTCATCCGGTCAATTAGCAGCCATGGACAGCTGTTTCGGCCTTGCTGGGCCTCATCAGCATGGCGTAGCTAACATACCAGGCGGGTGATTTTAGCACCCCTTTAAGTGGAAGCTTACGTGACACACCGATCTCTAAATTAATGTGATCCACCTTCCCACACGTTTTCCGTGGGAGAACAGATGTATCTATTTTTTAAATCTACTTCATCGGAACATAGAGATCAGTCAGTTCAAACTATTCAATCTTGTGTAAATGATATTGGTAAATGGCTGACAGCCAACAAATTGAACTGAATAAGGACAAGACTGAACTTATTGTTATTTCTTCACAACATTGCCCTAGGCCGCAGCTGGATACTTTAACATTTGGATCTAAAGTGTCTGCAGTACTAATGCTACACGTAATATTGGGGTCACCATGAATGATAAGATTAACTTAGAGAAACAGGTGACATCCATCTGTAAGTCCTCCTTATCATATACGAAACATTGCTCGCATTAGAAGATTCCTCTCTGAGGAAAGCACAAAGGCCCTTGTCCATGCATTTGTTACATGCAGGTTGGAAAACTGCGACTCGCTTCTCTATGGCTTACCGAAGAATCAGATTAAAAAGCTTCAACCTGTTCAAAACTGTGCTGCTCGTCTAGTGGTAAATGTAAGACGACATGATCACATAACACCTGTACTTAGAGATCTTCATTGGCTACCAGTGGAACAGCGAATTATTTTTAAAATTTTACTTTTTGCCTTCAAAGCTCTAAACGGTTTATCTCCTTATTTGAGTGACTTGGTTAAGTTTTGTCCGTGAACGTAATCTCAGGTCATCTTCTCAGAAACTGTTAGCAGTACCTTTTTCTAAAACAAAATCATATGGTGACAGAGCTTTTTCCATTTGCGCACCAAAGCTATGGAATGACCTACCATTACATTTAAGAAACTGTGCCTGTGCTATGTTTTGAAAAGTAACTTGAAGACGTTTTTGTTCAAGTATACGTTTTGCTTATGATGTGTTTATAATAGGTCATTTCCGAGTTCATGTCTGCCTCCTCTTCAAAGCGAGTCTAAGTGCGAAGTTTTTGTTATGAAAATTAGTTTTCATTCATATGCAAAATAGAACTTATTACCATCACAAAAACTTCGCACTTTGACTCGCTTTGAAGAGGAGGCAGACATGAACTCGGAAATGGCCTATTTACTTAGTATTATTTTTAATTGTTAATTTAATTGTTACCTTAATTGAGGTTTGTAAAGCGTTTTAGAACATTTGGATTTCGGCGCTATATAAATTGTATTTAATAATAATAATAATAATAATAATAATAATAATAATAATAATAATAATAATAATAATGATAATAATAGTAATAATAATAATAATAATAATAATAACAATAATAATACTTACATTAAAGAAATATAAATGATTGATAATAAAAAAATTCAAAATTCTATAAAATTACGAATTCCATGATGCAGAGAGCTATCTTGTCTGCTTGATGCTTTGAGAACCGCTGACACTCAATTCCCATTCCGCCATTGGTTCCAAACACTAAAGGCGTAAACGAACCCATTTCTACATCTAACACGCGCTGCTGGTACTTGCGCTTCTTCTCTTTTTCTTGCTCCTTGAACACTTCCGATGTTGGCTTGCTCTGGTAACACTTGGAGTTGACGTGCTAACTCTGTCATCAAAAAATGACGTAACTCCTCTTGCCCAGAACCCTCCCGCTTTGATGTCCAACCTTGCCTCAGAACTTGTAACAGCGCTCCTCAAATGAAATCGCTCATTGTCCAGGGGTTGAAGGCGTGGTTCGATTTCGACATTATTGCAGATCTTGTCGATGAATGTCGTTAACAAGTTCCGTACACCATCATGTCTCTGCGCTACAAACCCCCCTTTTTACAAGAGAGGGCGTGACCAACGGTGAATTTATCCCCACATATGCAATGACTTGGTAGATCGACTAAGGGCAGGTCATAACGCAAGTGTAGCGAGTCTCTGAACTCTTGCTTGTTCAGGGCTAAACTCTGGTCTGCGAGGGGCATCGCATTCAGCCAAGAACTTGCGCCCTTGTCTCTCGATTGATTGACCAGTCGCAGCAGGTCTGGGGAGAGGCTTGAATCGATGCTATCCATTTTCTCTTTGGCACTTGCTCTCTTAAGTGATTGTTGATGCCTCTTTAGCTCCTCCATAGATCTTTCTCCTGACACCATGATGGAACTCTGAGATGTAATAGAATCTACGTGCGCGGTGGTTAATAGCCCCGAGGCAGCAAACTGCTGCGGTGCCTCGGATCTCAGATCAGGAATGCCTAGACCCCCTTGACCCGTTGCTAAGGTAGCAGGTCTGCGCACTTCGTTAGGGAGAGGCTCTTATTGACCGAACAAAGTTGAAAGTAGTAAATCCTCAATCACCTCCCGGGTTGGGTCGACATAATCTTCGAACGATCCTATCGTGCGCATGAAGTAGGTGAACTTCGACTTGTAGCCTTTTGTGAAAGCAATGTACTCCGCATGAAGCTGGCTCTTCGCTATTTCAGAGAGACGTTCGATTTCCTCTTTCCATGCACAAACCTTCTCCTCACAATACTGATCTTTGTATTCTTGCGACGCAATAGACCTTATTCATAAATGGTGGTCACATTTATAATTCTTTTGTCCACGTGCAAATTAGCCTACCAAGCCTCATTTTAGAGCAATAATTCTTTTCAATTCACTGTATGGTATCGAGGCTTCGTAGGCTAATTTGCACTTCGATAAAAGAAATATAATTGGCCGCCTTCCTCTCCAAACACCCTCTTTGCTTCCTTTGCAAGTTCCCCAGACTTCACAATAAGCCAGCTCTTTGACCCATTCACAAAGTATCCAAACTGTTGTCCTTCCTTACTCAAATGCTTGTACCAGTTATACAACTGCACAATACTCCCTCCTCCAGCTGAGTCGTCTGCAAGCCACACCTGTTTAACCAATGGGTAATAATAATAATAATAATAATAATAATAATAATAATAATAATAATAATAATAATAATAATAAGATTATTATTATTATTATTATTATTATTATTATTATTATTATTATTATTATTATTATTATTATTATTATTATTATTACGGGTAACCCAGGAAAAATCTTGTCCTAGGAAATAAGAAGCAGGTGGAAACTTTTCTTCAGGTTGTTTTCCTTCGAAACCGCAGAGCCACAAAAATGTTATCACGTGATCAGATTCTTTTAAACGCAGACTGAAATCAACAGTCCGCTAAGTGGACTGAAAAAAGCCTTTGTCCACGGACGTCTGAGATCGATAATATGCAGGTATTTTATAGGCTTGTCCCCCCTCCTTACCCCCGCACTCGTTGCTTATCAGAAAAATTGTCACTTTCGCCAAAAACACCTTGGATGACAAGTAAGTACCCTGGGTGTGAGAAAATGTGATCCCCCCTTTGCTTCTTTTGTCGCACTTTGTGTAGATCCAGAAGTTTTGCTACCATGACAACGTGACCTAAGCTACTTCTCTACTTCATACAATCGGTGCTAAACTTCCGCTTTATCCGGATATTTTCGGAGCTTACCGAACGGGAACCTTTGTCTTTAATGTGAGTCTTGAAACTTGCAAGCCTGCAGTTCTGTGGTCAGTTCAACAAAAGAAATTACACCTGTAGTTTTACGGGTGTAAGGTTAATAAAGTAATTTTCAACACTGGAATTCCCACGTGTAACCCGTGTAAAGATACAATTGTACAAATTTATAATTACCCTTTCATCCGAAAGGTAACGTGAATGCAATAGGCCATCCCCGAGTTTATGTCTGCCTCCTCTTCAAAGCGAGTCCAAGTGCGAAGATTAGTTCTACTTTACATATAAATGAAAACTAATTTTCATTTGAAAATATCCTTCGCACTTTACATGTGTAAATTCCATTTGCGCGAGGTTTATCTGAACTTCGTGCCTTCACGTGCACTGTTTTACGATTACTATATTGTCTAAACAGCGGCAACTTATGTTAGCGCAGCTCATAAGAGACACAATGCAGTAATTTTGGCACTGTTCTTAGCAAACGTTACAAACGAAACAAAACAGCCCAAACATCGGTTATTGAACCATTTATTGATTAAGTGTATTGCATAGGCCAGTGGTGTAAGATGTCGATTTTCATTGTGCATTAAAACTATGTAGCCGTTTTCTCTCCTCGGTAGCCTTAAAATGTCGCTTAATTGTCGAATATGTACTCTCTAGGAATCTTATTTGGGTGAGGAGAGAAATGGCATGCGATTAAAATTCTGAAAAGGTCCCTGGAAGAGAGAGAGAGAGAACTGTTAATCGATGCAGGTTGTGCCAGTGAAGAAGTCCATTAGGGAAAGGAAGGAACTACTGGCAAGTAATTTCAAACTTTTCTCAGTTCCTTGTGCTTTTCTTTCCTGTGTTCGCATAATTTTTATTCTTGTTATTTAACGTTATGTGGGTTAAAATAGTGCTCTTTGGAAATACTAGTGTGATTAACGTCGATGCCATTTTGCTCCTCTGCCGGCCTTCGTTCGCAAAAAACTAATTTTGTTGCCTTCAAATATATTGAACTTGTTCAAGAATATAATCTATACTAGTTCTTTAGTATTAAGAACGCTTTCATGGTAATTGTAACAAGGTTGTTATGGGTTGGATTAAAGTGCAGTTTCGAGTGTAAATGTATTTGCTGTTCTCTTTTGCAAAATAATCACATTGACGATATTGCAGTTAAAAGTAAACAGTAAAATAAGGAATAAGAAGGAGAAGAAGAAGAATAAGAAGAAAAAGAAGAAGAAGAAGAAAAGAAGAAGAAGAAGAAGAAGAAGAAGAAGAAGAAGAAGAAGAACAAGAAAGAATCAATATGGGTCCTTTGTAAAATAAAATAAATAAATAAATAAATAAATAAATAAATAAAAACTTGTTTATATTGATAACTAACACTAAGATACAAATTACATACATTCCTTAAAAAGGGTAGCACCCTTATAAAACGTCTTTCGTACTGAAAACCTGGTAAAGGAAATCACTTGGCTGTGGATGGGATAACCGTCATAACTTGTCTATCAGTCGAGAAGTTTAGTTTGCTTTTAATTGAAAATGGGTTTGTGTTACGATGACCATGAAATGGTTAGATTTAAGGAAGTAGTAAATATAATTTGTCAATAATAACTTCTTCTGGCGAATTCTTTTTATTGTTTTAGTCTGTTATTCAAGATGATTCCAGTCCATATTTTTACAATTTTGTGTCGCAAAGTTCCTTGTTATAAGCTGGATCCCGACATAATCCCAGTGTAGGAAATCTGTCCGTGAAGATGAAGGCCACACCTTTAGAGTCATTTCTTCTCCGGTCCTGCTGTACCTTTACTGTCACGTGCCTTCTTAAACAACACGAACTCAGCACCTGCCTAAACGCTGGGATTCTTAAAGCATAGAGGATAGGATTTAAAAAAGAGTTAGCAACACTCAAAGAGTAAACCATCCAGTAAGCGTGGAATTCTTTTGTCGTAAGATCGACGGGCTTCCTCCCGAGAACACAATACGTGAAAATAATCAACGGAAACCACGAACACGCAGTCATTAGGGAAACGATTATCAGAGTTTTGGTCAAGCGTTTGCTTTTTTCCTGTCGTGGAAAGAGATTATTTCGGAGTTTGAAAGATCTCCAAATACTGATATTACAGCAGCAGACAATCAATAATGCCATTAGAAAAAAAGACATAAGAAAATTAAAAGCCAATTTAATGGAACTTATAAAGAGCAATACAGTGAATACCATGGATATAACTAAAGCTAGTGCCCATGAAGTAAAAAGGACAACGCAGTATTCTCGTACTGCAATATTTCGATGCCTTAGTGGATATCGAATTGCATGAAGTCTCTCCCCAGAAATCAAGGCTGCGAATATAATCGAGGCCAGCAGAAAGCCGTAAAAGAAGATATTTTGAAAAATGTATAGATCGTCATTCGAAGGTGGTGCCCATAAGTTGACCTGAGGCCCCAAATACAGGTAAATATCCCAAGGCACATGTAGACCACCAAGAAGATCTGCAAACGCCAAGTTGATGACGATAAACAAACTTTTTTTTCGAAGTTGCTTGTACTGCACAAATAGCACAACTACAACCAAGTTTCCCACGACAATTAAAACGGTTTCTAAGGCCAAGATACAGCACCACACAAGGCCCTCTGCTTTAGCAGGTTTATGTAGAAAATTGAGAGACATTTGGCTAATTCAAGGCCACGCTACATGGTTCGTCTTTTTCAGTCAAAAGTTGTTACTGAAAAAAAAAAGAACCCCAAAGAAAACACAATGCGACTATAGAAACCTAGGCGTTCTTTGAAAGCGAAAATGCATACTTACTGCCTGCCTGAGCGAGTGATTGAGTTTAAAATGCAAAGGGAGGTTGCTGTCACTGCTGTAGACTTGCTGGAGTAAAATAATTGGAAGTAATGTGCGTATTTATTGAGTAATACTGAGAGATAAAATAATGCAGTGTAATTTGGATGACGTAGTTTTGGTACTTACTTTACATCAATAATCGCTTTTGTTTGTGCGTTAGAAGTGTGGTAAAGTTTTAAATATATTGAATCACGCAGTTTGGGCATTCATCGCACATATCGTTCGTGCACTGAATCGAAAGAACATTTTCCTAAACTTCCATTAGAGTTGATTTTTGTATTATTTTATTTTGACAGGCATTTTTGACAACTGATAAAATAATCGCCACAATCATTTCAATCCTCCGTAAAAAGAGAAAAATTGGTTCAAAGAAACAGAAACGGTTTCCAGCAGTGGTCATTCCAACAAAATAATCCCAGAAAGACAGGAAACTCGGGGAAGGCTAAATCACCTACATTTCCGAAAACGCTTATTAAAGAAATTAATGACTGTACGATTATTGGCTAAACATGTGGCCTCAGTTCTAAGACACTTCTTAGTTTCTTTGGATAATGAATTTTATCGATATCTTGTACGTTATAACGGTTCCTAAAACATTCGGGTTAGATCCTTTGTAAGAAGTCAATTAATTGACACTCGTTCTCGTGTTTCGTTTTAATAGACACATAATGATGTCAAAGCCAATATGACTCGAGACATTACATACATCTAAAATTCGGTGTTATCGTGGAGCAATCTTGTTGTTGTCATTCTGTGAATTTGTTCATTAAAACGGAGAGTGCTGATTGAACGGTGAAATAATATTATCTTTGGCCAATATTTCGAAAGGGGCTGCCTATCTTTCTTAGGGTTTTGCGGTTATCTCGCAACGCACAATAATATTATTAATAGGTGAATAACATTAAATTTTGCATATGTACTCAGATGATCGCAAGATCATTGTGTGAATAGTAATTTTTTAAGTTGCCGAAGAAACGATCAACTTAAAAGATGAAATGGATAATGGAAAAATAACTTCATTGAAGGCAAAAAATCCAATTTTTAAGAACTGACTTACTACTCCCTAAATAGTTGGTTCTTCTTCTGTTCATTCCGCTTTTTTAAAAAGCTCAGAGAATTACCTGTTAATAAGTATGAGTTTCTTCATAGGCGTTCTTTTAAGTGTTAGACTAGGTTAATCTATCTACAACTTAGTGTGAGGGAGGGAACCGGATCTTTCATAGGCCCCATGGTTTCTTTAATTTAAGGTTTCTAGCCGGGATAAAGAGAAATGTATTCATGTAAATGTCAGTCATCTCGGGATGGTCAAGACATCACCAACTGGAAAGATGTTAAACTACACGGTGTCAATATATTACATATTGTCAGAAAAAACTTCTCAGGGAAACAGAAATCAACTCCAACACTTTTTTGGTTGACTCTTCTTTATTCCGCGACCGATGGCTCTGTAAGAACAGAAGTAGCCAACAACTAAAAACTAAATCCCTAGTACAATTACAGTATTCTTATGTTCTTTGGTACCGGCCTGTCAAGCCGATGTGAATCATGTATCATAAAAAACCTGGTAAACAAAACATGCTTGCGCGGTGCCTATATTAGCATTTTCTCTCTTCAAGATTTTGCATAGGTTTCTTCGAGGTTTGCGCAGCGCAACACAGATTCAGAACTACAAAAACTATAGGGAACACATTACGACAATTTAATTTAAAAGGCAAACTATCTCAGAAGTCGACGGAAAAAAACAATTACTTAACAACACGAGAAAAAAAGACTGAGGAAAGGTGTGACGGACTTTAAGCACCCCCAATCCACAAATTCCCGAGACTACTGTACGTGTCACAGGAGTGCGTATTGTGATTAATGAAAATACAGAACAATAGTACCAACTTTACCGTTGATTGCAATAACTTGTAGTGTTGAAAAGTATAATAAACCCATGCAAATAATCTTTGTCGGTACACCAGAAAAAAAAATTTGTTTCCTGATGGATTGACCAGGTAACCTTCACAAAATGGGACGAGAAAAAACATCAAGAAAATAAAAAAGAATTTATAAGAAATTCAGTTATAGAAAATCAAAGCGAGAGATCTTACTCGAATAAAACAGAACAGAAAATAAGAATAGAATAAACAAACTGAATGCAGTACCAGAAACTAATTCGAACATTCCCAATGAAAAGCCGAATCGCGTGGAATACACCCTTTTCAAAACACCTGCTCCACGCCGAATTCATGATAGGAAAAAGATATATGCCGAGCGTGGTCACAACAGAACAACCTCAGCTCTGCAAAACGTCATTCTCAGAAAGCAGTCGTCAATTAACACCGTTGCCAGGAAACAGCCGGAAAGGGTTTAAGCAATTACTTCTTAATGTCCCCAAACATCTGTTCATCAGCATTAAACCCGAAAACGCCCTAAACATCTAAGGTACTACAAAGCCGACTCGTGGCAAAAACTGTACGTTAAGGGTGCCTTCGATTGAATCTATTCCGGAATAAGAATACATGTAGTGTTGATTTGAAACAGTATTCTGGCGTTTTGAAGCAACAAGGGTGATAAAAATATGTTTAAAATAGCATTTTAGCAGGTATCTGACAATTTTAATGCAAATCTCCGCAAAAATTAAAAGATTTCTAACTTACATTCCATATATTCCTCTTCCGGAGTACTGTCAAGCGAATACACCCTAAAAACTCGCTACAGAACGTAAATTAAATCAGCGAATCTACCTGATATAAACACTTTTCATATAACAGAAAATGTGCGTTCAAAATCAGACTGCAGAAAATCAGAAAGGATCCAAGAGAGTGCAGTTGTCATCATGCTTAAGGATAAGATTAAAACTGCATGCAACACCTCTGAAGAATCTTTCAAGAAAGCCGCATTGTCAAGAATATAAAATTGGAGATTACAAGATATGGCACTTAATATACATAAAGTAAAACGAAAACGCCTCTGTAAGCATATATATTAACATATTCTCGAAGATAACGAATCAAATATATATCGGCATCGGCTTCGCAATGTAGATAGGCATATCTGGGAAATCTGAAAAAAGTAGTGAAGCCCTGAAGCTGTTATTAATAGGAAAAATAAGAAAACGAGACTTGAAAACCATTGAAGATAATAGTACATTGTAAGAATGGTTGCCTATGCTCCTCGTAAGTTACACTTTTTTTTTAAATAAGAACCTTTTTTTATAAGAACGTCGAGGCTGAGATTTAATTTTAAGAACGTATTTAGAACATTGCTTAGGCTGAGAGTCGAGTAAGAAC
>OX421445.1:47369858-47377358 GCA_949126865.1 Montipora capitata | reverse complement strand
TTTTATAACTTTGCCGGATTTGCATGTCGTTAGGTTAAGATGAATAAAATTGCCATTAAAATTATTTACTCCTCAGCCATTCCCTTCTAGTTCAAATTACTCATCATAGTACTCAGTAATAAAACGTTTCAATTTGACTCTCTATTTCACAGTTCTGGGACATAATCCAGTTTGGCTCTTTAACAATCGATAACTTGCTTCTGCTTTGTTACTCGCACTGACGCGCGAGCACACATTCACATACTTGCAGTCACAATCATTGTAGACCATTATTTATAAAATAATTAGGATAGTACGCGCACTCTCATTGGTTAATAGCTGTGTTTAGATGAGAGTTGGAAACACGGCTGTGACATCACATGAATTTTTATTGGTTATGTATTGTCAGACGCGCATTTTGATTGGTTGGTACGAAATATCAGAGTGTGTTAAGAAAATCTGTTTCAATCCAGAAGTAAAAAAAACAGCATTTTCCTTCATTTGTTGAATTATCTTTGAGAAATATTTTATAAAAGCAATAGAGGAATTTTTCTCGTGTTTCCATAGCCTCTTTTTTTTTTTTAATTCAATATTTATGCAGGGGCATCTAGTTTAAATGGAGCCTTGACACAACTCAAAAACAAAGACATTAAAACCTTAAAAAGTAGACGAATAATTAAGTTATAAAGGCAACATGTACCGCAGGCGTTATTGTTTAAGATGGCGCTTTAGTTTGATTTTAAATTCGCTGAACGTCTCTACTTGTCTAATGTTTCTCCGAAGGGTGTTGTAAGTCCGAGCGCCGTTTATTCTGACGCTTCCCTGATACTTAGCAGTTTTTGCGAAGAGAGGGCGCAGCAAATCATGGCTTCTGGTGTTATAGTCATGGAAAAAGTGTGCGTGCCGAAACTCTTAAAGTAAGTACGAAGGCGCTATTCCGTAAAGACATTTATGGACTAAAACGCATTTTAGATAACTTCTCTGTGCTTGCTAGTCCTGTTCCGGGACTCCCTCTTACCCCGCCCGGAAAATGGGCCTGGAACCCAAGCGGGAAAAGAGAGAGTCCTGTATTACTTGCAGGCGCATGCTCGGAATGAACGAATCATATTGCATTAGATGCCAGGCTGGATATGTAAATAAAGGAAACCTTGAAACTCCGGCAAAAATCGTATACGAAAATTACTGTGTGGTTCGCAGTGTCAGGAAAGAGAACATCTTAATATGCCTCGTCGTGACCAAACGAGGAGAAAAAACCCCGATCGCAGTGATGTTGGAAAATTATTGCCGAATGAATGTAAGGACTGAGAGAAGATCGCAATAAATCGATGCAAAGGCTGAACTAGTAAATATAGCATAGGATTTCACTAAGCGACAAAACAGCTCGGAGTCAGAATTTCATATATCTGCAGTACTTTACCTCTAACAATGAGTTTCGGAAGGAAAGTGCAACAATAAAAGCAAGGTGACACACGCTTTTCAGTAGCTTTATCTCTTCCTTATTAATTAATATTCACGAACAAATTTTGACCAGAGAAAAAAATCGTGACAATTAACGTCCGAATAATCGATTTTTGACTGTGCATATATATGTATAAATTTAATAGGAACATTATTGCTTCATAATTGCGTTATCAACACAAACTGGTATGTAAAGAAACAAATAGTCCAGGTTGTGATTCAATTTCGTTTAACTTTTTATCTAACTTTATCAGGAATAATGCTCAGTATTTCGCTCATGCAAACGTCTTTTAGTTTTTCCGATATAAAAATCATTGCAGTTTCAACAGGCAGCTCTACATAAAACCTTAGCCATTTGGCCACGTCCCTAAGTCTGTCCTTGTAAGGAAAGAAATATTTAATGCGACGAGTGCTTTGAAAAATTATTCTAAGGCAAAATTAATAGTGTGAGTAAACTACTCTACTCTAATTACTCAAAAAAAAAAAAGAAATACTCTGCTTGTCACCGGTGTTTCTGTATTATTCCTGATAAAACTGAGAGTTTTTACGACATTTTTTACCTGACTGTTTTATATTGGGTATCCAAACAATTTGTCCCCGATTTTGAAAACAAATTGGTAGGCCTAAACTCCTAAAACAATCACGGTTTCAATAATTACTGGGCAACTGAAATATATGTTCACTGGATCAGTGCAATTATCACATAACTAGATCGACAGAAGTAATGAACAATAAATAATGAACAACAAACAAGAGTTCCAGCAGGAGATTTATTAGTCTTCGTTGAGCGATTGACATCCACAACCTACAGTACATTTGTAAGTTTCAAAGAGTCTCGGGAGAGCAATTAAATCAAAATTTGATATTTTTCTGCGCCAACATCATGCAGGTGTTCAGTTGGATTTCAGGCACAAAATTCCATACTTTTGTATGTCATCCACCTGATCTTCCACGATTGGGACTCACAATAAGAAAGACTGACTTACAATTAACATCGGACTCGGATCGAAGAAAATCGCAAACATATTAAAGGAACAACCATGTAGCAAACAGACTTGCCAAATCCTGTTGCAGGTTTATCAAAACCGTCATTACCGGTAACGACCGCATGAATAGCTTGCAGTTGTTCCGCCTTAGGCACAAAGGTAAAGTGGCATTTTTAAAGGCGAAATCAATTGCCTCCAGAAACTTGGCGTTATAATTTCCTTTCACATTATCCCCATGTATCCAGTGCAAAAGCAATCGGAATAAACAATGCCCAAATAAGGAATCTTTTTCCAAATATGGTTTTTTCCCCAGTTTTGGGGGAAAAAATGGCGTCATTCCGAGCATGCGCCTGCAAGTAATACAGGACTCTCTCTTTTCCCGCCTGGGTTCCAGGCCCATTTTCAGGGTGGGGTAAGAGGGAGTCCCGGAACAGGACTACGTGCTTGTAGGCTGGGCCAGCCAAAGTGTTGATTTTAACTCCTCAGCCCCGACTGACCGACCTTCAATAATACATGCGGCACGTCTATTTAGTTTATCTAGGTAAGCTTTGCTCCCAGCCCCACAGACTCATTTAAACACTCGAGGGAGTTGGGAGAATTCTCGACAGTTATGCAAACGCGCGACCGCGTCTCGGGTTTGCATAACTGTCTCCAATTCTCCCAAAATGCAAAAATATTAAGTATTTTCTTCTACCAATATTCATTTACGGAAGTGCCAAAAAGCATGATGAGAAAAAAAAGGTAACGAGGACGAGCAAACTTTGGCAGAATTTAGCTCATCGCCACTCATTGCCGTTCTCAAGCAAAATGTCAGTTAGTACAAATCAGTTACATTAAATGAATTAAATTGTTCTTGTTTGCCACATAATAAACATTTTAATAACCGAGCTTAGTCAGTCTGTATGGGAGAATCTTGAACTCGGTCGTGTGTACAGACCTCACTGCGTTCAGTCTTTACTCACGACCTCGGTCAAGATTCTCCCATACAGACCTCCTACTCAGTTAATAAGAGCTAATTATAGTCCACTTATCCATTTGTGTTTGTAAACTTTATATTGTGACTCTCATAACTACTGTTACTTTTTACTCACTGCCTTTCCTTACTTTCTTTCTTACTTACTCACTTGTTTTTGACATTATAAACCCACCGCTACCACATGCACCATATCTGGAAAAACTGGTGTGTATTCAAAATGGCGACGGAGACTCGCACATTGTTCCCAGGATACCCCGCAAAGGTTACAAACTAGCGAATGATTGGTTTAGCCCTACAGCTATCAAGTTTTTATCAACATATAGTTACAGCTGCATCTTTTTCAACCAGCCACGGCAAATCGTTCATTGGAAAACGGGACTGAATTGGTCGTTATAAGGACTAACACAGGAATAAATTTGAAGATTTGGTAAAATTCTTGGTATGACTTCTTCGAAGGAAAAGGTCTTTTTGGCCTGGGATCGAAACTTCGTCTTAGCAAGACGTCCTTGTACGAGACGTGAACAAAAGAAGCCCTGTTTTGGAGGATTTAATTATTATTTTTAATTAGTGGCACGGTGAAACGATAGAAAAGGCGATAAAAAGCACGGTACGGCTAAGAAGACATAATTTAGTAATATCATTGATACAGGAAATACACTATCGCATCAGCAAGTTTAAAAAGACAGCAACATGCAAAATATTCGTTTTTGTGACCTCACACTTGACCATAACAAAAAACGTGTAAACAAACTTTCGAAGGTACTTCCCCGCCCCCAACCGTAAGTAATACGCAAATGAGTGACTGGTAAAAAAGTTTATCGACAGTTGAACTTACGGTCCAGTGTGGAAGCTCCTGACAATCAGTTAACACTGCACAAAGGAACAGAAATAACTTTCCAAGGACTAAGACCGAACATCCTTCCCAATAGCAAATTGAATTCCCATCTCCCAAAAAGTTTAACGGCACGAAAAGACCAAACCAAGCAGAATGTCGGCTGAAATGCAGTTGTCGCTTCAAAAGATATCACATAGAATTCAGGACTCAAGAATATACCTGATCGTGAGCAAGTGTGAATTGCATCCTATTTTTGCATCCTGCAATGGCGTCGAAAGTCATGTGACGCGAATGGCGTTTTAGTGGATCTTTAAATAAAATATACCCTTACGGAGCTCAATAATGGAAAGTCAGTTGGATAAACTAGACAGGCGGTGAAAACAAATACCTGGAATCGTAAAAGCGACGAGTAATGGACTTCGACAACAATCTATTGCCCGTCGAGCCGAAATCAAAGTGAGCTGTATTTCTAAGATTTTATTAAGAGTGTGCTGTTATGTAGAACACTGAAACCAAATGAAAAATTATCTGGTATAAAAGCGACGAGTAATGGACTTCGA
This sequence comes from Montipora capitata, assembly GCA_949126865.1. NCBI lineage: Eukaryota > Metazoa > Cnidaria > Anthozoa > Scleractinia > Acroporidae > Montipora > Montipora capitata. The sequence continues at coordinate 47,372,564 of OX421445.1, read as the reverse complement.
CAACAATCTTTCGCCCGTCGAGCCGAAATCAAAGTGAGCTGTATTTCCAATATTTTATCACGAGTGTAGTTTTATGTACAACACTGAAACCAAATGGAAAAATTATCTGGTAACTTATGGGTTCAACAAAGTCAGGTAAAAAAAATAATTGGAAATGTGACAGTCAAGAATTATTTAAAAGAAAGCTTGTCGACTATTTTGTGCATCATTATTCAAGGAAAAGGTTCTTCAGGAAAGGGTTTGAACCTGAAGTACATGGTAATTTGACACGATTGAGTTTCTTGTCTTCACGCACGCAATGAAATAGGAAGAGGTTTTCGCCTCTAAGAGCAAATATGTTATTTGCTTCAATAAATGTTTCGCCGGAAAAGGATTCTGTGGTATTTTCTGCCTTTGTGAATTATAATATCATGTTGTGTATTGAATTTTCGAGCTTAAGGTTGAAATGTGATATGGGAGAATTCTTTTAGTATTGCTCTGTAAGCAGGAAGAGTTCACGAAAATAAACAGGTCTGTTGCAAGCGTGCTTGAGTTTCAACAAAATGAGCCCCAAAATCAGTGAAAAATTGTGACGCCGATGAATAATAAAGTAGCTGCTATTTCCAAAATGATGGAATTAACGTCGCACGCGTCTTGGAGAGTAAATTTTGACTTTGCAGAAACAAATGGTCAACGTCAAGAGTTGGGAGATTGTGATCTTTGTTTTGACTTCGCTCATTTTATTGTCAAACTTTATAACACTTGACAGAAAAAGAAACTTACAAAAACTCGGTATCTTGCCATCATTTGACATAGATGCTTCACTGTTTGGCGAGTAAACAAGCCGCGGTAACCTAATCACGGCGCCCGCTGAATTCCGGCCATGTCACTTTCGATTTTGCGATTCATTTGTGCAGCCAAAAGTAGAATAACAAAATTGAACGTAGCAAAAATCTCCCAAAATATTTGTCGCTGATCGTAACTTTTTATATTCTATTTCACGGTTCAAAATTAATGTTGTTTTCATGTCGTAAATATTTTATTCTCGATCGACCGTCCCGGAAACTTCCTTCTGCTCTTTCTAAAAACTGTGTATCAATAGTTATTTACTTTTGCATCAATATTTGTTTTGCATAAAGCAAGCTAACAAAATCTGTACCTTGCTGAGTTCGCATTTGTTAGCGTTAATAGTATTTTCGGTCCGATGCTTCTGTTTTATGAAGTGTATATTGTTTAGGTCACCCATCCAGATACTAACCCCGACGGAGAGGAAGTAACTTCAGTAAACTTTGGTATTACAAAGCTGTCAGATGCACAGAGGGCACGCTTAAACGTCTGGTGAAAAGAAGTTGTGAGGGAACTTGAAAATTATCAACATGTGAGCCCAGAAGCCAATGTTTCTCGCTTCTCTTTTATTTGTTATTCTTCAGAGACTGGAATGCTGTAGTTCAATACCACACAATTCAGTGCCTTTTGATTTTTTGTAACACGTACCACAGGCAACCCAGTGTATGCTTCACGGAAGCATCTCGGCTTAGGTTACATGTTCTTAAGGCTTTCGAATAAAGCAACTATGAAACTGACGGAATGGTCGAAAGAGAAATAAAGAAAACTTTAAAAAAATGTTCAAACTCATTGTTCATAGTCTTTGAGGTATGTAGGCTGCTTTGACCAGTCAACCGGAACGAGTGCGCATTGTTGGTTTTCGTCCCTGACCAGACATCACTCCTGTTTCGCGGAGTCTACCATGATGGTTAGTGCGGGAACATGTTGGCGAACTCGCTTGACCAGCTCGTGAATTTTCTTTTGGCTCTTTGTTGAGTGACCGTGATGCTTGGCTCGTATTCAGATGTCTCCTGTTTCTCCTGTACTTCTGACCCTCAGGTGTCTGGACGACATATGACCTGGGCGTGTGATGCTTGTTGAGCACTGTTGCTTGGACCCATTTCTTATCTTGTTTGAGAGTCACCTTATCACCTTTGGCTAGAGGCGGCAATTCTTTACGACAGTGCTTATCGTAGTAGAACTTCTCTCTCTCTCTTTGATCTTCTGAAGGTGCTGCTTAATTTCTGGGGTCCCCTGTGGCTTTAGAAGCTCAGCATTAGTTGGAAGAGAGGTTGACATTTCGAGCTCGGTCTTACACTTGCTTTAACCTAGCATCATGCTCTGCATCATCTTTTCCCCATATTAGGAAGTCATCTACTATCACTTTCACACCATCTAGATCAGCAAACAGGTCATACATGCAGTTCTGAAACACCTCGGGAGCCGACTATATACCAAATGGCAACCTGGTGAAACGGTATCTTCCAAACGGCGTGTTGAACGTGCATAGCTTTGAGCTTTCTTCATCAAAACTTCACTTGCCAATATCTCGATGTGGCATCTAGAACTGAAAATACTTTGGCTTGTGGCATGTCAGCAACACCTTCTTCTATTATTGTCATTGGGAAATGCTCCCTTCTGATGGCCTCATTTAAAGTGCCCATAACCTAAAAAGTTTTATTTTCCTATTTGAAAGTCCATATTAAAACATGAATTTTGGCGAAAGAATTTTTCAATCCCAGGGAGAGGCGAATTTTCTACGATTTTTCCAATCCTACTTTTATTTGGTACACCCCTTCCGCTGGTCAGGACCTCACGGGCTCGCTGTGACGTAGATTAAGGAATGCTTGTTGGCGTGGGTCCTATATTTTCTTACTAATCAACGCCAAGGTATCGCTCAGC
>OX421445.1:47344858-47347358 GCA_949126865.1 Montipora capitata | reverse complement strand
GGAAGAACCAGAACTATAACTATAATTGTATGGTTTAATACCAGTACAGTACCGACAAATTGTTCAGTGGAATCGATACCGAAGTCTCAAGCCAATGATAAGTTGAGTTTTTATCCGTTGTTGTTGTTTTGGTTGACGTAAATTCGAAGACAAATTCTCTGCAAAAATTATATCGTCACGGTAGCAGTAATTTAATTATCATAATGTCAGTCGTGGAGAACAAATAAACTGTTTTCTTTTAGTAATCAAAACTACTTTAAGTACAGTAATGTTGCAAATAATGTAAAAGATTTAACATTTGACATCTCTTCTCGTTTGTTCTTATCGGTCGTTGCGGAACATCGAAGGCGGGACAAAACGTCTTCAATATTTTTGAAACTGTAAGACCACTCATTTTGTACTTTAGTCCTATGTCTCTAAAACTTCCCTGGTAGAACTCTGTTGAAACATCTCCCCCTCCGCTCAACTATCAATGACTTCATATCATTTCCAAACGGTGGAAAGTTCTTCGTACACCTTCATCTCAAGCTAGCTCACATCAAGAATGACACGTCACAAATCGGGCCGCTCCAAATGGTCACGTGAGCGAGTCAAAATTCAAATGCGATCCATCATTTCTTTTCTGGGTGCAAAAAGTTTAGTGATTTTGGTAGTATCCAATGCATGTTCATGGAATAATCAAATATCATGAAGGAAAATTTGTTTTCGAAACAATGGCCATCACCCAGGTAGAAGTCTTGTAAAGATCTTACCAATATTCTTGTTAGGTTTCTTAATAAGGACTTATCTTACTTCTTAACTAAGACTCTTGCAACAAACTTACAAGATCTTGTAAGATTCCTACAAGATTCTAACTTGTAAGATACAAGCTTCTTGCAACAATTCCTTTAGCTTCATTATTCAGTTTTACTTACACAGGAGCATTGGTTATGAATGGCAAAGTGATTTGTTATATCTTTCATCGAAATGAAAATATATAAATTGATTGATTGACTGGTGTGAATCTTTTCCAGGGACTACATATACCTCAACCACAAGATGTAGTGCTGAAGGAAATTGTGCATTGGAATTTAATTAGAGGGAATTTCCTGGCTGCAAGAAACAGACAGTGCTAATTGCAAATTGTGATGCAATTGTGAATAATTATTGATGTCTTTGTGTCAAAACTTGGGAGGGTAGAGGTTTCATTACCATTCTGGATACACCTTGTGAACATTATTAGGTCAAACTGTTGTGAATTTGTTCCAGACATCAGGTAATTGTGGCAGAGTCGGACGCCTTCACATTGAACTGGGTGAATACAAGGGAGAGATGTTCAGTGCAACAATCCGTGACTTTTTTGTTCATATACTGTAAGTTTTTTGACGAAAATCAAGTAAGGTTTCACCGGCCCTTAAGTCTGAGGAAATTATTGTCAGTCCTCTTTCAGTGGAATACACACGTCTGCGTGTGGCAACAATGATTTAAAGATCAATGTAATATAATTACTACTCACTTACATGCAGTAAACTTGTTTTGGGAAACTCTGTAGTATTTTCCATCTGAACTGGCGGGTAGCACGCCTCATGCAGTTCGATGTAACTTGAAAAGTAGATCTAACCATGCACTTAATTTTGTTATAGTACACCATTTAAGTATTTCCCAAGAGAACTGGCAAGTGGCACACCTCATACGCGCACAAACTAAAAATTAAGTATTGTTTAATTGTGAAGACTTGAATATTATGGTAAATTTACTTATTAACAGTGAAACCTTTCAAATATGGTGGATCCATACAATTCTTTAGTGAACAGTACACGTTCATATAGAATAGCAGATTAAAGACAGTTTACTGTAAAATTATCATTGACAGAATGAATATTAATGGTTACATTGTCACACAAGCGGAAATTATATTTATTATGATAGAAACATACTCAAACATGTACAATTTTCCTTTAAATGTTAGAATTTTGAACATTTGATAGACGGTGTTACATTAGGATGTGGGGAGTTATAATAAAATAATAATAATAATAAAGCAGCTGTTTTTCATGTGACATTTACAGGCTCTCTTATTCGATTTACATGATATTTACAGTCTCCCTTATTCAATTTACGTGATATTTTCAGGAAACCTTATTTGATTTACATGATATTCACAGGCTCCTTTATTCAATTTACATCATATTTAAAGGCTCCCTTCTTCCATTTTCATGATATTTACCTATATCTCTCAGATAGTACGCGCACTGTAATTGGCTAAATTAGCGGGCCGTATTCTACAGTACGGCCCGCTGTACAGCCCGCTAAATTTAAAATTTCGATAAAACATCATCTAGCGAGTTTTTCATGTCATTTCTGTTGCATAAACGTGTACTGAAAACTCTTGCAAGCAACTATTTCAAACTTAACCGCCAAGAAGATTTAGTTTTTGGAATTTTGGCACGGCAATCTTTGTGGCAGTTGAACCTTCCGCTTGACTTTGACTAGTTTCCTTGCCCGCGCGCCAGATTAACCT
>OX421445.1:47314858-47329858 GCA_949126865.1 Montipora capitata | reverse complement strand
AGGTCATGGTTGGAGAAACCCGATTTTTTTTTTTTTTTATGGTGTCATTAAAGAGACAACTGCTTACATTATTCTGCTCAACATATTATATTAAGGGCTCCTTTTAGAATTCTCTTCAGTTAATTGGCCAGGATTCCAAGCCTATTGGAGCTCCAGTATCGTTCTTTTTGAGACCACTTAAATTTCAGCGTTATTTTTATCCATTAGCTTTCAAATGTCCCTTGCTGTGAGGTATGATGCATTAGCTGCCAAACTTAACAACTAATGAATCACCAACCAGTTCTCTAACCTGAATGATGTTGCGTGGAAAGTTAAGTTTCCGTGTTTGACATCTAGATATCCGTCAAGGACAGCTTTCTGTAAGAATGATTGCAGCATAATACTTGTTAGCCAAAGAGGCTGAGAATAGCGAACTTCTTTTTCACTAAGTACTTTCTATCATCCCTTCTTTAGTTCCATCGTGTGGGATGATGTCAATCGCGGTTCGACTGAACAACTAAACCAGTGAACATATGTAGTGTATAACGTGTAGAAATACTTATGAGTAAAAAAGACAAGGATAATCTATCGGATTCTTGTTTTCTTCGACGCGTTGTTTTGCGAAGGAATCGGCTCGATATCAAGAAAATAGTGGTCATTTGAAATGTTCTTATCTGCCAGCTTAACCCAACCCTTTTCTCTAATTTCCCTACCTTTGCAATCCGTAATATTATAAAGACAATCAGAGGGATTGAAGTTTCGGCAAAAGGTAAACGAAAGACGCGCATTCTGAAACAAATTCTGTCGTCTCTGTCGTATACTTGTCCATAATTAAAATACCATGCCGTCTCCAGCGTTGTCTGTACTCTTATATTAGAGACAATGATATTCGTCATCACAGTGGTCAAAATTGATAGGGCCTATAAGATTAAGAACACCTGGTTGGGGCTAGACGAGGACATAACTAAGCTTAAGGAAATCCTAAAAAAGGAATCTTTTCCCTGCCCATTTAATTGAAAGGGTTGTAAACCGCTACATAGCTGAGACCCTGAGTAATCATTGTCCCCAGGGTTCCCTTCCCACTTCACCTATATTTTACTTTAAGCTACCTTACATAGGCCATTTTTCTGTCGTCAGAAAAAGATTCGTCACTTTATTAAGCGCTATTGCAACGATTTGGATATCGGCAAACTAGTTTTCTCCTCCTTTAAGATAGGCAACTTGTTTGGCATGAAAGACCCTATCCCTGGCGGGCTTCGTTCGCGTGTAGTTTATAAGTTTGCATGTGGGGGCTGTAATGCCTGTTGTGTCCGCGAAACAACCCGACATTTTTCCACACGCGTGCGTGAGCATTTAATCAGTGATAGGGCCTCTCACATTTTCAAACATCTACAGAATTCTGAACATCGTCGCGCCCTGTGTTCAGTAGACTGTTTCCGTATTTAGATCACGCCTCCACGAGTTTTCAACTTAAGCTAAAAGAGGCTAATCATATTCAAAGAGAACAACCTTCTTTGAATCAAGAATTACATTATGTAAATCTAAAATTATCCTTTTAATAGACCTTATTCACGATAGCCGCCATGTTGAATTTGCTATATATCATGCAAATTAGCTGCACACTTCGGAGGAGGCAAACAACACAAGTTCGAGAGGTTATAACGAACAGCTAAGCCACACAGATGATTTGTTTCATGTTCATTGAATGTTTATCACCTAAGTAGTAAAATAGAATGCTTACACAAGTTACTTCGATTTTTTTTACTGAAAAATTAGCAGATAACGAAATAGAAGTCAAAATGCCGGAGGCAATCAAAAGATATAAACTTATTATAAAAGGTAGTTAATTCTAAATTCTAAAATGTACTTTTAGCAATGTTAATTCAATATTTCGACGAGCCGATTTTCCGCAATTTGCCTTTATTCCAATATCTGCCCCCCCCCCCCCCCCCAATCCCCCCCAGAATAACACATGGCTAATTTGCATGACTATTTGAAAACCAACATGGCGCCTATCGTGAATAAGGGCTATTCCCACATTGTCACTTTTTATGTACATTTCGTTGTTACTAGCATAATTGGCACTTTTTCCTACTTATAAATTCAACTTCTAAAGCTTTGCACATTAATTAACTGAAGATGACAGAAGTTTCTGTCGAAACATGTCTTATAAACTTAAAAGTTTTGTCGTTTTCTTTAAAATTCTGACTTGCCTGCTAATATCAAGATCCTTCGGAAATATTCAACGCCAAAGAAAATTTTTATTTCAGAGTGTGACGAAGATCAAGACACAAAAAAAAGGAATTTGATTGGCTTATTTCCTAAAGTGAGCGTTCTTGATTGGGCCTTACAGAGAGTGACACATTAACACCAGCACCGTGGTCTAGACTCTTATTGACAACGCAAATTAGCCGATCAGATTGCGAGATTACAAGCAATTGTGGCACAAAAGGAAACTGAAAAGGAGTTTTATAGTATAGGAATTGCATGGGGAATGGTCTGTAATTCAGGCCTACTGTATGTTTTGATGTTGCTTGGTGATTTGCTCAGTTTCTTGACGGTATTGGTTGTTTAAATGCTGTGGTGAAAGTATTATAGTGTAATTAGGGGAAAAGCATCATAGACAGGAGTAGCTAATGAAGGGGAAAATATATCCTAGCCTTAACTGAGAAGCTGATTGTCGGTGAACGGTGTCCAAAGTTGAAAAAAATTGAGACACTGGTATTAAAACTATGCTATTAGCATTGCCCTGTTTTTTATTTAAGTATCCTACTATACTTACCAGTCCCAATGTTAGAGCATAAACGTGCGATCTATTTATCGCAGTTACATAAATTTCGGCCTTGGCATTGACTGTTATATTCGTTATGTTGATGCTTGAGGTGAAAACTGGAGCTTTAGTTGTATATAGTTTGACAAGAAGTGGCCGATTGGGGTACCTGGTGTACAACTGAGGATGGAAAACAGAAAAAGATGTCAACAATTCCAACCTGGACAGCCACAGAAGGGATCATTATAACATAAATAAATCGGCAAATGACGATTATAACGACAACTTTAACTTGATTTCAGAACACGTTTTCCGCTATCCAGACATGACAATAACTGCATAGTGACGATTTCATCGATATTTCGTGTTGTGGAGCGGAGCGCTTAGTTTCTGAGCATAGAAGCTTTGAAAAGACAAACAAGCAAGTTGGTGACGGCATGAAATTGAAACAGTAATTGCGCACCAAAGTAAGGTACGCAAACAAAAGGCGTTTATGAAAGTCAAGAAGTTTAGAGGACAATGGACCTGAACAACGAGGTCTATTGACCAGTTCTTTGCAAAAGATTTTAAAGATGTACGAAAACCCTTGGAGAGCGCTAGTTAAGTAATTGGATTCTTCCATTTATACAGATTCATAGAAATATTAAATGTCCATTCAGGTATCACAAATTCGAAAGTGTGACTGTTAATTCAGTTCTGAAATTCAGAACCGAACACTACTTCGCAAGTAATGTTTGGTCCAGGGTTATCTGAAAGACCGTACTGAACTTATAGTCTGCCCCAGCCTTTCGCGCTATATATGGGCTTTCGATCCTCGGTATTACAATCAAAATTGTATTTGAAAATTCTGAAACACAGGGTTCTATTTTCTGCTTTCATGGACCAAATAAGAGTCCTTTTTTGTACCTTGCGTTTTAGGAGATCAGGCCCCAGTTGTTCGAGGGGTGGATAGCGCTATCCACTGGATAAATCACTATCCACTTATTAGCCGGATAGTGATTTTTCCGATGGATAGCGTTATCCACCTTTTGAACAACCGAGGCTGGGTCACAGTGGTTTGTTATTCGTTGTCCTGTACGTTTAGCCGCCACAAATAAGAATTTCTGTCAGCTATTTATCAACTTTTGAAGCTCCTGAAGCTCTTTTAAGTTTTGCTTTGGGTTTAGGTACTAACTTTCCGTTAGCCAGCCAATATTATCGCGATATTATTGACCAAGGGCTTCAGTTAAGAAAAATTTAACCCGCCGAATTATCCATTTTGACTTGCAAATTATGCGGCTATTGTAAAGGTTCCAGCAGAAATAATTTAACTATTTACCTGCCAAAGAGAGTACACACCTTGTTCAAAAAATCCTTCAAAACATTCGTGTTCAGAAGAAAACTGGAATTTATCGGTAGCTGTAAGTGAAAGAAGACCAATATAATTGAGTGGACACTGTATAAATTTTTCAACCTGGAAAATTGTAAGGCAAACGTATAAACTTTTCACTTTTCAGGATGATGACCTATTAGTAATCCAACGAGGATGTGTTTATCAAAAAAGCGAACTCACCACCGAGAATAACAATCAATCCAAGGAAACAATGGATAACGGACGTTTTTCTGCGGAGTGCAGTGGTTGTCAACGGTTACAAACGTGGACATCAATGCGACTTCCCATATTCCGCAACTGGTTAGTTGTCGTTATTCTCAGCGCTGGCTCAAAGAATCGTAGTTTCGTGGGACGTGAATGGAAGTCTCAAGAAGGACAAGGGAGTGCAATTCGGTCATATGATACCAGTGAAAGTTGCTAGGAACTAGTAAAACTTCCAAATAACGTTTCTTCTACTGGTGCCTTTGGGGAAAAAAAAAAAAACAGCTTGGGGTCGTTTCTTCACATTTGATCCTAAAAGTAACCCGATCGAGTCTCAAACCTAAATGAAATGATGACAGAGAACCCAACAGAAAAAAAATATATTAATAGGGGAAAATATCTATCTTGAAATGAAAGTATTGCAAAGTATTGCCAAGCATTTACTCAAGGATCATCAAATCCTGGATGAATTTTCACTTTTCGTTTCCCTTCCCTTGCAGACTGATCGAAACCAAGACATGTGGCGGGAAAACTGTGTGTTCATTTCTCCTACGCCACCCTGCTGTCATACCGCCTTTTCGGTTCATACGTTCGGCTAAAATTATGACAGTCTGCATAGATTCCTGAGACGAAATGGAGAATACTGACTTGCTTGCTGCATGTGGGAGAATGTTTCATTGTTGAAACGACATTCCCTGTAACGACTTATTTCGTACATGAACCTTTGGTATTCAACCTTTTTCATGTTACAGTTTATAATATTTCAGTGATTCACAAATAGTCAGGTTTTGATTCAAATGATATAATCATACGTATCAAAGTTCCCTTACATCTTTTTGGGAAATAATGGTTTGAAGTGCTCCACGCTCCTGATAAACAAAGCTTGCTGTATTGAAGACGTAATCAGTCAGCCATATGTACACCATCTTATCTACTTCGTTTGGAGAAGTAGGTAGTGTAATGGGAAAAAATGGCACTGCAGCAGTGCTAAAGTTTCCGATTGGCTTAAACTTTCCCTGAAGAAGAAAAAAAACACCTAATTTAATAACTCGACATTTGCGGGGCTAGTGAAACACACAAAAAGGCACTGAATTTCCTTTCACAGACATGTGTTTTTCTAATTCTCCCATCATTGAATGCTGTCTATCAGAAATGTATTTTAAACCAGCCTGAGAGTTCAGAATTGTTGATACTATCAGATTATTATTATTATTATTATTATTATTATTATTATTATTATTATTATTATTATTATTATTATTATTATACATTGAAGTCACTATTTCTTTCCTGATTGGCCGAAATCGAAGAGTGAATTTTCGAAATTAGCGCCTGTGACGCCATCTAGCTGCATAATAGCTGCCGTTACACTAGCCATTTTGCCCTTGGGTAAGTGGCTTTTTCCCATGGGGAAGCAATTTTTTATGTGTAACCGATCTGCCCAAAGGAAAATTTCCTGTGGGAAATTTCCATGGATACGTCAAAAGGAACAAAAGAATTACCCATGACAGTTCCAGATGTAAGTCTTATGGTTAACAAAACCCCAAAGCGGCTCAACCAATCACAAGATTGCCGAACGCGAGGAAAATATATGCTGTGATGAACTGTGTAAACAACTGCGGACGTGAAAATACCTAAGCACGCCTTTTCTGGCCAGCAGCAAGTCGACGTCTAAATTATAAATTGGAGAGTTACAAGGACTAGAGAAAGCGTAACTGAAGTCGACGTCTTTGTTGTCTTCTTAAAATGAAGCGATGAATCGCTGAACTTAATTGAGGTGGACAGTTTAAGAGAAGCGCCGACGTGACAATTACCGAAAATAAGCCAAAGAAAAGTTTGTCGTTCAGATGTAGATCTTCGATGTTTACATGCAGATCTTCGATGTTTACTTTTTTTTTTTAGATCCTTAATTTTAATGTATTTTGTATTGTAATTAGTTTTTCAAAAATCATTTAGTGGAAAAACTAATAAATCTCATCTTGTCTTATCTTAAAGGTAAGTTTCCCACCAAAACAGGCCAACGCTTACCTTCCCCTAAGGTAATTTACAAGTGTGTAACCGCAAATGGGGAGTCGATCATAACCCAGGGTAAACCCAACCCAAGCTGTAACCCCAAGGTTCCCCATGGGCAAGATGTCTGGTGTAACCGCACCTATTATACAATAATCATGTCAAGGACACTCAAGGTCAAGGGTAATCATGTCATGTATGACCGCGGGGCGTGATTTGTAAGGGTAATCAAGTCGAGTTCGCGCACTTTGTGTTGCTTGCCGTCAGTGAAGAAGCAAGAACATGACTTCCAGGTTTGTTTTCTTCAGTTAGACTTATTCATTGCTATTTACTTCTTCAACCAGCTTTTATTCAATTTCTCATATATTGTATAATACTTAGTATTTTTTGTCAATCGAATTATGTGACCCTGGTTTGTATATTTTTACACGTTTAGAAAGAAATTTTCAGTTCCACTCACTGTCGAGACCCCGTGCGGCCACCTGCGAACAGAGGCAACACGTCCTTTTCAACCTGCCCGACGATCCATACAATTAAGTCTTATTTCCCAGTCAAAATTCCTGTTCAATCAGCCTTTTTGTCAGTTCCTTTGCACTGTGAAAACGTACCATTAATGTAGGTAAAACACTTAACGTATGCATTTTAGCTTGAAAATCCTTGAATGAAAGTTTACGTGGCTTCACTCTTGCCGTTTTAAACTATTCCCACGTCAATCATGACTCAACCTACGCACGCTCATTTACCTTTTTAGTTTTATTTACCTTCAAAGGTACGTCCATGTACTCGTCTCTAAAAATTGGCTCTTCAATGATGCTGTAATCAATCCCCGCAAAGCTGTTTACTTTGCTGAAAACTATGGGCAGGTAAACAGCTTTAATCAACAACATCAAAATAGGCTTCAGGCTCCAGTTGTAGAAAAAGTGGATAATGCTATCCACCGGATAAATCACTATCCCTTAGTCAGTATCAAAACTAACATAATACTCTTTGTTTGTTCCTCCAAAATTTTGCAAAAGCATTGTTTTTATTTTCTCTTGGGGCTTACAATGGATAGCACAACAGACCCTTCTCCAAAATGGCGGCAACGGATTTGAATGAGTTAAAACTGAACTGAATTAAAAACTGACACCAGAAATACAAGGAGCAGCTTTACTTTAGTAACCCAACAAAGTTTCAGCTTATTAGGTGTTATATCAGCTAAGAAAATAAATGCAAGTTGAAGTTTGACAAATTTACAGACGTTTGTATGACTGGGGGTATACCGCATACCTCCAGCCATACAAACGTCTGTAAATTTTTCACTTTTCAACCTGCATTTTCTCACCTAATATTATACTTGATATGCTAAAACTTTGCAGGGCTACTAAAGTAAAGGTTTTCTTTCTAGTGCTGGAATACGTTTTTAATTATAACTTATTTGAATTTTTGGCCTCCAGTTTGGAGAAGGAAGTGATTTATCCGGCGGATAGCGCTATTTATCGTTTGAACAACTAGGACCAGTGCAATAAAACGGTACATGTACATCAGAAATTAGTATAAGTCACTATCTTTAAAAATGTGCTAGTTCATTGCTGTGTTTAACATAGAATAAAGAAGGCTCTATTGCAAGAGTGTTGTTCGTGCCCAAATCTACAAGATAATCACAGCGCCCTTTAATTAAATTACTCTTCGTATTTCATTGAATCGGTATTCTTTTCTTTTAAAGCCAAGTCTTAGTTGCTCAAAGCGCGATTACGCTAAACCAGGATTACTGGAAACATAAATTGCATTTTATTTTGCTGCTCAAAAACAGTTGCAAAAAATAATAATAATAGTAATAATAATAATAATAATAATAATAATAATAATAATAATAATAATAATAATAATAATAATAATAATAATAATAATGAACGATAATTTTATGGCGCTTGTAGAAATTTGCAGGAATCCAGGCGCTTCTAGGAATTTTCACGAATTCAAGCGGGGCTTCAGGAATCCTACATAATAAGACAATGTACTAATTCCATCATTGAGGCTGTTTTGACGTGCAAAATTTAGACCTCGACAAGTATTCTGTTGTGTAGCAGTGTTAATTGGCTTTTAAACAACTTAGTTCAAATCCGCATGATTAATTTATTGGGAGCCGCCGTGACGTCATTGGACATTCAGGGCACCGGTAAACACAGGCTTATTGGGTTTGAACAGAAACCCATAAGGGTTGAAACGTGTAACGGCCCCTTGCGTGCAGGGAAACAAGCTTCTGAACATTCAATTTGCTAAGTACCATATTTGGAACAACAAGAGCGAGGGGTTTCCAAACATTCAACCAATCAGTTCGCACTGAATATTCGGAAGCTGTGAACGCGCGTTACACGTTTCAACCCTTATGGGTTTCTGGTTTGAATGGTTTCTTTTTTTTCTTTTGTATCCTTATTCGTACTGACCGTAACCAAAGATAAAAAAGTTGAACATGATCTTACAATCTGTCGGGTGCTAACACTCTCGATTTTTCATTTAAGGCTATTGTGTAAAGGTTGTTTAATTATCATTGCCAAATGAAATTCATGGAATTGTCATTTGCCTTTTAAGAAGAGCTTTTAAGAAGAGCATGAAACATGTTGTTAAATTTTCTTTGTTGTTGTTGTTTTTTTTTTTTATTGCTGTTTTTTTCAACTCAGGTTCTCCTGGTTCCTTTCGTCGAAAAGACGAAACTGTATTTATGCCAAATTTGTCCTTGCCGATAGGTCAATTGCTGGCCGCCTTAATTGACTCGATGTCCTGCATTGCTCGCATAAGGAACAACTGTTACATCGTTTTAACCTAAACCGTTACTTGTCACACAACAAATTAAAACCATAATGAATAGCACAATGATGGCGTGTTCTTCAGTGTGTCTTGTTCTTATCTAAATAACATTGGGTTTTTACTGGGTTGCCATTTGGCAAACCTGTCTAAATTAGTTGAATTTCTTCGTTTTTTTCCTGTGTCGGAAATCGGAAAAGTTGGCAACACGGTCTTTCCTGTCACTCTCCCGCTAAGTATTGTCTTTGTTCCTAGCGGAGAGTCTTCTGCGCGTATCAATTGGTAGGTTCCAGAGGGTAATAGGAAGGCGTAGATTTTGTCCAGTATTTAATTATCCTGCAATTGCGGCAAATGGTATACCCTCATGGAGCTCAAGATTGGAACGGCAATTCGATAAACAACACTGGCGGTGAAAAATGAACATCTGGAATCTTCAAAGCGACGAATAATGGACTTCGACTGCCGTCAAGCAGTGATCTGTATTTCTAACACTTTACTAACTGTAGTGTTATGTACAACACTGAAACCGAATTGCAAATTCTTGTCTAGGTGGATATGGGTTTAACAAGGAATCGAATGCATTTCTGTTCATTCAAATCCAATGTCTGTTGTCTGACTATTTATATTCATTTGCACTCTGCACAATCTTCACGTAAAAAATGGAAATGTAGCTAATTCTTGACAGTCAAGTAAGAAAAGAATAGAAAGCTTGTTTTCTAGTTTTCTGTTTTATGCTTCATTATTCAAGGAAAAGTTTCCTCAGAAAAGGGTTTGATCCTGAACTCCGGTGAGAATTTGTTTAGTTGAGTATGGCTTTTGACACGGTGTGTGTTGCTTGTTTGCACGCACGGAATGAAATAGGAAGGGTTGTTTCCCTCTAATAGAAAATATGTTGTTTGTTTCAATAAAAGTTTTGGCTGGAAAAAAAGTTTTTGTGAAAAATGTCTGCCTTTGTGAATTCATCGTGTCGCGCAAATATTTACTAATTTGCATACGTGGGTTGCAATTTGACATGGGAGCAGTTTTCATAACGATGACAGGAATTCATGCTGTTTAGTCATTCTGGTGTAAAATGAAGTTAATTTGGGAAGCCAACAATATTTCTACTACTCATTTAGGTGGATTTTCACGTTCTTGACCAAATTTAATTTATGGTTTATGCAACAATCATTTACAAACAAAAACCTATTTTAAAAATAAATATTGTTTCGTTTCCGGACTGATAACTTGTTTGGTTGTTTGGGAATGAGTAATTTGAGGAGGACAAACACGTACGAAAGGCAACTCAGTTTACGCTCACGGAGCGTCTAGCTACTTGATGGTTGTGAGTAGTTTTTGGGTCGGCTTCCTTGGTCTTGTAGATGGTTTAGGATCACGGTTTTTGTTTAAGCCGGAGGATTATAACGATAATTAAGAATTGTGAAGTACTACTAAACACAACGCGCGTTTTAATCACCTCTCGATCGATTTTTAACGATCAGAACAGTGAAGTACTACTGCGCAGAACGCTCGTTTTAATCAGTTCTCGATCAATTCTTGATTATTGTGTGTTCTTAAGGTAGCTCAAACCAGTTCAACAGTTTGGAGGGAATGTCGTATTACAAGATTAGGCTCTCTAACACTGTTTCACGGAATGGCAATCTTATGGTATCAAATAAAAGGACCAATAATTGCTTAACAAGATGCACTCGTCAATTTGACGTAATAGGTTACCATGGAAACAGAAGAATCATGTAAAAACGACCTTTAATTTGTCTTCAAACGCTTCAATCTTAAAAACGAACTTGGTGACCCCGATTTTTTATTGCTTCATAGTGATTGACAATCTAGGATAAAACTCTCTACGTAGTTTTAAAACAATCAGTTTTAAAATTAGTTTTAAAACATTTTCCTAAGCGGATTCACAGCCACATTAAAATTTTCCAATTATGAAGGTGACTCTGAGTCCGCTCCAGATAATTTTTGTTAACTTTGCAGAGAGTTTTACCTCAGTTCGTTTTGAGATATAAGCATTTAAGGACAAAATATAGAGTGTTTTTAGATGGCTCTTTTGTTGACACGGCAACCTCTTATATCACCTCGATGAGTACATCTTGTTAAAGAATTATTGGTGTTTCCAATGGTCTGCCGTTATGTGAGACAGTCAGCCAGATTCAATGCTTCTAAATAGTACAATTTTTCGAAAGCATTAAAACTGGTTTGAGCCTCTTTAAATTAAAGGGCGACAGTTAGGCCCTCCTTCCTTTCAGTGCTACGGCCCTTGATACATGATTTGGTGTACCCGACATAGTTGCCTATCAAATTAAAATAACTTCTTACTTACGAGGATAGTTTGCCAAAAACTGTGTTCCATCTTCATTCACCGTTTTTCTGGCCTGTTTGCAGATCTTGCAGGCAAAAAAAAACTTCTAAATCGTGTACTGAATAATTGTATAAATAAAAAAGAAAACCAGTTGTAAAGAAGCCTTACAAACTTTTTCAACGCGTCCTTCACTCTTTTGTTCACTTCCTTTTTTAAGAAATTGTAAAGCCAGCTGAAAAGATAAAAAAGAAGAAGAAGAAACTACAGAAGTCTGACCACCAGTTGTGGTCCCATAGAGCGTTCTCACTCATGTGACCAGCAGCCATATTGGATTACTGAAACAAAAGAAAGTATTTGCAAAAGAATACAGCTCAATTCCCTGAGGATTAGTTTCGTACATCATCATGGCTGCCATTTCTTTGTTTTGGAACACCAACATGGCCGCCGTGACGTCATGTGAAAACGCTCTACAGGTGGTTTGCAACCAATCTCTAGAGATCCAAAAAATAATGATGTCATTTACAATTGCTGGTGGACAAACAAAGGGAGCAAATGAGAGGTCCCGTCCACCAGCATGGCGGCGATGATGTAATGTGAAAACCACCTATAAGATCGCCGATGTCACCTTAGGGTCTCAGTATTGGACTGGAACTACAATCATAGACAAAAGTAGTTGGGAAGGTTATGTAAATGAACCACACCAAAGCTGCATTTCAACCCGCTTCTGTTAAAGCGCAAAAGAAATAGTTTGACCTTCCCTTCTTATATAGCCCACCTTCCCCCTATTCAATGTTGGAAGGTAACACCACAATTTCCAACTAAAACCATTCAGTTTTGTACAACATTGAATAAGGAGGGAGGGGAGAGAAGCAATGAAGACGTCACAAATGCTAACTTTCCCAACGGTTTTGTCTATGATTGTAGCTTGCAATGGAAATATTTTAAAATTTATTTCCCCGCATTAGCCTCCATTGCAAGCTAGTTCCAGTGCAATACTGAGAATGCAAATATGGTCTATTGAATTTGAATGCTGCAAAATGGTTTAAAACGCCCGAGATTAAAATTATTTGGGAGGTCTTCCTTTGCTCGGTGTGAATGGGTCATTAAAGTTCAAAGTAATTCTGCAGTATTCACATTATCAGCAAACAATTATTCCTGGTTGCCGTTACAAGTACTGGGATTTATACCTGTGGCCACCGTAAAATTCAACGTCAACTGACTGAATATGAGATGTGCAATACTTTGATTCAGTGAACATCATTGGTTGGCCATCTGAATTTACACCTGGTAGTACAAAACACATGCATTAATTACATACAGCAGCTTTAAGGTAGATACCTTTAAATCAAGAAAGCATAAAGGGAAGCATTGGGAAGTAGGGATGGTACAGCGGTGAGAGAACTCACCTCCCACCAATCTGGCCCGGGCTCCATTCCCAGACTTATGAATTGATTTTATTGGTTCTCCATTCTGCTTCGAATAAGTTTTCTCTGGGTACTCCGATATTCCCCTCTCCTCAAAAACCAACCTTCGATTTGATAGAGCTATTTTCGTATGCCCTTGAAAAAGTGTTCGCAATTTGTTTCACGGACCAATGTTTGGCAAGATTGAAACAATCTTCCTTATTCCGGCCTTCGAAACTCCTACTATGGGCAGTAAACAGTTCGATTGACCAATCACATTGCAGCATTTTAAATGACGTCACAGCGAAATGCCGATAGCTTTCCAGAAAGTTTCATGGAGAGATGACATTGTTTGCATCCGCGTTCGCTAAGGCAATGAAAATCCGAGCTCGTTCGTTTTTGTTCGATAAGCCAATCAAATGTTTTGCATTTTTGTTTACGTTCTGTTTTTAAGTTTATTCTTCAAGGTCATGTGAAAGTCGGGTCACCTCGCAGCTCTTACAAGGTCTCACCTGATTGGAGACCACCCTAACCCTTAACAAAAGAACAAATAACAGAAACAATGGACCCTAGGCCTAAAACAAAAGGGTTAGGTTTTAGGCCTAGGGTCCATTGTTTCTGTTATTTGTTCTTTTGTTAATGGTTAGGGTGGTCTCCAATCAGGTGAGACCTTGTAAGAGCTGCGAGGCTACCGTGAAAGTCATTTCATTAGTGGTTTGATTTGATTTGATCTCGAAACATTGTCCCCACATAGTGCCTCAGTTTACACTTATAATGGACAATTTATATTTGATCTTGGGCTTGACTTCAGGTACGCTTTTAGGAACTTAAAAGTTGCGACATGAATGAGTATTCTGGGCAGGTCTTTCATATGCCGGAAAAGAACAAAGCGAATATAACAATACCTAACTGGCAGGGCCTAATCATTTGTCATCCGCCATTTTAGTCCGGTATATAAAAGTCTACCGTGTTCTGGCAAACCTTCAAAGATCGTTTGCTTTGCAGTCGTTTGAAAGAAAACGTATAAATTACATTCCATGTTAGTTGGAAACGTTTCGATAAAGAGTCACATATTGATTATACTAAATGCCGCGTTCATCAGAAGGAAGCGCTGAAGAGATTTGGGCTTGTACAAGTCCTCGTAGCTAGTTCATTGTAGTGAATACGCTATATCAATTCCGGGATTACTTGGATGTTATAATTACATCAAAGGGCTCATTCATAAAGGTATGTTTGGGATAGGTTGATGACTAAAATGCATTCTCACCAATTCTCACAGTAAGGTTGAATTGAATTCCACGTACACGCAAATTGAAGCCAACAGTATCTTGAAACACAAACCTAGAACAACCCAGAAAAAAAATTCAGGTACTTATCAGTTGTACCTAATTATTATCTTGCCATGAAACCTCTATAAGAAGGGTAGCCGTATTGAAATATGACAAAAATGTAAGTCGAATTGATTGCATTTAACTGAAAAATTAGGCAAAACATAAGATCTTTTGTCAAATATGTTCACTAATTGAGTCGTTTGGTGACTGATGAGAAAGAGAAAGAATGAAGAGAAGACTGAGGAAAAAGCTGATCAGTTTGGAAACGTTTCTATTAGGTACTACATTGATGAAAAAAATTGCGGCGTTTATTCGGTGGGGGGACTTTAAAAATAAGTTTGCTTGTACAAGTCCTTGCTGCCTCACCAAACGTGTTGATTGGTGAGTTAGAGGGTCAGTTTGTGTGAGATTCTAGATTTTATATGACTTTGACGAAGTCTTGGTTCTGTTTGTTAAGTGGGATAATTTACCTCATTTTTTCTGCTTAGAAGTGAGGGGTAGATCCACTGTTTTTAGAAAATGGAATGTTGAGGCTGACTACCTGGGAATAGACCTTGTGCAAAGGGAGGATTAGGGATAGAGCCCCGTTGAATGCTTGGTCGGTTAGCGGAATAAGGATTTGTTCAAACGAAAAGTAAGGAAAGATGTGATGAATTGAGATTTAAACTAACCAGCCAACTTTTTTCTTATATGCCAATTGTCCGGAAAAATCTAGGCGAATTCCAGTGGCTTGGAGGGCAAGTCCTTTACCAGAAGCTGTCAAAAGTGAAGAGGACTGGATGGAGGCGTGGTTGTTTGTGATACTGTGAAGGAAATGTTTAACAAATCAGTGAGCTTAAAGTGCCCCT
>OX421445.1:47282358-47312358 GCA_949126865.1 Montipora capitata | reverse complement strand
CCTTTCACCACTCGTGGACTACTACTAATAGTCCTCTAGTAGCGTAGCCAACTAAAATGCAGGATTTGCAATGGTCCACTAGATGCGTGATATTAACTTAGTTAAAGTGGCTATACAGCCTCCAGGGTTTTTATGGTTTTGGCCTCTGTATAAAGCGTAGATAAATGCCTCAAAAATATTTTTTCGATTCCATCACTTTTTGACCCCGAAATCAAGCTTCAAAGTTCTCGCTTTGACTACGCCCAATCAAGTTGACCGGGAGACAGCCCCAGAAAGAGACTTGGTTCCAGAATCGACTGTGACGTCGTGTCAAGAACCGCGCGCCAAATTCAAATTTTTGGAGGATCATATTGCTTTGTTTCTTTGGCGGGCTTTTCGAAAATTATGTGTGATAGATGTGTTGTTTCGGGTCGTTCAAATATTCCTGATGCAGAGAAGGGCGTAGCATTACACAAAATTCCATTTTATGGTGACGATCGAAGTGAAGCGAAAGCCAGAAAGAAGAAATGGATGGACTTCGTGAGATTAAAGCACAACAAGTGGACACCAAACGCTTCATCTGTTCTGTGTTCTTGTCACTTGGCTCCCGAAAACTTCACGCGGCGGCAATCGTTTAGAAATCTTAAATGCAAGCGAACACTCATAAAGCATAAAATTGGCCAAGGTTTTAGCGCAATATACTTGGGGAGAAGATTTATTCGCTCTAAGTCGTCGTCAGGTTGGTCATGCCACATTAGCGTACAATCACAGTCGTTTTACAGACGCTGCGTGGAAATCGGGCATTTCAATTCTCTTTTTTTTCACTTGTTGTTAGTTACGCGCGTTTAATTTCTTGTTCAAGCTCGTACGCTTTCCGTTTTCGTTGCACTCCTGTAGATTCTGAAGGAAGAAATAGCGCAAACATTCACATAAGCTCCTTCTGCTGAAGATTCTTCGGCTTTTGAGAGTTCTGTCATTGCCGATCAAGTAGAGAAAAAGATAGAACCTGAACCGACGGAAGCAGTAGACATAAAAATTCTGGCAGATCCTTTCTTGATCACCACTGATGCACTTGCTTTCTGGTACGATTCTGTCAAACTGGTTTTGTAGCTGCTGTCTTTCTTCCATTTTTTGTCCTTTCACGATTATATTCAAGAAACCCTTCACCTGCCAGTGGCTCTTAACAAGAGGGGCCTTGTTCTGAATCGGAAGGGGCATCACCGTCAAAAAAGTCTGGATCTTCGAACTCCATCTCTTCGTTCGAATCCGATGAAAGACCGTTGCCGTCATCTTCAGAAGAAAAGTCGCTTTCATGTTCAATCACTCACCGTTTGTCACTTAACTAATGAAATTACACGATGATAGGTCTATGACGGTAGTCAAGCTATCTCTTCCAACTCGAGTCGTTCCTGAAGTGACGTCACTAGTCACCAATCTTCCATTACGCGGTCAACTTGATTGGGCGTGGCCAAAGCGAGAACTTTGAAGCTTGATATCGGGGTCAAAAAGCGATGGAATCGAAAAATTATTTTTGGGATTTTTATCTACGCTTTATAGAGTTGCCAAAACCATGAAAACCCTGTAGGCCGGATGGACACTTACGCCATTTACACCAACAAGACATATATAATTAAACTGGGTTTAACAAAATGAGACGCAGTCGCAGAAAAATGAAGGACTGGCTTTTACGTGAAGTTCAGGTGACTTTCAATACATGCTTTGATCTGTGCTAAATTTGTAGTCGAAAAAAGTCAGTATGCATGATTTAAAAAGAAAACACCTTGAAACCGTGTTTAGTGAAACATGTTTCAAACATAGTTAAGGTTTGGTGTGAACAGGGTATGGGTATGTAAAAGTCGCATAATTTTTGTTAAGATTACTGCTAACCTTTTTGGTCTCGAATTTTGCAAAATTTTAAAAAGCCACCATAAGATAGCTCATCATATTTACTTTGTTCTAAAAAAGAAATTATTTGAAAAGGTTTTTTTTCTTGGGAAATTAGTGGAAAGTGTGTTTTGCGTGACTAAAATGTTAATCTCCCAAGAGGTTATGAGATGTCAACACTCGTCAACACCTCAGACCTCCCGTGCAGTTTGACGCGGGAGTACATCCGGGTATCTTCAATTTACCGAGTATTGCATTGAGTTCATCATTTACTTGTAGTCAATGCGGTTGAGTCTGCAATCAATAATCTGTGGCTAATGCTGCAGCGCTGAATGCCTTTTCCCGCGAATTCAAAACTGTTTTGTCACAAACCATCTTTAAGGGGCCTTACGTCGATTTTCATTGGTCGGCGCCATCATAGCGGCATGACCGCATTCACACCCGCATTGACAAGGTGTGAAAACGTGTCAAATCTTTTCTGCTCTAAAACTCGGGGTTTATTTTTCCAGGACTAGGTCCTCTTAAAATGAATTTATAGGGTATGTAGATTTGTCGGATTTTTACGAAATTTGGCCAAAATGATCTTCGGATATTGGTGCACAAAAGTGGGTCGGGCTTTTCAAAAATTTGAAATATTCTCTGCGTGTCGCGAAACGGAAAATTTTCTATTGGTCAACTTCAAAGTTTGTTTCCTCCGAAACCAATAGGAAGATCCTAAAAGCCCGACACACTTTGATAGCCTATAGAGTGCAGATTGAAATAGAGCAGTTTGTTTGGTTGTGCGTGATAAAGCGAAGGCGGGTAATTTAGCAAAGTGGACATGTATGGTTTTGAGTTTGAAGCCTCGCGCGCGCTAAGAAAGCCATTATAAACTTTAATCGTTCATATATTCGGATTCTTCATTTTATTACCTTTTCGGTGATATATACTTTGCTAGAGTTTTACCGAAAATAACGCGCTTACGGTAGTTTTCCCGGAAGGCACCCCAAAAGGTTAGCAGTAACCTTAAAACGCGTCTTCCCGAGATACACTCAGTAAAGTGCTTAGGTTATTGGAGAAAATAGACCTTCAGCTAATCACGGAAAGGAATGTGTGGTGACTACAAAAAACGGTTGTAATTTCAACATGTACTTTAAGAAGTCACTGGTAGTGTCCCACGAAGTTGGGAGTTTACGGAGTTTGAACATATTATATTAATTAAACGCCTTTCCTTAATAAGATTTGCCGTGGGCGTGCGCAAAACGGCTGGAATGTAATGAAGCTTTGTTCGAATGCAACTCGGCTCAAGTGAAGAATCACAGCATACCTTTCTAAAAGAAAATTACAGGAACTGCGGTGCCAGTACAACCGTAAACTCGGGTTCCGTGGAAACAGCCGAGACATGCAAGAATCATTTGCTTTAAGTATTGTAGAACTTGACACTGTGCAGGGGCCCTGGTGAACTATCGCAAGTTTTGAATGTTCGATTCTTGCTGCGCCAAAACCGGTACGAAAACGCTTCAGGCTCTCGTCACGTTTGTCCTAATTCCAGATGGCCCAGCGACAGTCCAGAAAATGATTATAGGGTACCATCTCATTTTATTTAAAAAAGTTAAAAAGCAAATCTACTCTGATTGTGCTCAACCGAGCTCAAGATATCCCTGATCCAAGTACTTTTATGAAACCTCGAAATGCTGGGACAGTAATTGGATATTTAGATCAACGAACAACACACCAAGTGTTATTTCTTTCAGCGGTTTCTTGATCATGAATTTATCGCCTAAGTTTTTAAAGCTACTTCTAATGCAGCCATAAATTTGTTAATTGATCAAAAATGAGCGATGTTTTGGGCTTGTTTTGGAATTCCAAGCTGGCGCCAGTTGACTCGGAAGGAAAATGACTATCTCGAGTCTATCAATTTTCCACCTTTTATTTTTGAGGCAAATGCATATGGCTAAAATGCGTCTCGTTGGAATCGTTTGAAATAAGATATTCAGACTATGTTAATCTTGTAAAAATGTATACCAGGCGGGGACAATTCATTTTCAAGTAGTTTAACTGCAATAGGAAACGTCTCCAAAACAATGCTGCATTAAAGCCAAGGCACTTGACTCACAACAACGGCGATGTTCCTATCTTAAAGGATTGACTATGTTCTAAAATTCACCGCAAGCACGTGGGACCTTCATGATTTTTCTTTGGAATATCCTGGTTCTCGAACTTTCGGCCACCACTAATTGTCCTAGCTCAAGAAACCTTATACCGTGAAGATTTTTGCCTAGAGCGTCCTGCTGGATCGCATAATAACCCTGGAAATTCCATAATAGCAAGAATCATCAACTGAGAGAAAATCGACGTGCCTTTTTAGACGTTCTGTATCATCATTCCTTACCCGCAATGAACTTTCTGGTGTGATCAAGGAGTGATTACCCTTTCAAGTGTTTTCCGAGCAAAAACAAACAGCCTGCCTTTTGAATAAAAGGCGGTGCTCAATCGTCACCTCTTTGTGTCGCAGTCGATGACGTTTCCATCTAATGAGTAAGAAATCTTTTGGACACCTGGATATAGTCTGCATGAATTATCAAACACAATAAGGATAAAGTTTCCCATGAGTAATAAGAAGAATAAAAATAATTTCAGGGCCATTCAATGTAAATCATACGCAATAAACGAAGGATATAAGATTGGACTGCAAACAAAACAGGGATAGATGACTTTAAAATATTTAGTCTGTCAAGGTACTACATTAGGGATTGTTTTTCTCACCGTTTTGCAAAGCCCTGTTGGTGACTCGCATACGAATGCCGGGTTTTGCTGTGAGTACAAATAAGTAACATTCGGAAATGAGACAAACACAGGCCAACCAGAACAGCAGATTAGCCATGACTCCTTGATCGCATCGCCACCTCACCTTACTACGCTCTGGACGTCGCAGGAAAGCCTTTGTGTATAAAGGGAGTTCCAACTGTTATTTCAAGTGCTGTCCAATCAAGACGGTTTGTTTAAAAAGCTGACGGGTTGCGATACTTTGTAGGTCATATTACCAACGACTGCATCTGTTTGCACTTATCACGTGCTGTAATTCGACTAGATTTCAGTTTCAGTCACGTCCAGACAACCCATTGAATCTCGAAGTCGACATGTATGATATCTCTCTAATAAATGCGGTCTTTGCAGCTCTGCTTTTGGTGTCAAGCCAAGCTAAAAACCCGGGTATTCGTTTTCGTGTCACGGACAACGGTTTACAATACGGTGAGTCCCATAGCGATGATTTATAAAACATAATTCAACCCCGGAAATGTCAGCGACAGCTTGCTTAGAACTACATCGTCAATTTAATAAGAATCTTGTATGTTTACTTTTGCAATTGTTCTTATACTTCACGTTATCTTACCTCGAACAATCTTTTATTGAACAAAATTCATTCTATGAAAATGTAAAAATGACGTATGTCAGTGGGGGTGCTTCGCTCTCATCAGAAGCGTTATATTCAGGTATATTGTAGAGCATTTGGGAAGTATTTATGTCCTTCATGTATGCTCTGTACTTGTTTGCTCAGTGAAAACAATTAATCCTTTCTTTCTTTGAGAATTTTGTTGTGAAACAATTGTACTCGTATATGCTTGTATGACATAACTTTGTTGCGTTACATTGACTACGTCAGGATCTCTTTGAGAATGCACGTGAATCCTTGTATTCTAAATCTTTTAAAAGTATAAGAAACTTGCAAAAACTCAAAGGCCACTTTTTTTCAAATTAACTTATCTACGGAGAAGTATGCTTAGATAGTAAGATAACATTTGAACAGTTGGCTTCTTTCCCGATAGTCCATAACAAGGGTTATTCGTTAGTTGCTGCCAAATATAAATCATTTATCACCCATTGTTTCCAGTATTCGATTCACGCAATAACTCTTTTTAAACTACCGCATTAGAACAGTTTTCGCTTTGAAAGGAGTAGATTGTCTTTAGAAAGATGATATTTCTTTTAGATTTTTCATTCCTTTGATGAAAAGTTTTCTTATTTAATCATAAGGTCTTGAATTTACAAGGATTTTGATCTGAATGGTATGGTGTTTTTTTTTCACTTTCGTTGTCTTGTGCGGCTTTCATTAAAAAACCCCGTTCGTCGTTTTCTTCAGTTGATTCAGTAGCCATTCAGATTCTTGAAGAGAAAGTGAAGACTGCAATAATCCCAGACATTTCTGGTGATGCTGGTACGCCCATCGGACATATTTCCTACTCTCTCAAAAGGTGAGCCTTTACTTCACTTCTTAACGGATCCGGACGCCATGTGTCGCTCTCCGCCATCCGCCGAGATGAATGAGGAATCAAGCGATCCTGCGAGAAAGAAACACTTTTGAGAGATTTTTCAGAAATCTCGCACGGACGACAGTTCCCCGTTGATGGGGGGGGGGGGGGGGGGGGACTCCCATATAAAGAGGGAAGGGATGCTCGTTGGAAATTTTAAATTAAACCCCTAAAGGAAACCAATCTGGGCGTGGCTCAGGCCTTTTCTGACCCCTAAAAGAGACTATATTAAATCGCGAATATATATATAAAATACAGTGACTTTTAAAGATGGCAAAGACATTATCATCTAATACTTTCACCTACGTGTAGAAATATAAAAGTGTAAATATACACTTTTGTCCTTCTTCGCGCGCAACCTTAGAGTATGGAGGTATATCTATGACAAAATTCAATGATCAGTATTTGAAATCGTCCAAATCATGAATGCATCAATCCAAAGCTGAATGGCAACAAGCCGATTCTGCAAATGGCCATCACGGAAAGAGGCATAACGCAAAAAGGCATAACGCAAATAGCCATAACGCAAACAGCCATAAAGCAAATAGCCATAACGCGAATAGGCATAACGCAAGTAGGCATCACGCAAAAATGCATGACGCAAATACGCATGACGCAAGTGGCCATAGCGCAAAAAGGATAACACAATGAGGCATAACGCAGAGCCATAACGTAGAGGCATAACTTAAACGGGAAGAAAAAGTCCGATAGCGATTATATGTTCTTTCCCTTGAACAATCAATTGACTTTTTTTTAGAGCTAAAATTATTTACGGAGTACACAGCTAGTCTCCATTCTTCAAATGGCCTTTGCGTTATGGCTATTTTACGTTATGAATATTTGCGTTATGCTTTGCTGCGTTATACTTTTCTGCGTTATGCCTTTAACGATCCTTCACAACGAGTGAGTAATAAAAATCGTACAAACGAGCTAATCATGAAGTAATTTGTTTATTATTATTATTATTATTACAGTGATCATAAAGTTAACGAGGCAAGTGTTAATCGAGAGGCTATCAAAGCACCGATCTTGAACAAAAGTCCAAAACAAATAGCAAAATATTTTTGAAATAAAAGAAATCTTTACGTTCCATACCTCGCTTGAGCACTTTTAAAACTTTTTAAGATCTTCTGAAGTATTTTTGCGGAGAAAACTAAGCAATAAAAGATCGAAAACTTTGAAAACCATACACCAGTCGGCCGCCATATTTACAAATTTTACTGCCGCTGTCTGTGCACAGGCCACCCGCGCCAAAGTTCATCATCATATTAGCCAATCAAAAGGCTGATACGACAATTCTTCACTAGTGAAAATAACGATATAGCCAATCAGAGCGTCGGT
Source organism: Montipora capitata (assembly GCA_949126865.1). Classification (NCBI taxonomy): domain Eukaryota; kingdom Metazoa; phylum Cnidaria; class Anthozoa; order Scleractinia; family Acroporidae; genus Montipora; species Montipora capitata. Next base: position 47,304,865 of record OX421445.1, on the reverse strand, counting down.
ACGTCGTTTTTCACTAGTGAAAAAAATCGTATGACCGATCAGCTTGCTTCTCTAGAGCAAAGAGACTATTTTTATCTCGATCCTTTTTCGAGTGTAAATCTCGGTACGTATATAATAAACCTTCATACTAGAGGAGACCTTCACGGCTTTATATGATTGTGTTTTGCCCAGAGCACCCTAAATGAGACCAAAATCCAAAATTTACACCCCTAAGCTAGACGACGAGCATCCCTCCCTTTTCTTTTATGGGAGTTTTCCCCCTTCGCAGGGCGAAAGTCTTGGCGAGAGGCTAAGTAAGGAAAGGTTTTGGGATTAAATTCCGCGCCTCGATATGGACTAGCACAAGTGAAATCCCTGACTTCTACCTGTTGTCTCACTAACAAGAGAGATACAAGGAAAATCATCGCCAAATCCTCCTTCAGTGCTCACGATTCTGGCAGACAAATGTTTCGAACTCATTATAACTGTAGAATGAGCTATAACTCTAATGGTTCAAATTTGAATTACACGTGGTTGACTTCACACTGTCTTTAGCTCTAAGTGGATTAAATTCGTACTCTAGTATAGGTGGAAAACGGTGTCATAAACCTCGCTGAAAATACTGTTTACACGGTAGAAAGGTGCTTCCAGCCTTCCCACCCAACTAAAAAAAAACAAAAAACAAAAGATAACGAACAGAAGATAACGATTGCAAGAGGCTTGACCCGTTTCTACATACTTTTTATATGATAACATTTCTTAGGATGAGCTTGCCTGGGGATCAAAATGTTCTTTGCCAGCTTATGTCCTTAGTAAAAAAAAAAACATAAACGGTCTCTTAAATAACATTAATTTGCAGTATACACTTCAATTCGTTGTCAATCACCTCCTCAACATTGAAAACAGACGCTACTGTCGGTCTTCAGTTCCAGATCTATGGCGCTTCTACCTCCTTGAGCGGAAATTGGCACTATCGTAGGGACGCATGGTAAGATTTATGTTGAATTAAACTAAGATATTGCACCATCAAATATGAAGACTTCTGAAGGAAAGACCATAGGGCTATACTGTCGAGTTCCTTTTTATTGCTACAGAAGCAGGGTACTTCAGGAGGAGGGTAGAACAGATATGTATCCCAATTTATTAAGTCAGTGTTTTGCTTTCGTATGAAGGCATTAAAATGGTGTCGCCATTTTCAGATATCTGTCACAGCGCTAGCGGTCTTCTTTCAGTATATTTTAGCAACCTCAAATTTAAACCTAACAACGGTGAAAAGAAATTAAAGGGGGTTGGGTGAACGATTCCTGGCTTTCTCGCGGTCTCTACTTTCTCCTTAGGCCTGGAGTCTGTTGCCTTTGGTTCAACCAATTGAAAATAACATTGAAAACACTCTATTCGGTGACGACGTAAGCATTTCTTTTGCATCCAGGACAGGAAATGCTACAAAAAGCGAACTACAGTCCGATCTGTGCAAAGAAGGGATACTTGTATTTTATACCGTCTTGTGCGTGTTCATTGTCGAGAAAATACCTTCCAGATTCTCAAGTCTTGCTCCCGTCTGACATAGTTCAGCCAATAGAGAAACGGTGATATAATCCGGAGTTCGTGGGTTAATTCCCACACTGAGTTTTTCTCTGTCCTTGAGTGGGCCTGTTTCCATTCCTAGGGCTGACTCTCAGGTGGGTTGCGTAGGAAGATATAGCACTGAACATTTTTCTCCGATTTATACGTCTAATCCATGCTTTGGTTATCACATTCCTTTTTTATAAGAACGTCTAATTTTGGGGCTGAGGCTGAACGTTCTTATTTTTTGTGATTTAAGCGTGGAAACTTTCTTAAACATGTTGTTAAAATTGTGTGGTTTACTAAGTTTGACTACAAATTGAGTTGCTATTCAGTGTATCATGCGATAAGAAAACCACGTTGTAAATGTTAAAAATGTCCCAACGTATTTGAGTTAACTGTCCTGTTAGACTACAGTCTTACATTTCTTTTACCTAAATTTATGCTACTCGCAAAAACAAAACAAACAAAAAAACAAGTTAAGGACGCAAAACAAAGACTGAATTAAGTAAACTGATTCTCATCCTTGTTATTTTCTTAATATAATCTTAAAATTTCAACCTGAACGTTCTTATACAAAGGTTTCTTATGAAAAAAAGTGTACTTTCATTTCAGGCCTCATATAAGTGGAGGTGATACCTTTGATTTGGAAGTCAGTGGTATTACTGTGACGCTTGCAGCTAAATTAGGTAGGGGATAAATACCTCAAATATGAACTTCAAAATAAAAGTTATCTGTGCCGCAAGATGGCGGAGCTATATTGGCCATTCTCTGCCCTTACGTCCCCACCCATGCACACAAAAGTCGTTCACTGCTGTTCCTGCCTTGCTGTTGATGTTGTAGTAGTAACTGTATATTTCGTTTTCCTACTTGGTCAAATATTTGTTTTCAGACCACAAATGTGCAGTTTGCAAGTTATTAAGTGGCCCCTTACTACAAGTCTAAGTTTTGTTCATCCTATTTTCAGGGACAATTTCAGTGTTGGTTAGTGAACTTTTTTTTTTTTTGGTTGGGGTAAATCCAGCAGTTTATGTTTCCTTGAGGAGCAGAGTTTGGAGGTCACTTTGTGACGTTAATTGTGTGCATTTCTGTAAACTAGTGATGTTGAAATAGGCAACTTTCACGATAGCGTCATTTGACTACAACTACCACAATTCAGTTTGTTTTTCTTTTCTTGTTTTAATTTTGTATTCCCAGTGCATGGGTAAAAGTAACAATAGCTCTAATTAGCATTTGACAAGCAAAACCTGAAGGATTCTGGCACTTGTAGTCAAATGGCGTCATCATGCAAATGCCCTATTGGCGAGAAGAGCCAGGGGACACTTCGTGACGCTTATTGAAATCTGCGCGCATCTAATGACTTGCATTTCATGACAAATCTGTTTTACACTGCAATGAACACATGGATGCAAAGTGAGTACCCCACAAAAAGCAAGCCATATCACCTACACAAATATCGACTTTGCACTTATGACAATCCCCACCCACCCTAAATATTTGCATTTTCTACCCATAGAAGATGCATTTAACGCGTCGTGCTGTGAGGTGTGAGTTACAACAAACGCCTTTTCATTCTGGAAAAGGTTCTATTTGCTTTTTGGACTCCCATCTTCTTGTGGAGTCTTGTAATATAATGCAAGGGTTATGTGTCTTCTTCCACAATTTTGGTCACTTCTTGTGTACAAGAAAAAGGTTTTTCCCATAGCATGGCGTGACTTGTCTAGTAATTTCAAGTCGGACGCTCAATTTTCCGTTGACTGTTTCGTTTTTCACTGCCATAAGTGACAGTAGCGGTGTCGACAGTTCTTTGCGTGTCCCAAGTAAATTCCAGTGGTAGAGGCCGAGGTGCCATGATCTTATCTGAAGTAAATGCTAATTTGCGATGGCGTGCTCTGAGTAGCTTGATCCTGGAGCAGTTTGCCACGCAGCCAGACGGCCCTGTGGTCAATTCCCGTTCAAATGTGGAATTTATTTGCCAACCGGCTGGAAGTTGTTTGAGATCGAACATCCAAATCAAAGGTTGCCAGTTCGAATCTCTGCCGGACCAGCACTGTGGGTTTTAAAAACTGAGACGAAAGTGTTCTAGGATAGGACTGTACTTAAACTGTAGTCCCAGTTTAGGAAACCTTGTTCATAAACTCTGTGGCACGTCAAAGAACCTATAAGCCGATTGTAACGTGGACTGGGGCAAGGAGTTCGAGTTGTGATCTCTCTGCAAAAAGGATGGTGTATGAAAGCCACGTGAACAGATAAAGTACATCTTCAAGGAGAGTGGCTTTGCCGGGTTCTGGTACCTGTGTAGTGTATGTATGTAGCTCTAAGAGTAAAAACGTTTATTAATTTTTTTAATTCGTATACGCCCAAATAACAAAATAAACAAAACCTGGTCCCAAGGGGAGGTCTCGATGCACCCCAAGACGGAACGTCGAGACTCCCAAAATAAACACTATTTTTGAAGTGCTTTACTCGGTACAGCACCGAGTAAAGCAAACCAAAAGAAACGTTTCAATTCTTGAGGAACTAGTTTGAACTTGTTGGGTCATGTGAAATAATCTTTTTTTCCCTCGAGTCCACGCATTAAGTGTAAGTTTACCTTAACTTTTTCAGGCGTTGACAGTGCAGGTCACCCCAGTATTTCTTCTGCTGGTTGCTCTTGTTCAGTAGGAAGTGTGAAAATTCATTTTCACGGAGGTGCAAGGTGACTATTGTTAGCCGTTATAATCAGGGAATAAAGTGAGAAAGAGCTGCTTTGGATGTCTTTAGGACGCTCCAAATCTCTCGTGGTTTCAGAGTTTCAGATATTCGGCTTTATCAAGCTCATACTTGACAAAACAGTACTACAATAAAGTACTAGTGATCGAAAATACCTGTCGGCCCTTATTGAATTTATGAGTTCATTCAGCACTTCCCCTCATCTTTGGTGAAACGACTAATGATCTAGAATGTTGTGTTAATTCGTGTTCTCAATCAGGAGTGATTATTAGTGTGCTTATTGCACCAGAGAGTTTTTTTCTTGTCAATTAGAGACCGATACGGGTTACCTCAATACTAATAAGGCTCTTAATCTCTTATAAACGGAAACTTATCACCACAACTGGAACCCTAGCGCTCGGTTTTTCGGATCATTTATTATAGTGTAACAGCTTTCGGTCGCAGCTATAAATATGTTGATTACGTCTCGTTCGTCCAAGACATTGACACCGCAGGATGGGTCAGTATTCTCCGAATTCGATGATAATCATGAATATTGAGCGTGACATAGCTATTGATATTTGTCACAGGAACATTAAATTAAGACAGTCAAGACGAGACAAAAGTCACGCCGAGATCATTCTCTTGAAACATCACAGACCAACCCATATCCTCATCGTTACTGACGCTACCAATTGAGCTATCAAGTAAATTGGCAGGTGGTCTATGACATTCAGATGTTCTGTTCTTCACATGTATCCATCGTCTATGCGGCTTATGCAGAATGCACAAAGTGACCAGCTCCTAGTTGGCTTAATAGCTCAATTGGTAGCGACTGCATCGGTAACGCACAACTAAACAATTACAAATCTTTGCATGTTACGCGCAACAACCAATCAGTTTGCTTTATGTTTTGTATAGACAATATATTACGTCAAAGTGCTATTTTCTTGTCTGTCAAGTAGACAAAGTAGCCTCTTTCCAACACGTTAGAAATATTTTGAAATAAAAATACATCTTTCTGTATATTTTAATTCTTTGCTATGTAAAACAAATAGATTCCATGTTGCCGTGCGTCTGTTCAGCAATAGACCTTTTTGGCTTGTACATTTTGTTTTCCCAATACAGATCATGTGATAATACTCAGGAGGCTTGGTCCTTTGTTTTGTTCATTAAAAAGAGTGCATGCAGGCATCTTCATGCTTGCATGCCCTCATTTTAATGAACAAAACAAAAGACCAAACCTCCTGAGTATTATCACATGATCTGTATTGGGAAAACAAAATGTACAAGCCGAAAAGGTCAGAAGACGTCAAAATATGGTAAGAACGTCAGTGACAATCGGTGGCTATCGCCTCGTGTGCTACTTTTTGTTCTTACCACGTTTTGACTATTTCTAAACTTCGATTCAGGTTTTGTACAAACCTTCTCCATAAGTTTGTTGGTAAGAAGATAGAAAAACGTCTTCAATTTCTCTCACGCAGTCACCATCTAAATGTCACAACTGACATCAATTCGTTTTCTCAACTTGCCATCAAAATATGAGCATTTTTAGGCATTGAAACGGCTTAGCTTCAATTTAGAGGCCTTGGTGGTTTGCAAACGGTTTGTTGCGCAGGTTCTTGATAAAATGACGACTACGCACAAGCCCTGCCTTCTCCTATTTGCCTGTTTTTGTCAGACGGAATGCAAAAGTTAAACAAATATTTTGCCCTGCCCCATAATAGATGGCCCCATCTGCCTCGGGTATTGTTTGAAGGCATTCTGGCGTGAGAATAGAAACGACTACTTAATTCGGGAGTGAGACAAATATGGCAAAACAAGCAAACTTGGGGGTGTCTCTTGAGGGATCCGGACTCCACTACGACAAGGGTCTTAGATGAATCACAGACGGTTTTTGTACACAGTTTTCAGTTATGAATTAAACTTGCGGGTAGCAGCTCAGTCCCATCTTAATTGCATAATTCCGGCAGCAAAATTTAAAGGTGAACTGTATAGAAGTCTTTTTTTTTTTTAAGTCGAGGAGCACATCAGTCCCCGATGATCAATATTTAAAGATCCGCTAACAGTTCACATTCACACTAGCTTTTGTACAATTCAAAACGCTGTATTTCGCGAACCTACCATTTGCTGTCGTCAGCACTATGTCGTTATGTTTTGAGACCTTCTGTATGTGCAGCTGCTTTCTTTTTTTCTTCAGTTGGCTCTACAACCTGTTTGATCATTACATTGATGGAAAAATAAAGGGGATGTTGCAGGACAAGGTAAAGTGCGTGTTTCATCCTTACATCATTATTGACATGAGTGAAAGCTCCTTTTTCAAGCGTGCTGTCTATATTATTGATCCAAACTGCAACTTTACTTTTAAAAGCTCGCAATATGTCAATAAAGCAGGCACTTGATTTAGTGTAAATCACTGTCAGGTTTTGGCCTGGAGGACATAACCCGTACAGGAGCCATGACAGTCCCCGCGTTACAATTTTTCGCAATTTTCGTAGAATTTGTAGGTTTCTGTTAAGGTGGCTCAAACTAGTTTCAACACTTGAAAGAAACTTTGTTCTCTAATCACTCTGCAGTGAACCGAGAACAAACCATTTCCATACTAAATATAATCAGACGCAGACAAGGATCAGGAATAGGTTTCTCGTTTATTGCCAGCAATAATTCCATGTGTTGAAATAAAGAAAGAGAAATCTAATGTAATGTGAAGGTTGTTCAATGATAAGCCCCAGATTTGCTGCCAAAAAAAAAAAAAAAAAACGAGACTAAGACTCATCACAAATTGGGTTCAAGATTCAATTATCCGCACTTTCCTAGGTACAGAACCATTGCAAACGCTATAAATGTAATGTCCATTAAACCTTACTAACCGTAATAACTATTGTCAAAAAACAAGGTCCATAAGCTCTAAGTTTTTGGAAACTGATAGTAAAACATCGAGATTGTCCTTGACATAGCCGTCCTTGGCTTTGTCTGAACGCCACCGGCCATGACGCTTGAACAGTCTATCAGAAACACCCGCGTTGGCCGCAGCAGTGGCGCCACCGGACTATGGAGGCCAAACAATTTAGCCAGGTAGCCGAGCTCGTGTGTAGGAAATACCGGTGCTTCTTAAGGTATACGAAGACTTGGATCTTGAAAATTGTAGGGTACGAAAAAACTTCAAGTTTGACGATAGATCAATGTTGGCAGCCTGCACGTATCTACTCGACAAGCTAAATGGGCAAGTTACATTAACCGTCCTGGCCAAAACAACAGCATTACCATTTCTATAAATAACCGTCTTACTCTTAGCTATGGACAGCTCAACATATTTCCCATCTCAAAACGTTACATCGCAAACAACCAAAAATGCAAGCTCGTCAAAGCGCAAAAAACCACCTTAAGCTGTAACACAAATAGCAGCAGCACCTAATCAGACAAATTGGCGTTAACACAAGCAAACTTCTCAAAAATTTGCCAAAATCATATCAGGAAAGACAGGCTCTTTTTTCACTACTGGTTTAGAGAGGCTTCTTTAACAAGAATAGATTCGTAAGGATTATGAAATCGATAAAGATTATGAGCCCAGCGAATGTCATAAAAGGCGTCCTCTATGGCCGAAAAAGAGGAATTGCTTTGAATTAATGACTCTAGATAAGTAGCAACAGATAAAGACACCAGAGGGAAGAGCATTGTTTGCTTTGTAACCAGTAGCCAAGTCTAATTTTCTCAAAATCTCTAGAATAGCGTTCGGTGCTACAAGCAATTGCAAAAAGGTTGAGACACTGAATGGAAAATCCACCTCTTCTTCCTAAAACCCCTCTTCTAGTTCATAAGAAAAGGCTGAACGCCCCTCCCTCCCCCCTCCCCTTTTTCAATGTTGATACCCTTTAGTCTGAGTGCCAAGTGGAAATGGAAACAACTTTGCTTGGGGGGGAGGTGGGGTTGGCGATACGCTGACTTGAATGACACGCATTGTACGGTTATCAACAGTGAGTGTCTCAACTCTTTTTGCAACTGCTTGTCTCGATGGTTGTCGCGTGTACTTCATCATTGCGACTAAACGGAACAGTCAATAGGTTCAGCAAAGGTATCAATGGAAAGCAGAAAAATGGATCTTGAACTGGAATAGACTTTACGGCGTTCTAGTTGGGTTCTAATTGAAAAAAATAAACTTGAAAAGTAGTGCAAATTACCCATTTCTATTCATAACGTTACATACGCTGTTTTGTCGAGTAAGCGCGGACAAAGTTTGTGTTTCGCAATGATTTTGCTGATTTCATCCCTCGAAAGTTTCCCAAAATGTTTAGGTGAGGTGCAAAGAGTCATTCCAAATTATTTATCCAAGATAATTGTCCAGTACTGAACTATTTCAAAGCACGTAGGGTGTTGAATAGTGCAGGTGCAAATTATTTTTATTTTGAAAAAAAAAAAAATCCAAAACGCGCCATATTGATCAACAAGATGTGGCCATAAAAGTGACAAAGGCCAAAACGGGACAACCAAAACTCCACGAGATTGACAGTAAAGAAAATGCAAAAGAGCGCGAGCTACCAAGTAAACTGGAGGAACAAGCCAACAGTTTTCCTGCCCCCAATCAAAAGCTAACGAATCCACACCTTAACTCCCGGACTGAACAAACAGGGAATAAAATCTAGAAACTTTGGCATTCTCAGAATTGGCAAAGCAGTCGATCGTAAAAGGTCCCCAAAAGAAATCCGCTGTACAGCCCGAGAAGGTAAAACATGCTTGCTTCATATAGGTCGACAGTTCAAACTCTGCAAATCTCCGCTCCAAAGTTTAAGTTTCACTAAAACATCCGAATCTAAAACAACCTGTGCATCCCAGCTTTTTCTGCATTTGATTAACCGATGTAGAGCTTTAGTCATGAGCTTACAAACGTCACCCATGATCAAAAATACAGGCAACAATCCCACCACTGACTCGAGCACGTTTCCGAGAAGAGACACTTCTGTGCGACATTATCTCAGTAACTTGAAAAATGCAAGAAATATTTTCTGGGGGAATAAACATACAATTATTCTTGAAATCCCAAAAACACACCCAACCAGCAAACGATCTGGATAGGGACCCACTGACACTTATCTTTGTTCGGTTCAAACCCAGAACGAACAACACCCGTCCTAACAAGCAATTTGAATACTTAACACCTTAACACCTTAAGTTTATTAAAGTTAGAAACATGCAAAGTAAGATAGGCACTGCTCGCAGTTAGCTACAGCTATTCGAGGCGAGCAGTGGTTTTGACGCATAACAAATAACAACAGATCAACCTAACAGAATGGAAATAGTAACTTACAATAAAGTAACAAGTAAAACAAGAGAATGGAAAATACATTGATAAAGAACTAGGACTAGATGTGTACAGTTAAAGAAACGAGATTTACGAAAAGAGCAAATGACTTGAGGGCTGTTTACATGGAGGTAGGAAGATCCTAGCGCTAGGGAGATCCTAGCACCATGTAAACTGCCTTCGCTCGGAAGTTCCTGGTACTAGGGACAAAAGAAACAAACATGGCGGCATAAAAGCTGCAAGTCGAAGACATGCGAATTTATCCGAATACATCGGAATACATCCGAATTACGTGTTTGTTGTTCTCGCCCGCCATCGTGCTTTCATTCTCCACTTCCACCTAGACAGAAATTTCTGCATGTAAACCAAACGAAAAGTTGTTTCGCCTTCTAGGATCTTCCTAGTGCTAGGATCTTCCTACCTCCATGTAAACAGCCCCTTAGCCGATTACAACAAGATTTAGAGTAGAAAGAAAATTATATTACTTTGAGTGCTTAAGTTAAGCGAACTTAGCCATCGTACGCGAAACAACTGACGAAAGCGGATGAATTATGGATTATGCAAAGAGCGGGATGAATTATGCAATTATGGATTATGCAAATATAATACACTGAGTTTACAAGATATTTTCAGTTTTTGATCAAATCAGGTAGGATCTTCCTACCTCCATGTAAACAGCCCCTTAGCCGATTACAACAAGATTTAGAGTAGAAAGAAAATTATATTACTTTGAGTGCTTAAGTTAAGCGAACTTAGCCATCGTACGCGAAACAACTGACGAAAGCGGATGAATTATGGATTATGCAAAGAGCGGGATGAATTATGCAATTATGGATTATGCAAATATAATACACTGAGTTTACAAGATATTTTCAGTTTTTGATCAAATCAGGTAGGTCAATGTAATAGACCTTTTCGGCTTGTACATTTTGTTTTCCCAATACAGATCATGTGATAATACTTAGGAGGCTTGGTCCTTTGTTTTGTTTATTAAAAAGAGTGCATGCATGCATATTCATGCTTGCATGCCCTCATTTTAATGAACAAAACAAAAGAGCAAACCTCCTGAGTATTATCACATGATCTGTATTGGGAAAACAAAATGTACAAGCCGAAAAGGTCTATAGCCCATTTCCGAGTTGCTGCATGCCTCAGTTTCAAAGCGCGTCCTGGTGCACAACCATTCAAATGAAAATTGTTATGCAACTGAAACTCATTTCCCTTACAATAGTTGAGCACCAAGACTCACTTCGAAACCAAGGCAAACAGCAACTGGGAAATGGCCCATTGTCTGCTTCCGAGAATTTTGGAGAATCAAATTATGAATTTTGCGTTTAAAATTCGTTTTGGGTGTGTGACGCTATTCAACAGGTAGGCTGTTCCAGACTTTAACACCGACCCGTGAAAAGCTAGGACTTATTTTGTTTTTCTAATCTAAAGTATTGCATGGAGAAATTACTTCTTGATGATGGTCTTGTGTTATAGGGGTGTATATTTGATTAGAAATTGAAAATATTAGTTATTTGGGGTGGCGATAAATTATTGAAGCCATCATGCATTAAGATAGGAACTGATTTGAAATAAAGAAGGTCTATAGGTAATAGATTAGAGGAGATGGAGAAAGGTACTGCGTGGGATTTATAGTCACCAAAAAAGATAAGGCGGACGGCCTGTTTCTGGAGGCGTAGGATTTTGGTTCTGTAAGTTTTCCCAGCACGGCCCCATGCTACAATTCCATACAATAACTAAGGTTGGATAAGTGATCTATAGATATGATGTAAAGTATGCAAAGGTACGAAATGTCTTAATCTGGCAATAATACCAATTGACATGCTTATTTTCGATGCAATATAAGAGATATGATGTTTCCAAGAGAGGTTCTCGTCAATAAGCACGCCCAGATATTTAACATAGTTTTTGCATTCTAAAGAAACGTTGGAATTGCTGAGATGGTCAAAAGCTTTCAAATTGACTTGGTAAGGTAGTTTTTTTCTGTCGGGGTCGAAAAATTACGAAATTAGATTTTTTTAATATTTAGAGATAACTTGTTTGCTGTTACTTTGGACTAAAGCGATTTGAGGTTTTTATCTGCATATAAAAGGTTCGTGTCGTCCGCAAAAAAATAAAACTTCATTTCGTTACAGCTATTGCAAATATCACTTACATATATAAGGAAGAGCAGGGGTCCTAGAAGCGATCCTTGTGGGACTCCAGATAGTAGTATTTCTTTACTATATTTATTTCTGGGACCAATTTCAGTAATCTGCTTACGTCCTACAAGATATGAGGTAAACCAATCATTTACAATGCCTTGTATCCCATAGTAACTCAGTTTCTGCAGTGCTCGGTAGATCGTTTCTCACGAAATCCATACTGTCAGTTGTCAAGGATATTGTATCTTTCGAGATACGATTTTAGACGATAATACATTTTTTTTTTCGAAAATTCAATTGAAAATTGAGAGTAACGATGTGGGTCTATAGTTAGACGGGTCAGATTCATCATTACTTTTTTATGGTGGGATAACTTTAGCAAGTTTTAATTTAGAGGGATATATTCCATTTTCAATCGATCTATCAATAAGAACCGACAGAGGCTGGCTTATAATATGCTTTGCCGATCTTAATATTCGAATTGGAAAGGAGTATAAGCCATGTGCTTTGTTTAATGGAGTGTTCATTATTCCATTTTCTATTTCTAATGGACTCACAGGGTTGAAAAAGAACGAGCCAGGGTCACTCAAGTCTGTAAAATATTCAGAAAATTGTTTTGGGGGGGGGGGAGGTTAGGCATTTTGGAAGCCAGGTTATGTCCGATTGACGAAAAATACTTATTCATGATATTTGGAAACTCTGAGGAATTGTATGAAATTCGATCATTTCCCTGACATTTGAGCGAAGTTATATTTTTGCGTACAGTCTGCTTTCGACCTAAAAGATCTTTTATGCCCTCCCGTGTCTTTTTAATGTTAGTAATACTTGTGAAAGTAAGTCTTTTTGCTGATTCGTGTGAGCATTGAGATTTTACTGCGATACAGTTTGTAGCGTGTTATGTCACCAATAGAATAAACTGAATTCTTGATTTTGATTGACCTTCTAATACCTTTTGTTATCCTGGGTTTTCTCAATTGTTTTAAATTTCTCTTTAAAAGTGGTTTTAAAGGTGCGTGCTTATTGAGGAGTTTGTTGAGTTTGTTTTAAAAAGCAGTGAGTGATTTATTTACATCTGTTTTGCTGTAGATCACTTCAGACAAATGAACTTGAGACAACTCATTTAAAAAGTTGCTTTTGAGAGTTCACGAACTAGACGTTTAGATCTCTGGGGATTGAAAAGATGGCCAGGGGACTCGATTATGCAAAATTGAGAAAAGTGGTCAGTTAAATCTGAAATTATGTTACCACTGGAAATATTGTGATCAAGGTCACTTATGAAGATGTTATCAATAAGTGAATACAGTGTATGAGTTATTATGTACTCTTGTTGGCTTATAAATTGTGGGGGTCAAGTTAAAGCTTTGCAAGGATAGGACAAAATTTCCGGTGTGAGTACAAGTTTGAAAACGGAGAAGATTTAGGTTAAAATCGCCCATTATAAAGACCTTTTTCCTAGAAGCGTTAACTTCTTCTATCGTTAGATCAAAGTATTCTTGGAAACGCTCCGGAGACTTATGCTGCCTGTAGATAACTAAATATTATATTTGCATTACTCATCTGATCCGAGTCTGTTTAAGACATCACTGCTTGATGACAGAAGCGGAGGAACTGCTGGGCAAGCCTCTGCTGCTAAAGTGACTGGAACTTGGACAGAAAGGTGAATTGGACCAATGCCCGAATTGGCCGCCCGCGAAGCATTTGTCTGAGGGCTGTGGTTGCCTGACTCGAAAGGCTGTTTGACGAAAGGGCTGCTGTTGAGGACGAAAAGTCTGTGGAAGGTGGGGCGAAAAAAGCTCCCAACAGCAAAAGAAGCTTCGTGAGAGAACTTGGGCCGACTCTGCGAAGAGTTGCGACTTTGCTTCTTTGAGCGGGTCTTAGTAAGGGCCCCTCTTTCCGCAGATCTGAGTTTTTCTCTCATCTTCTGAGTTATCCTCCTACTCGTATTCCTCAACAGCGGACCAGCCAGCAGGACTCTTATCGGCAAATTGAATACTTTGTTTCGTTCAGTGAGCAAAGTATGAATTTGGCGTTTTCCAGGTCGTGATTCACTCCGGTCAAATTCCTCTCCAACAAATGAGCGGACGCTGAATCAGTGGCGTCTAACAAGGTCGAGTTAAATTCAAACTGCAATTTGTTGCCTTTGAACTGAATTAAAGCTACTAACAGCTTTCGCATCAGTTTTTAATTTCTTGATTTGCGAGCTTAATGCTAGTTCCTTTTGCTCGAGACCGCACCGGACCTCTGTAAATTTCTAGTCTAGTTTCGAGTCAAGCAGGCGGGGAATTAGATTAACAGTTTCCTCGCCAGACAGGCCTAAGTTAGAGCCTGCAGAATCTAACTGTGAGATCGTTGCCCGTTTTCCCCATAATTTTACAGAAAGATAGCGAGAGATGCCGTCAAGTGACCTTGAAACCGCGAGAAATGTCTATATCATTCTCGTTCCCAGAGCTGCGATCCTCTTGGCCAGCGCCTCGGATCGAGAGCTCTGGCAGGTTCCAATTTAACAGTCCGCGATTCACGGACTTCCGATCGTTCTGCGCAGTCTCGATTTTTTTTCAAAATGGCGGACCAAGCCAAGTCTCTCACACGAGGCGTTGAATCATGGAATGGAAATTCTAGATTTAAGCGACATCACATTGAAAGGAAAGAAGTACGAGGGTTTGAAGCTATCTGTGCTTGTCATTTCGCCGTTAAATACCTCAAATACACGATCAAATTTTTAAGATGAGAGAGGGAGGACTGAATTTTAAAAGAGGGTTCGGTTGACAGGAGCTGACGACAGGGATCAAGTTGCACTGAATTAAATGCTGTACGTGTTAAATACATCCGAGTGATAATACTTTCGCATGTGAAATGTTCTAAGCTCTATTGAAGTAGAGACAATAATATTATAATGCGTAAGTAAACAACCTTGAAATTAGCATTTATTACTAAAAATAAATGATCACATATACTGGTAATAAATTATTTTCTTATGTTTTGCAGCTAAAAGCCTGCCTAATGGTCCTAATGTTACCAATTTTGTCTGTTGCCTAGGAATTATGTATACTTTTTTTATCAACTTGTAATAATCATAATATACACTACTTTAAGTGTCAATGGATTTAGCACTACAGAACTAATTGGGGAAACCAATGAAATTAACTCAAATCAAATATGTTTTTTGTGGATGTGGTAAAACCGGAGTACCCGGAGAAAAACCTTTCGCAATATAGTAGAGAACCAACAAACTCAACCCACATATGACGCTGAGTTTGGGAATTGAATCCAGACCACATTGGTGGGAGGCGAGTGCTCTTACCACTGCACAACCCCTGCTCCCTGACTGACTGGATCAAATCTGTATATTTGCACCCAGTAGTTAATTTACTCTGTAACTGTTGAACTTCAAGGTTAAATTTCAGTTAAAATGAATCCAACCTAAATAATTATTGTTTGATTCCCAATAATTTCCTTTGTATTTTAAACCTACTGATGGTCCTACTGATGATAAATAATGATGTTGGGTGACAAATCTTGATCAAAATGTAACTACATGCAGGATGAAGTCATATAAGTTGCCTGAATTTCACATAAATATTAATGTGTTTACATATTTTTAGAAAATATATATCATTGGACACCTTGTTCTTACATCTTGGCACTAGCAAAACTGAGGAACTATATCACTCTTTTTGCACAGCTTCTTGCACTGGTCGTTAATATCAGTTAACAAATGATTATACCATTAATATTTTTAATGTGAATTTTAACAACGATTGATCACAAATTATTATTCATGCTCTTCATCTTCAGTTTGTTGGTTTGAGCAAATTATTGAAAGTAATAACTTAAAGATAAATGACTAACTTTGTTGTTCTCAGAGTTATCATAATTTTATTATTATTGCAAATAACAGGGACACTGTATTTTGCGTGTGAATATCATTGCACATTCTAAATTATAAAATAATTAGGATAGTAAACGCACTCCCATTAATATCGGTCAATAGCTGTGTTTAGATGAGAGTATGTAAACACAGCTATGACATCACATGAATTTTGATTGGTTATGTGTTGTGAGATGCACCTTTTGATTGGCTGGTTGGAAATATGGGTGTGTATGTTATGCAAACCCCCAACTGTGTCTCGGGTTTGCATAACTGTCAAGAATTCTCCCAACTGCGCTTGGCATTTAGATGAGGCTATGTAAACATGGACAACGTCCTCTATTGCTTAAATAACACAACAAAATATAACTTTTTGATCAGTTGCTTTATCTCAAGAGAAGCACTTCCGGAAGGCAGTTTTCTGTTAAGCAATAGCCATTGAAGCAGATTCAACCAAGCCTTTGCCTGTTGGGTGCATCTGGCAAAATAGTCCAAAATGCATGTGGGGCTTCTCTTTTATGGTGCAAACAGGGACAGTCTGAATTATGTTGATCTCTTTTTAGCTGACTAAACATTCGCTCTGACGATGGGCTAACACTCGGAACGTCAGCTTTCCAAATCATTCATGGTGGTAATTCCACCTTTATCAAAATATGTGATAAAACCAAATTTTCCTTTTAACCGTGACACTGTATGCAATCAATGTAACATGGAGACAATTTATCCCTCATGCGTGAGCCCAAGTGTTGACGCCTGTCAAAGAATAGGTTATTGGCTAAGCTCTTCTGACCCTACAATTTACCAGTACTAGGCCAAAACAGCGATGTGAAAGTTAACCAACAGGTACCCCATTTACTGTGGCCATAATAATCCTCTGAAAATGAGAACCCAAAAGTTGTTTTTCAGTAGCTGCATACCAGCAGGAGAATCCTTCAAGCTCTCCTCTGGATAAGAAACTATCCAGAAGATGCAGGTTGTCAAGATCACTTGAGATTGAACTTGACAGGAATTTATCCATTTTTTGGATAGCCCCCCTCCCCCCTTTATCCCCATTTTTCATCAGGGGCTGTAGTCCCTTTTCATCAGGGGTTGCTCTCAACTGAAGCCGAAACCTTAGTTGTATGATTTTCTTATAACTAATGCAAACTGGACATGGAAGGAATCAAGTTCCAACTTTAATGCGATATTACACAAAGAAAATATACTTACAAATTTCATTATTGCAATAAGAGAATGTAACAAAAAAGTACGCGATAACCGGGTTAGCTGTTGGCTTAATCTTTTCTTCCTCACCACGGACATATTCAAAAGGAGTCAAGGCTTTGCGTTGTTTAACACATGAACAATAATTACACCGTAAACACATGAATCGATCGAGCTTAGTCAAAAATCCTGCGTAACATGTAACCAGCTGACCTTGCTCCTTTTTTTCTCGCGTCCCACACCTGGTGAAGGACGGGCTCTGCTGCACAGACTTCCTTCTTTTAGATCGGATAACCGACTCGTGCTGAGCTTTCGAATGAACTACCGTCTTTATAAACTCCTGAAATGTCGTG
Organism: Montipora capitata; assembly: GCA_949126865.1. Taxonomy (NCBI): domain Eukaryota; kingdom Metazoa; phylum Cnidaria; class Anthozoa; order Scleractinia; family Acroporidae; genus Montipora; species Montipora capitata. Next base: position 47,287,759 of record OX421445.1, on the reverse strand, counting down.
ACCGTAAAGTAGCAAGATCTACATATTCGCGATGGTAATAAACCATCGTCGACAGAAATTTTCAAACCAGAAAACTCTTCTCAATCCCGTATGATTCCTTCCCTAATTGTCTTTTCACCAAATAAATCCAAAGGATGGTTGTTACTAATAATATATCTGTTGCAAGTACGGCAAACAGAAAATAGAATCCCTTCGGCCATTCTCTTCCGATTTCTTCCGGTTATCATTTTTATTGTGTTCCCATCTGACCAATCAGTGGCGAGAACGGATTGGAACCGGCCAGAGCTCTCGATCCGAGGCGCTGGCCAAGAGGATCGCAGCTCTGGGAACGAGAATGTGTCTATATATACCTGGCTACAAATAGTCATGCGTACTACCAGATTATGCATACCTTAATGTGAATACGGAAATGCCCCAGCTACAATAGCGTACATTCCATAACGTGAGAAAGTACATTTCTGATTAGAAGGATTGACACTACAACACTTTATCACTTAACTGCAATGCCATGGTACCATATAAAACACCAATTATTGCTGGAAAAGATTCGGTCATTCTTGTGACCTAACAAGTTACCGTGGCAACAGGAAAGCCCTGCCAAAACACCCCATATTTTAATTTGGCTTTAGATGCTCAAATCTCAAAAACCAACATGGTTACACCAATTTTTTTTTATTTCTGAAATGTAATTTGCACGCCAAAATGAACCTTTCTGCTACGTTTAACAAATTCTGTGTAGCGGATTCAGAATTTTCTTTTCAATTTTGCAGAGAGTTTCATATTGGCTTGCTGATCACTTTTGGGGTCACCGGGTTCGTTTTTCAGATATGAACAACAGAAGCCAAAATATAGGGTGTTTTTGCAAGGCTTTCTTGTTGCCATGGTAACTTGTTACGTCACAAAAACGACTGCATCTTGTTCGGCAATAATTGATGTTTGAAATGGTACCCTAATATTGCTGTTACGTGGTAAAGTGTTGAACTGTTAATCCTTCTAATAACAAGGTCTCTTAAAAGTGTTGAAACTGGTTTGAGCCACCTTAAGGGGAGGAAGGGAAAGAAATACGGCATAGAATTTCATGAATGGGGCACGCAAAGAACCGAGAACTGTGCGAAAGTGTCAGATTTCATTGCAAGATTAGCCTGCGTAGCAAGCGTTCCAGTTCGACAGAAGAGCTTCGAAACGATTTTCCGCAAACTGGCCGCGCGGAAGTTGGGGCAAGAGACTGAAGGAACGCTTGCAAGAAGACCCCCTGTTTTTGAAAAACGCCCACCTTTTAATAATTGACTTGACACATGCTGATTGACGTCTTATTAACAAATTAGCCAATAACATATAACTATGTTAACTTCCGTCAAAACAACCCGAGGCACCGAGGAAACACCGCGCGATCAATGCAGAATTTGCCAGTGTGATTTTAAAGTTAAATTTGTAACGGCAGCTTCTCAGCCGGGTATGACTGGTTATGTTTCTTCCGAGAATTTGTTTAAACTATCGAAAAGAAACTTAGGGACAAATTCTAGCTGATATTTGCAGAGCGGTTGGAATAGAAGTTATCGAAAACAACATCCAATTTCCAGAACTTGTAAGCGATCCGTACGCTCGAAAAATACGAAATTTAGAAACATAACTCGTACAGAGTTCGATGGGTAGTACGGCCGTTAAATGCACATCTCCACCAAAGCTGAGCATGAAACCATTCAAGAGGTTTTAGTTTATAACTAGCGACGATTTCAGTGCGACTTGCCGACTATTTCTTGGTGCAGAGTGGTTGACGAAATGGATCGTACTAAATCTCCTGGAAATTACAGGCAAACCTCCTCGCGAGTTTGATAATCCACAGTACGTTTATGGTGAAATCGTCACGAAATCGCAGATGAAATAGCGAGTAAAAGTGCTTGAAAAATCGCATGACTGTACAAAGGAGCCGCTTGAATCTTCTCACAGTAAAAGAAGATTTAACAGGCTGCGTAATTATCTCCATCTTGTCTCAATCCATGATATAGGACTCAAGCTTACCTTAGGCAAGGTAAGCAGAGTTTTTGACGAATTTCCTTGGTCCTGAAACATGTGGATTCTGATAGTTCGCAGGCATTATATCAATTCATCCTGCGTAAATAAAGTATATTTTGCAAGCGAACGAAAAGCTTACTTCAGTCCAGTCCAAACTTTTCGTCGATAATAAGCGCTGGCAAAGTTTTCTTAAATAACGATTCAATCTTTTGCTTTTAGTTAATTACGGAAACGCTTTGTCCATAGCGGCTTCAGCTGACACGTATAAATAATACTGAATTTCCCTTAATGGATATCGTCCAAGCAGTCCAGATATTCATTTAAATCACAGGCTGTCATTCCCATAGAATTTACCTTAACCACTTGATCGCGTACATGTATGCTGCTTTGAAATGGAGAAATTACGATGATACTCGATCGAAAAGCCTGTTCTACGTTTTCTTTTATTTTGCACTCCGCACATGATGACAAACAACTGAAAAATTACGCTTTTTCCGAATCCTGTTGGCAAAACAGCCATTACATCTATACAGTCAAAGAGATAACGCATTGACAGTTCTTGTTCCCTTTTTAATGTAAAATCCGAGACCCAATTCGCTCAGCTTCGACACACGATTCAAAACCTTCCGCATATTCCACCATTGTCTTTGTCACGCTAAAACTAACAAGAAATATTTTTCTCCAAAATTTGTCACCTGTCAATCATTGTGACTGTGCTGCACCAATCAGAAGCCCCCGTTCGTGGGCGAACGAGTTTTTCAAAAATAGGGGGTCTTCTTGCAAGCGTTCCCGCAGTCTCTTGCCCCAACTTCCGCGCGGCCAGTTTGCAGAAAATCGTTTCGAAGCTCTTCTGTCAAACAGGAACGCTTGCTACGCAGGCTATTGCAAGATCTGTGTTTTAATGCCGACTTCTATAGGGTTTCAAAGGCGTGAAGATCAGTTCTCTTTGATTTCGCTTGAATACACCAGTGGCACGCGAGTATTTTGTCTCTTATTTGCTCTGGAGGAGCAACGAAAAAACATGCGACTACTGAATGCTCACAAAAAGTAGACTCCTGGAAGATATACCAAACCATGATGGTCCAAATACTCGATAAACAGTCGCAATGAAGCGACACGGTCTCGATCTGCTGAATCTGGTTTGATTTTCGCTTTATAGCAGCCCGTACAAGGTAAAAAAAAAAAACAACAACAACAACAACGACAGGCAGTTACGAAAGTTAATAACGAATGAATATTGTGTAACGTCCAAGGTTATGAACTCTAACCCAGTGAAGGGTATGTATGCGTTTATTTATGGCACGTTCTGAAAGAACAAGATTCGGTGAATTCAACATTTACATAATCCTTTTTTACACACTAACTTGTTCAGTTTAATACGAAACAGCACTCTGAATGCTTTTTGATAGATTTCAATGTTTTCTTGACATGAACATCCGAAAGAAACTTGTAAGTGACCTAAGACTTAAAGTGGGGCCTTGGCCAGGATAGATGACTCAGGGTAAAAGGTTGACTTGAGTGGTAGAAGCAGTTGTGAAGTATGCCAAATTCCTGGCCTTGCCTTTGGAATAGAGGGGACAGCTGTAGTAATAAGGCTTGCAAGTTTACTTATAATTTGTTGATTCTTTTTTGTTGGGCGTGTCTGTGTGGGTAATCAGTTTCTGTTCTGGGGGTGAAAGATAGGGAAAAGGTGATTTTGCCCGCTCATGAGAATTGTGCTCCCTCTCGGTCCTCTCGGATGTAGTGTTTGTTTCCAGCCTTAAAAATGTATTCAACACTAGATGTTACACTTTTGACATCATGATCCCTTCTCTCTCACTGCAGCTGTGTGCGGAGACGTCGGATGTTATAGACAATAACGCTGAGAAGGCACTAGCGACCTTTCCAGGTAAAAATGGCTTTGTTCGTGAGTAAACATAATTGCATAATCGAGGTTATACTTTCAACCTATGTAGTTAAGGCCCTTACATGGACATCCTTTTCTTTCATTAGCCTTGAACATGAATTACCTAATGACAATTTTAAGAACGAATTACCTAATTCCATCTTCACGTGAATTCCTTTATAGTTCAAAAGCAAATCGGCAAATATGCAGACATCAACTACTCCCTGGTTTCAAGCCCCAACTTCACTGAAACGTTCGCGGACTATTTCATCAAGGTAAGGACTACTATAATAGGCATTCGTACGCTAGGAGATTAAGCAACAGGGCGGAACACACAAGAAATTGGAAATAGGAAAGTCGTTGAGAAAGAAGGAGAAGGAAAACGAGATTTCTGTAGAGAACAAAGAGCAAAGGTTTTGGCAGAGACATGGGAATACTGGAAACAACTAATCCAGATGCTCTACCAGTGAGCCTTGAGAAACTTGAGAGCAGGCCATTTAATTAAAGTCTTGGGTTAACCATACTGACTTCCCATTTCTCTTTGATATCAACATATCCGTAGTCAAAGTTAAAGACCAACTCAACATTTCCTCAGTCGTTCAATCATGACCAACAGAAGAGTTAAGCCTCCCCTTCCGCCCTTCATGTCACTCTTTTCGTTTAGCATTGTAAGGTGGCTCACCACAAATAAACGAAAAGGCCTCCGTCTTCCTCTTAAAACATTTGTCCGCTTTTATGACGGCGGTTTAGCCTTCTTACGTATGTAAGTTAATGTATAGTGGATATTACACGGTGGCGAGAAGATATGAACTTTATGTTCGAGGGGATATTGTTCTTGCCACGAGAACATAAAATTCATATCTTTGAGCTTAGGCGTAATTTTCCTTTTATTATTTAGGCAGAGGTGTTTTACTCACCATTTTTCTTTCTAAAAACGGTTTATCGCAAAAAGTTTATCGTAAAAAGTTTATCGCAAATTCTTGCAGCTCGACAGCAGGAATTTCTTCAATTTTCGCATTTCTTCTTCAACTGCAAGGAACTCTTTGAATAATTTCAAGTTATATGAAGTTTTATTCTTCGTATTAGCACTTTCCTGTTTCTCAGAGAAGGATTTTACGTCAGTTTCAAAGAACTTCACGAATCTATCGCTCGCCATTTTTCACTGACTCTTTGCACAAGCAACAATGCAAAGATGGGAAATGACGTCATCAGTATCCTCACTAGTGAGGATATGGAAAATACGCCACTCGCGTCTCGGATGTAGTTTTGTATAAATTTTATGAATGGTGTATTTTCCAGTAAAACACTTCTGTCTATATAATAAATAGGTTCAGAGAAGCCTAAAAACCGAGCTCCCGGGTTATTTATCTCATTTGCATTCGGTTGAAAACATTGGTCCTCAAAGACCTATGAAACTAATTAACTCCTCTGAATGTTTTTTATTTACAGCAATTTGGCTTAGAATATCTAATTTTAAAGGTTATAAAATATGCTTTTCAATAA
>OX421445.1:47257358-47272358 GCA_949126865.1 Montipora capitata | reverse complement strand
CGCATGCGCAGTTGATCTGAGAACGAGCGCGAGGAAGGGCAAGGAAAAACCTTGGATGGAAACAACAGTAAGTGCGGTGATTTTTTCTTGTGAGTGGGTTTTGTTGCCAGCTCATCATATGATGACGTCAGTCACCGGAAGTAACATTTCACTTCCTTAGCAACGCGTGAAAAATCCGTCTGTTGGTCCTTAAGCAAAACTGCAAGGATACTATGTAAGGAACGGAGCCCTGACTCGCAACGTGATAGCAGTTTATCATCATTCAGGTTATGATAAAGTTGGTCATAGACAAGTTTTTCAAGCACTTTTGAGACTACTGGGATAAAGGAGATGGGGCGATAGTTATTTAAGTCTGATTTTAAGCCTTTTTTAAGATCGGTGTTACCCTAGCCAATTTCCATTCAGTCGGATAGATTCCCGTGAGGATTGATTTTGTAAATATGTCGGTTAGTGAGGGTGCAACAATATTAACTGCCATTTTTAACAACTTACTACGGATCTTGTCAGGACCAGTGGCTTTCTTTTCATCGATTTTTTTCAACAAGACGAGAATAATGTCGACACTCGGACTAGCATTTTCGCAATTTTAGTGAAGTGCGTATTAAAAGTTCCGCTATATCATCCAAGTTTTCAAAAAAAATAGCGCTGTTTAGCAAGTTTATAATTAGTTGCGTTATTCACCTGGTTCCTAGCTCATTTAAACTGTTGCCACATGGCATGATCAAATGGAGAGATCGCTTTCTTTTTTTACGAAAATCTCTTCTACGCATTCTGAGCAAAAATTCACTCGTTGTCCACGGAGACCGTTTGTTACGAATTCTTTCTGATTTCAGAAGCGTGTATTTGTCCTGACAAACTGGTTTTTCCATTCTTGCCACGTATCATTTGCATCAGAGTGCGAACTAACATTCCTCCATGGCATTTGCTCGAGATCATTTAAGAACTTATCTTTTTGAAAGTTTGGAAGATACGTGTGTATTTTGTCATTTAGTGGTTATCTTTTGCACAAAATTATCTAAACACGGTAAAACCTCCAGAGTTAGGATTAGGGTTAGCGTTAGGGTTAGGTTAGGGTAATTTTATAATTACTGAACGTTTTATACTTTGTTTAAAATAATTTGAAACAATAGAAAAAGAGACACCAAGTACCTACCGAAAGTTTGTAAATTGCCGCATTTCGATCGTGCGAGAGACATTGCGGTCATAATGAACCTTACGTGTCATAAAAACAAGGGGAATGAAAGAACTACTTCTGTTTTATCTAGCTTGCATACGACCCGTTGCAGAATACGCTTGTCCCGTATATCACAACAGCCTCCCACAGTATCTCCATAACGACCTAGAGAGATGCCAGAAATGCGCCTTACGCATTGTTTTCCCTAATTTTTCATATCAGGAGGCGCTAAAAAATGTAGGCCTATCAACATTGTTTGATTGCCGCGAGAACATAGTACTTAAGCTTTTTAGAGAAGTGTGTAGTAATCCCAATCACAAACTGCACCAGTTGCTGCCACCTGTAAACGCGTGCAAGTACGATCTTAGGGGCAAGCGTACTTTTTCGGTACGCCGACTGGTGACTGAAAGAACAATGAACTCTTTCATTTGTAAAAACTCTGTTGAGTTTTAGCTCGGTGTGCTGTAGCAAAAGCTGTATGGAATATATATTAGATATGCATAGTTATTTTAAAGTACTTTTATTGAATATTTCATGTTAGTCTTTCAGTATTTTAACTCCAATTTTTATCTTTTTTCATAATTACGGAAATGCAAGTAAACGTAATTCAGCCTATGGCTGCAAGGTTTTTACAAATAAAGTATCTATCTATCTATGATCACTAAAAGTCCGTGGGAACGGGCGCAACACTGCCGTGCAACAACTCCCAAAATTGTTTGTTTTTTTTTTTTTTATTAATTAAACTTTTGTTGGGTGTTGCCTGTTGCGTCCGTTTGCACACCCTGTTGCATGTTGTTGCGCGAAGTTTGAAACTGGTCAAACTTTTGAGCCAACAACTCCCAAAATTTTGTTCCGTGTTCACTGAAGCGTAGCACAACAATGTTGCATCGTTTGCGCAACTCATCCAACATTGTTGGGGCCACGCACGCGCATTACAATATGGTCTCCATGGAGATGTACGTGCGTCATGGTATGCGACGTACACGTGTGGGATTTTTGTTCACATTGTTGCAAGTTGTGGCATCCTTTTGCACACCACTACCCACAACATCCAACATCTGCCGGACCGTTTGCACGTAGCTTAATCCCAAAGTGAAGAACCCCAAAGTTTGAAGCCTTCTCCGGGGAAATAGTTATGCATAAATCAATCAGGCTTTTGGACACCGGGGTAATACGTGTTAGTTCCGTGGCTAAGGCCATATATATCAAGAATGCTAGTCAATGAGGACGAAATATGTGCTGTTGCCTCAGCCAACAAGTTGCAGTTAACATCGCCGAGTAGATACAACTCCTTATTTTCAACGTCAATTTTTGTCCACCAATTTCTCAAATTCGTTAAACAATTCGATCGGAGAACCTGGGAGCCGATACCAGGTGCCGACCAGAAATCCTGTATATCGAGGCACGCTGATTTCAACATATAAACCCTCCAAATTATCGTTATTTAGATCATCTCGTATTCGGAAATTACGATTTGTGCGCAGGTAGATACAAAAAGCACCCCCTTTCCTTCCATTATCTCTGCGATCTCTTCTGACTATTTTAAAGCCAGGTAAATAAAGTTCGTTATCATGAATGGTGGAATCTAATTTAAATTCGTTAATTATAAGAATATCTACTTTAGAACAGGATATGAAGACTCGAAGTTCATCAATATGGGACGGCAGACTACTTATATTTAGGGAAGCAATAGCCAAACCCCGCCCAAAAACACTAGTATAGTTAAACTTACCCCGGTTATCGCTCGTGCAGGCATCAGGCAAATCGGATTCCCAGACGGCAATATCCTAATCTAAACGTAGATAATTGGTAAAATTCCGGGAGAGACGTGATGTTCCAGATTTGTTTAGGTGAAGACCACTGCGATTCAAGTGGTAGTTGCCTAAAATGTTAGAATGGTCAACAAATTCCAGCTGTTTTGTCAGCAGGATTCCTCGAGTATTTTGTTCATGCCAGATATTTTACAAGCCAAGGGCTCGTCGTCAGATCTACAAACCAGACTGGATAGCGCGATCTTTGCTGAAGATTTAGAGCTGGCCATAGTGGCTAAATCGATAATTTCTTGCGCAAAAGTACGGGAAGTGTCGCAGGATCTTAGACTGTTGGTTCCCACGTGAATAATTATCTCGCCTGGGTTTCTACGAAGCAGTGGTTTAATATGATCTTTTATATTCAGCGTTGTACAGCCTGGCAAGGATGATATTTTTATTCTCGAGTTCCTAGATATTTTATGGCCTTGGAGGTGCTTGACAATAGAATCTCCAGCTATAAGAATTTCTTTTCGACGGATCGATTGCATTTGCTCCGGGTTCACTTGTTGGCTCCATTGACCGAGATCGGTTACTCTTACGCGTTGTGGCCCTCTTCGAGCATGGGGGTCGTCTGCTGTTTTTATCTTCCCTGTTTGCATTGCGGTTGATTTCATTTCTGATATCCACTTGCGTATCGTCACTTGAGTGGCTCAAAACTGTTTCGGGTTACGAGGTTATTGGTAGTTGCATTCCGATGACTACGATCGGTACTTCCAACTTTCATACGCGAATTTTCCACTTGATGCCAGCCCTGATCCACCTTTCCTTCACTCCTTTCCTGTATAACATTTGGCGCCAGCCGGAGGGAGTCATTTCCCTGCGCCAAGGAAGCTGCACAGTTATCGAGAGGCAAACATTTTTCCTCCAAATCTTCAACTACTTTATCTTTTTGGCATATTGTCATAAGCAATTGTTCGCACCTTTCTTTGGCACTTTTCAAAGGAAATTTCACGAAGATACATAAGTTTTTACACAAGCAAAAATCAATTTTCTTCCGTTTGTTAACAGGTACCGCCGTCTGCCATAACGAAACTCACGAGAACGATTACATTAGGAAGAGTTTCGCGACCTTCTGAGACAATTTTCGAGCTAGTTTTCGCTGTGTTAATTGTCCAGCAAAGTTGTTAAGGCTAGCGAGCGAAAGCTCACGTTTCATTGAATCATGTAATCCAGATGTAGTTGTTGTACCTTGCTTTACAATCTATTGTTTTGCGGCTACTACTCCCGCAAAATAAAAAAAAAACAAACAAATAAAAACATGAAGCAAAATCACGACACAGATCACAGTCAGTTTATGACCCGATTCTCATTTCATGGATATGTATTCTGACAAAACACTGCTCACGGTAATTTCCAAATTCACGTTTCACGCGGGAAAAAAAGGCCAATTCACGGAAAACAAAAAAAAGCATGCCCGATTCACGGTTCACGAAAACACCCTTTACCACCCTCGTCCAACAGGACAGGCATTTATGCAGTTGCCGGTCTTGTTTTAAAAATGATATTATTCACGTAGCAAAGTAGTTCCCAAATTGATGCCATCGCATAAACTGTTAAGAGGTCACGAGATTACCTCGCGATTTTCTTTTCTTTTTTTTTTTTTTGAAGAAATTGCTGAAGTGGGATTCCCTCTGCCCGTTGTGGATGGCATAAAGCTGATGAATGCTGAAGTGATGTCTGGCCAGGTAAAAAGTGCTGAGTGCTTGTTTTATTTAGATAGATGGTTCAATTAACAAGGAACCGACTGGTCTCGTTTTTAAGGAAAAATTCTTTTCCAGAAGACGTTGCCTACTAATTCAAAGAAAGGTATTTTTGCGCGGTTTACTGAATATGCGGGAAAAGCATATCTTAACAAGTGTCATTGAAACCCAAAAAGAAAATTGGGAGTAACCACGCATTTTTCGAAGATAATAGACCTTATTCATAAATGGCGGTCACATTTATAATTCTTTTGTCCACGTGCAAATTAGCCTACCAAGCCTCATTTTAGAGCAAGAATTCTTTTCAATTCACTGTATGGTATCGAGGCTTGGTAGGCTAATTTGCACTTCGACAAAAGAATTATAAATTGGCCGCCATTTATGAATAAGGTCTATTAATTAGTAATATTTGTAAAAAGCTATTAAATGCAAAGCACTTGCTAAGTTCTGCTTTCTCTGCATAGTTTTGAAGCGCGCAAAAATATCCCCGTATTAATAAGCACTACCCATAGGAAATCCGAGTATCTCGAGATGCGCAGAACGTATGCGCAATAACAGTAGTACGCACCTTCCTTTATTGTGACTCAACTGAGGCCTTGCCCATGACGACGGTGGAATTTAAAGATATGTCGCAACGATTTTCATGAAATAATACAGAGCGTAAAGTGGTTGCATTGGTTCAACAATTTTCGATTACATGTTGTCGCAATCTTGTAGAGGAACCAATCCATTCCTTCACGGTCCCTGCGGGAGACGCAGGGACCGTGCAGTGAGATGCAGTGAGATGCAGTCTATACATAACAAGGACGAGCATTTGAAACACCTTTTGTTAATCTCTTGCTTTTGACAAAGTGAATCTCAATTTTCCTTCTTATTCCTTTTTAACAGAATTATAACTTGGTAGCAGCAGATGTCCACTACGAAGCAACTGAAGCTGACAGCCGGAGAACTAAGATTATCATAGTTTAGCAAGCTTCTTTTTGCCCAAGAATGTTTTTTTTCCTTCAATAAAAGTAAAACGACATAACGCTCAGTGATCGGTCAATTCATCAGAATCAGATGACGGTATTTTTTTTTTTCAAAATTAAGTTAGAAACCTAAGAAGCGATGAACGTCGGTCGGTTAGTTCTTTTTCGATAATATTCCAGTTGCTTTGTCATGATTATAGCTGCGCTATTCGATTTTACGTCTAGTACAATTGAAATCTGGCCGTTTCTGCTGTGATGTAATTTAAATGAAAACAAAAGTTCGATGAACTACACTGTACACACCTTAGGATATTTGCGGCTTCTCTTTCCATCCCCCATCACACAAAGCTATGGCATTTGCATTAATGAGACAGCAAGTCATATTGCATTAAAAGAGAAACATTTTCAATCAACCCAGTAACCGGACAAGATCATAAAGGTGGTGTTACACGGAGTCATATTTCATCCAATTCAGTTGCAAAACCAAGTGTAATCACCTCATTACATATTCCATCCCAATTTTCATTTTCCTGGGAATTGATCTAGAAAAGTAGCTTAGTTTTGAAAACTCCATAAACAGTCAATTTTGTTGTTAAAAGGCACTCACGTCTGACGGCATTTGTGAATCCTCACCAACACCAAGTGCTTTTACATTTCGTAGCCAGTTTATGGCAGAATCAGCTCTGACAGAGATATGAAAACAAATTTTACCAGTATAGACGTAAGGCCCAGAGTAAAGAATTCCGTTCTAGCTCATATTAAAGCTATTTAGTTGTCCTTTTCTTTAGTGGATATTTAATTGTTACTTTATTTGTAGTTTTAGTCCTTTCAGTTATCAGCCATTAATTTGCGAGCGATTTTATTGGCTCTTTTACGCCACGTGGCGCAAACTCACAGGACACTTATCACGCAATAACCCCCGTTTGCAGGCAGCTTCTGCAAGTACCGGAGCAGAAATTACGCAAAGAAAAAAAAAAGAGACAAAAGATAAAAAAGAAAACAACTCCAAATAAAGACTAATCCCAAGTGACCAAAAACACTATGCTTTCCGGTAGCTACAGCAAGACCCCGTTTGCGTGGTTATTTGCCCTTCAAAATGCTGTAGCGATCATTTCCGTTGAAAACAAACAAAGTCAGCGCAAAAAAGGCAGCAGAAGAGTATTCATGGAATATAGAAGAAAAACAAACTCGTTTTCTGGAGCCTAGTTATCGAAGGTAAAGTCTACTACGAGCCTAGAAGGCCCATCAGGCCGGCGCTTATCTCCGGTTACTGTAGCATGAAGCTACTAGGAGTATTTCTACTCCCCCCTGGGTGGGATGCTAGTCCATCGCAGGGTTACCCCCAACATTAAATTCGCCGGTACCCATTTATACACCTGGGTGGAGAGAGGCACCGTGAGATTAAAGTGTCTTGCCCAAGGACACAACACAATGTCCCCGGCCAGGACCCGAACCCGAACTACTCGATCCGGAGTCGAGCGCACTAACCATGAGGCCACCGCCCCTCCCACCTAGTTATTGAAAGTGACATTAAAAAACTGGTCGCAAATGCTGTTCCGGAAAGTACTACAGGTAGCCGAAGCACAGATTACTTAAAACAAAAGAAAAAAACCGAAACCAAAACAACTCCATTCCAAAAAGACTAAAAGACTAATCCCAAGTGACCAAAAAAGACTAATCTCAAGTGACCAAAAATACAATGCTCTCCGGCACATGCAGATAGACCCGAAATTCAACAAAATATGCCCGTCACTGTCTTTGAAGGTGAACAAAGTTATGAGCACACTTAAGAGATTTAATCCTACGCAAACTTTTAAAGAGTAGAGAATTTATTATACTGTATTTACTAACTATAAAATAAATCAACCGTTGGAAGGAGAGAAGGATTCAAGCCACACTTGAAAACACCGTCAACCAGACTTGGTGCATTCTCTCTGTCATGGTTGAAATTTATTTTTGAGTAAGCAAAAGAGGCCTTGTATTCGCCTCTCGGTGACAATTGAAATGATTTGATTTTTTTCCTGAGACCGACACGCTCCCTTTGAAGTCAAATTTTGAATAGTGCTGCGAATATATACGAAGCATCATCACCGATTCAACAATGGCTTTTAAAGAGCGTTTGTTTTTTTGCGCGATATGAAAATAAGTGGGAGGGTTCTAAAATAAATAAACCCCTTTCTGGCTCTCTGGTATGTTGACTAATAATGTCCGCGGCTGAGAGATTGTCCTGAAAATTTAATATTTGCCCTCGAAGCTTCGCTTCTCGGTCACATATTCATTTTTCGGACAATTTCTCAGCCGCGGACATCAGTCAACATACCAGCCGCCCGAAGGGGTTTATAAATAAAATTCACAAGGATAACACTAACCCTAGGGACGGACCATTACAAACATGACCAGGGGGGATGGGACTTTTTCATGTATTTATATACATTTATTGAAGCTCCCCATAGGGGCTTTTCAGCCACAATGTAATTCTCGGCTGTAGGAATTCTTTTTTCGTCACTTCTTCTCCACACGATTTTATTTTCAGGCACCTTCCCTTCCCTTGACTTTTTTTTTTTTGTTTTGTTTTGTTTTTTTTGTTTTTTTTTTGTATTTTCCCCCATTCCCCCAACTCATCACTTTTCTAATGGTGCGTCCCTTATCTTACCGTCGGAAACAGTCTTCAAGTGCATGATAAAAATAACCGGAAATTTTGAATGCCATATGGAGTTCTTTGATACGTACATTACCTGAAATCGCTTCTGTCCTCTCATGACCTTTACTTTACTTTACTTTAATAGTTTCCAGCAACCTAAATACAGTAGCCGAGGAAGCCCCGGAAACAGAAAAATATTTTCCTAACCAAGCCAGGGCTACCAAGCTAAGTTAAAATCTGTGGAAAAATATATACAATAATAATAAAATTTACAAAGAAAATTAAAGCGCTAGCAGATAATGATAAATACTATAAATATAATTTTATACTATGCAAGTTCTAAATTATGAAGATGGACCTTAAGGTCACGCTTGAAATTGCTCATAGATACTAACAACACGATGAAAATACGAGAACTTAAGCAAGTTTGTTCTACCATACTTAATTTTATAAGAACATTCAGTATTCCTAAGATTATATGAAGTGTTTCCTGCAGGTTCTAAGTAATCAGATAAATCAATGTCACATAGTCCTTGTTTATATTTAAAAAGGAAAATAAGATCAAAATACTTTCTTCTAGATGCTAAAGATAGTAACTTAAGCAACTTTAACCTTTCCTCATATGGCTTATTCTTGAAGATTACCCTTGTGGCTCTGCGCTGTATACCCTCAATGATGTCGACCAAATACGCTTGATGGGCTGACCAGACTTCTCAGGCGAACTCCAGGTGTGGTCTGACCAAATGAATGAATAACTTCAGGAAGATATTTGGGTTAGGGCGATTTCCACAAGTTCTTCTGATGAGGCATAGCATCCCATGCATTGGCAATATTTACTTTAATTAAGATGTGATCTCGCCATCCCAAGTTGTGAGTGACGATAATGCCCAAGTCCTTTTCTTCCTTACATAAGGATATTTGGTTAGAACCAAGGTGGTATGTATTTATTACAGGGTTCCTCTTTTTGGTGATACAGAGGTATTTACATTTACCTATAGACCTAGGCATAAAAGCGAAGAGTTACGGTGTCCTGGTTCATGTAAATGTGTTATAAACCACGCTCATTGGGCATTTACAACTTTCTTCGATCTATGAGGTTAATCGCATTTAGCATATCTTAAGACTTTGGTGCCCGCCTCGTACAATTGGTTCCTGGGTTCTTGCCGTATACACCTTCCCTGGCCGTTGTTTTGGCTCGCTTTTTTATTTTTATTTTTTCAGGTACTTCTATCCGTGCATAGGCATTACTCCCGGAATCTTGAACATGCTTTATATATTTTGTATAATTTGGACTTTTTGACGACAGTCGCTTCTTTTCAAGTTGAAATCATGAGCTCCACCATTGGACGTGTTTTCGTAGGGCAACCTCCATCCGCTCGTCGAGGGCTTGGTCAACTTTACCCGGAGTGCTTTTTCTCGGGCGTTTTTCAGGCTGGTGTTTCGTGTTTGGTCCTGACAGCTCGAGAAGCAGGTGCTTTGCAAAAATTGAGCAGGGTTGTTTCTGATCTAACCGTCTTTTCATGGCCCTGAATTCCAAATGATTTTTGTTACTCGCCTTCTCTGTGTGAGAAACCCAGCAAAGCTCGAGGTTTTCTCGAGGGGAGGGTGCTGTATAGAACGGCCAAGATGCAACTTGTGTGAAGGGTTCGCTAACACGACATTGAACGATATCATAACTGTAGTTTTGCTTTTATGAGTTTTGAATTAAATTTGTAGTGCCTAATTGATTGACCAGATCCTTCCTAATGCGACTATATAACCATAATTAATTCTAGCAACGTTTGATATGCCTGAATCACACAGGCTCGCTAGCATTAATGACCTCGTTTGCTATTTAGAAAACAGACTATGATATAGGAGTGTGCTAGTCAAGTGATCCGGTCGTGGTCTTCACCGGGATGCAAGCTATACGGTAAAGCACACGGGAACCACATGTTAAATTTCAATCTTGTGAGGATTCCAATAGATTTCAACTATAGGAACACACCAGTCAGTCACTATTTATATGGATAGTGACAGGACCATATAAGGTCAAATTATGATAATGCAATTTTTGAGCCATTTTTCTTGTCACTCGTTCTTTCTTACGTTCTGAATTGTTCTAGTGGATCAAACACAGCAGTCTTTTGTTCTGTGTCTTTTGATACAGAACGGGGATTTTTTTTTCTTTTTTACACCTAGCCTGTGGGCCGATAAAGTCGCGTTTGATGTGGTTTCCTTTTTTCGGCTTGTATTCAGATATCCCTAGATCTGTTACTGATGCGTGACTAAGTCAATCGCAGAATCGCAGTAATGTAGTCTATTAGAGTATTAGACTGTTCGGGTTACGAGTCGTAACGAATGACACCATTTGACGCGTACAGTGAAGTAACCGGTTGATTCCTAATCAGTGATCAGTCAAAGAATACAGTCAAAACAAAACAGGCACCAGTCCCACTCTTACGCTCTTATGATTTCATTCTTCAATAGGCGAAATAAGTGAGTCAATGGTTATATTTATGTTTCCTTTATCTTTGATTCTCCCTGGATAGACTGGAAAAGTAGCAACTCGCTAAAATGGCTTGAAAAACTCCTTCTTTGATCCTATGGATCCTCGGATCGTCTGTTTTGACTGGAAGGAAAGGAATCACGGCTACCACTATGAATAATTATGAATAAGAACAGGTATGTAACCTGCTTAAGTGAAATTGGTATTTTGGTCTTTAAGATATATTACAATTTGCTATCGATTTCCATGTAAACCACGAGAAGCTGAATAATGTATTTTTTTTCCTTTTAGATCTTGGAAGGAAAAAGGCTACACCGAAAAATGTACGAATTAAAGTTATGACTATATCTTAAGGTTGCTTGACTTCTACACCGTTAAATTTATATTTTCTTTGAGAACGAAGAAGGACTGAAGTCATTGATTTCGTGAATCAAAGTAAAAGACTAAAAGTTGCAGTTTATAAAACATACAACTGAATTGAAGATTTAAACGTAATCTGTTTTAACAATGTGATAAATAGAAAATCGGTCAAACAAATGAACACGAATGGTCATTGGCATGAAATGGCCCCTTCTATTCCCTTGTTAAAAAAATTAACTTTATGCCCTTTTGATTGAGGCCCATTGAGGTAATTGCTTGTACGTCCTAGTAGACACATGCATACAATAAGAGTAAACCATCAACATTGTTTTGCAGCCTTTGGTCTTCGATGAACAAATGAATGTGAATATCTTAGCCCTGGTGCTCATCATTAGCTTGGTGTGTTGTGTCCTGGTGTTAGGTAAGATCCTGTAGCCTCGTCGATTCTGATTTCCCTGCTATTTACTGCATGATGTGGCTGTATAACAGCTTCGGTGCGGTAGGTTGAAGGGACGGCTGAAACTTCAGTTTAGTGCATTTAACAAACCACATCCCTTTAAGCTTTTGAAAAGTAAGCAATTTTCTCTCATTGACAAATAAACATTATCCTTTCCGGAGTTGTGCTGGTGGTGCACGTTACGTTGTTCACGAACCAGATCTACTTCATCAAATCAAAGTAGGAGCTTTAAGCAAGGACGATGACAACGGCTTCGATCAAGGCGTTGTCTACTAAAAAATGCTATTTAACAATTAGACCCGTAGCCCGCAAGGACTACGGGTCAATGCCCATCAGGCGAAGCCGAATGGGCTATTGACCCGTGGCCCTTGAGAGCGAAGGTCTAATTGTTTTAGTATCACCCAACTAGTCGGACAGAAAAGGCAATAATAAAGTTAGCAAATGCAAGTTCAAGAAATATTTATTTGGGAATAAAACGAAAGGAAGCGTCACGCTTTTCGTTACTCGAGGACTAGTAGCGTAGCCAATCAAAATGCAGGATTTGCATTAGTCCACTAGTTGGGTGATACAAATTCCTATTATTGTAATAACTTCGCAAATACTCCAAGTCGTTTGATATAAAAAGTGTTTACCGACATTACAGTAGAAAAATCGGCATGAACATGCATGGTGTGGTTGTTAGGAGAGAAAACTGAAAATTTATTTTCAGGGGCTCGCGTCCTCAATTTGTCGCTTGTCGTTGTCAAGGAGAAAACGGCTAAAAAATGTACCGGAATGCAGAACGCATGTGCGGGGCGTGCAGAAGGTGTTATTGCTTTAATCGTATTGTTTCATGGCGTTCTCGTACTTGCTTTAGCTCCCTATTGTTGTATAGGTTAACGCAGCGAAAAAAAAAACCCACCGAAATTCGAAGACACTCATATTGAATGCAATAACTTCATTCTGGATATAATCAATCCATGCAATTTCTGTCTCAAAAATGTCCCGGCTAGGATTCGAAAAGTGCGATGGCTCATGGAGACAAAACACATCCAAAATTCACAAAATACTTCCAGAAATAAGAAAAACACTTACGGAATTAGAAACATGAGCATAAATTTAAAACACTTCCAGAAATTTCAAAGCACAACCAGAAAAAGAAAACACCTGCAGAAATCACAGAACACAGTTGCGATATGAAATGAAATGAAGAAATTAAGTTCAGGAAAGCCTCCAGGCTTGGCTTCTCAGGTACGTTTGTTGCCACGAGGCAAAAGTGAGCGTAGGAGCTCTTCAGTAGGACCCTACGCATTCTTCCACTGAATTAAAGTTCGCTGAGCAAAGGCAATCTGGAAACCCATCGCAGACAAGTATCGGCTGAAGCAAGAACATTAACAGAACGATCCTTAGGGCATGTCAAGTAAAACGTTAAACGCGAATGCTTTTGCCTGGGTAGCCAGGCAGGCCTACAAATTGACCTCCATTATGCGAAACGTTTAACATTGGTGCAGGTGTTTTTATTTCTACGTACAGGTGTTTTGTAATCCGGTATTGTTTTTTGCTTTGTGCAGTTGTTTGTTTTAAGTGTTCTGATTTCTGCAAGTGTCTTTTGACTCCACAAGTGTCTTTTGATTTCCGGTAATGCTTTCATACATCTGAAAGTGTTTTATCTTTAAGAGCCACCGCAAAAATGAACAAAAGACATTCTAATAGCGCGGTACATTTCCCACAGGGTTGGAAAAGGCAGGAAAAGCAACACATTATGACTCTAGAATACAGGGGAGAAGGCCATCTGTTGAAAGGAACAAAGACGATCTTTCCACAACAGTTAAGGTTCGAGAGCTAAAAAGAGCATTTGGAAAGAAGAAAACAATAATGCGACCGAAAGTTGTCTTGCTTGCAACTAGGAATGAAAAAGAAATTGCGGAAAATGAGTTTTTAGCAACAGAATTAGCCTTGGCTTCAGCAATTCTAGGAGACAAAAGATCTACAATTAAGACGTGGAACAAAAAACATGACTCCCAGAACAGGAAAACTCACAAGGAAAAAACTGTAAAAATCGACGATATGACAGACTCTTCTATTTTAAGAGATGTCTCTCAGAAAAGGGCTTCAATATCGTCACCTTTACTTACAAATGACAGAGCTTTGCCTGAGGATGAGGATCCCAAGTCACGCACTCTTCTCACTGCTATCGGACTATTGTTTAATAAGAGGAATCATTTTGAAAAGGATTCAAACGCTCTCACTCTTGCCAAAGTGCTACTTGACGGAGACCAAAGTCTTAGTACAAATAAAATCAATCGTGACTCTGATTCCTATAGCACAGAATCCCACCTTGGTGATTTGTCCAATCTACTTCGATTCTTAAACGCCTCCTTGTCGCAAAAAAGTTTACGAGGTGAACGTAAGTCGACGATACATACAGAACTTGTTAATCCTACGGAACTAGGGGTCTCAATTTTAAGACTCTTATTTGGGCATAAGGCTCATCTTGTCATGAAACCCGAGTCTAAGGATATGCTACACAATATTCCAGATCTCCCCTATGACCCAGAAGTGTCGAGTTCACGAATGAGACTTCTCACGGAGATGAAACAATTCAACCAAAAAAAGGGTAGGCGAAAACATCATAGACGATCTTTTTCATTTGCGTTCGCCAAAGCCATAAGCGAGGTAATAAAAGCAATGGCGAAAGAGGACTTAAAGAATTATTTCCGTCAAATGCAAACGCGGCCCAAGCAGTCACAACTTGCTCGGATTCCTGACCGCTTTTGGCCCTCTAAAAAGAAAGTTGATGTCCAAGGGAATCGAAAATCTTGGGTTCTTTTAAAAATTCCAAAGTCAGGAGAGGAAATGATTCCTCAAGAAACGATGGCTGATGAGCCCCTACAGCAACATGAGGAGGAGACAGAAGTCGACAAGGCTTCGGCAGGTATTGTAGACACTTTAGGAAAGCTGGCGTTAGACCCCAATGAGAGAAATACGGAAACGTCTTCAAACAATGGAATGAATAAGGCCCTACAAAAAAACCCTGTGCAAGAAATAAAAACTAGGCCAACTGCCAGGGTGGGGTACAGTGTGAGAATCTTACCCTCATTGCAGGGAAGTACTGGAAAGCAAGCTGAAAGCAGTCTGCAAACCAATGCAGCAAAACCCTTGTCAAACGAGCAGACCACGCAAGCTTTTGCAGAAGCTGTCCAGAAGTTACTCCGGGCGGTACAGTCCAGCATTAAGACTTTGCAGGGCAAGCAAGTAATACGGCATCTGCCTAACCTGAGCTCTGTAATAAGTAATCAACCCCAAAATTCAGCCAACGATCATATTACTACCATTGTCAGTGACCAGCCAGGAACAACTGGAAAAACATACACCGGTACTGTACGAGGGATGAGAACAAAAGCGATGGCTATGGACAATCT
>OX421445.1:47239858-47247358 GCA_949126865.1 Montipora capitata | reverse complement strand
ACCCAGGAGGGCTGCCTTAAGTTCCAAGTATATTGAAAGCTTGTTCTTGTAAACCCCAAAGGCCGTCAGACCACTCCGCACCATCCTCTAGTAGGGGTATCTGTGGTCACTAGTCAGGGTCTTTCTGAACAATATTTTTTTTACCATAAAGCGTCTACATTTTTCTACATTTTTCCTACCAGGTTAACTCTGATCTTGATTCACTTGAGTAATACATTGGGGCATCCTTATCGCCCTTACTGCCCCGCAGGGCAAGAATTTTAAACTTTTATTATATCTATCAAATAGTACGCGCCCAGTGATTGGCTAACTTAGCGGGTCGTTTTCCACAATACGGCCCGCTGTACGGCCCGCTGTACACCTCGCTAAATTTAAAATTTCGATAAAACATTATATTTTATCTAGCAAGTTTTTCATTTCGTTTCTGTTACATAAAACTTGTAAAACTGTTTGAATCTTACAATCAACTATTCCAAAAAGCCAAGAAGATTTTTTTTTTCCGAATTTGACACGGCAATCTTTGTGGCAGTCGCACCTTCCACTTTACCTTGCCTACTTTCCTTGCCTGCGCGCCGGATTGACCTCACAGATATAATAAATATCTCACTGACCTCTTTTTCTCGGTCCGTACTGTAAGTTAGGGATCCTCGTATTTTCCCGTTGATTTATGGCCCGTGCGTTTCTCTCTCAATAATAATAATAATAATAATAGTAATAATAATAATAATAATAATAATAATAATAATAATAATAATAATAATAATAATAATGTTGATGATGATGATGATGATGATGATGATAATAATCTTCTTATATAGCGCTATATCTCTGCTGAACCAACAGCGCTTTACAACAATAAACTAAGTAATATAAAAAAGACTTTAAAAACGTAAGCTAATGTAATACTTAATGACTCTTACAATTCGAAGTAGTTTTTAAAAAGGTATGTCTTAAGAGTGGACTTAAAAGATTCAACTGACTTGCAACGTTTTATACTCAATGGGAGGGTATCCCACAGTTTTGGAGAAATAAAGGAGAAAGCTCGCTCACCATAAGTTTTAAGATGGCAGCGGGGTTGTACTAGTAATTCTTTATCAGATGAACGCAATGTCCTTAATGGTCGATAGTGAATAAAAATTCACTTAGATAGGATAGAGCTAGTTGATTAAGACATTTAAAGGTCATCAGTAAAATTTTAAAACGAATACGTTCGTGAACGGGTAACCAATGCAGATCTCTTAGCGCAGGTGTAATATGCTCGTGTTTACATGAGCCTGTTAGAAGTCGGGCTGCTGAATTCTGGACATACTGGAGTTTTCGGACTTGATCCTGCCTAAGACCTGAGAGTAGTATATTATATTGGTCAATTTTAGATGTTACAAATGCGTGGATTAAAGTTTCGCGGTGACGGAAAAATGGATGTTTACTGATTTGAGCAATGTTGCGAAGGTGGTAGAAAGCAGACTGACATATGCTGTTTATTTGTTTGTCCATAGACATGACAGTGTCGAGCCAGGCACCGATGTTTTTTGCTAAGTTCGATGGGTAGATAATATCTGAACAAACAAGGATAGATTCTAGCGGGGGTTGTGGCCGATGACGGGCATGCAAAACAAGGAGCTCAGTTTTGTTGTGGTTGAGCATCAGCCTATTGCCTGACATGCAATTATTGACATCATGAATACATGACTCAATGCGCTGTTTGAATGTAGATGGTTCGCTAGCAGCACTCCACTTGAAAGATACATAAATTTGGCTATCATCAGCATAAAAATGATGGTTCGTGTTGTGTTTACTGAAGATGTCTGTGAGAGGTCAGGATGGGACCGAGCACTGAGCCCTGAGGAACACCACAAATGAGATTCCGGCTTGGTTAGTGCTCAGTTCCGATCTTTAAGAACTGGTTCCTCCCGAATAGATAAGACTGTATCCAACCTAAGGCTTTCCCAGTAATCCCGAAACGATGTTTTAGCCTAGTAATGAGAATGTCATTGTCTACCGTGTCAAACGCCGCTGAGCGGTCTAGTAACACCAATATAACACATTCTCCGTCGTCAATGGGACGTAGAATGTCATTGTGTATTCGAGCAAGCGCCGTTTCAGTGCTATGGCCTTTCTTATATGCTGATTGATAAATCACATGTAGACTTGCATTATATAAGATGGTAATTGAGACGCGCAGCTACAACCTTCTCAGTGGCTTTGGAAATGAAGCTAAGGTTCGAAATAGGTCTGAAGTTCTTGTACACCTCATGATCTAGTGAGTCCTTTTTCAATATGGGGTCAACGACTGCTTCTTTGAAGGCTGTAGGTACAGTCGCAGTGATAAAAGACAGATTAACAATGTTAGTAATTACAGGTAGCAGGGTGTCATAACACTCTGTCATTAAAGATGGCCGGAATCGGGTCTAAAACGCATGACTTTGAAGACATGGTTTTCAGAAGAGATGACAACTCATTTACTGATGTCGGGAAAACTCACAAAGGTCCTGTACAGATGTCAGGGAAAACCCTGGACAGGTGTTTAAGCATGAGGAAACTGTTGCAGATGGAAGTCTCATACGTATTCGCTGCACCTTATCACTGAAGAAGTCTACAAAGCTATTTGCAAGGTCACGTTCATTTCGATGTTACGGTAATTTCCTGTCGGCTTTCAGGTTTAACATTTTTCCAATTGATAAGAACAGCACACGTTGGTTGTCGGCGTTTTCATTAATTAAATTGTCATAAATCTACATCTTGGAGTCATCTATTAGTTTATTAACGCGAGCACAGTGTTCAACATACATTTCTCGGTGGATCGTGAGTTTATCTCTGCGCCATTTGCGTTCCAGTCTCTTTCTTTTAGTTTTTTCAGATGAGAGTACCAAGGTGCAGCCGGTCTGATAGTTACGATACGTGACTTAGCTGGAGCATACTTGTCAAGTAGTGACGTCGACCGCAATGTGTTAGTGTAACAGTCAGAAATACTGACACATCAGTAAAATTATGATTCAACAGCGTCGAAATCGTGATATCTTGAACAAAGAGGTTACTATCCAGGGAACGCAGGTTTCGGTATGTAATTGTCCTTCTATCAAATCTCGGTTTAATCAAACACAAAACCTCACTGTATACAGCACAATGATCAGATATGGCAGGATCCGATACTCTAACATTACGCACAGATTCTTCACCAGGTCCAGAGTGTGGCCATTTTTGTGGGTGGAATCACGTACATGCTGTATCAGATTGAAGGCTCCTAACAGATCTTGAAATCGAGCGACAGATTGATCGTTTTCATTGTCCAGATGGAAATTAAAGTCATCAACAATGACTAGTGGCGCAGTAGTTGTTACAACCTTTTCAAGGAAGGAACTGAATTCCTCTAGGAACATGGTAACATGCAATTGTTTTTCTTTTTTTTTTTGAAAGTGGAGGTCTGTAAACTACCACTATCCGTAGTCTAGATGACAAATATATTCTATTGTTCCAGTGGCAGGAACATTTAAGTTTAATAACTTGCTTCCAGTTGCATTTCTCGCAGCAGTAACAGTTTCAGGGCCAGGGTTTGCCTCGACATCCATATGTACTGTGAGATCCATCAAGAAAGTGCGACTGAGGAGAGCCAGTGTGACTATACCATGTTTAGTGATCTTCGAAATTGGGAAAACGATGTCAGAGTTAGAATTACAATCGATGCTTTTCAAACCAGTCTTGAAGCTGATCATAAAGATCGGCGTAAAATGATACTTCAGATGAAGCAAATGTTTAACCCTTTGATTACTATCTGGCAAAATACGTCCAGCTTTCTCCACGGTCCCATCTACCCCTTATGACGTCATCACTTTTAACGGTCAGGAACAGCTTTGTCCACTAACTTGTGCAGGGAGAAGAGATCTTTCAAACTATACCAGAATGAGCACAATTAAGTCAAGGAAACTGGAGAAACGGCCAAAAAAACCATGTAACACTGACCTGAAAATCTCCATGAAAAGCTAACTCCATTACCCACCTACCTTTCTGAGCACCTAATTCTAAGATGATGAAAGGTTTCTCACAAACTCTTCCCACCAAAATAAAGCCTACCAAATGCCCAGCAAGTTGAAAAAAAAAATGAGGCAAAGAGAGCAAAAAGAGAGCGAAGGAGAGAAAGTGAAAAGTGTTGCGCATGCCCGAACTTTGCAAGCGCTTATTTTGCAGCTGGCTGAAAAGGCCGGGGAGTGTACAACCTGGAAACGGGTTTGTAGGGATATTTAGCTCTTAAACAGCACGAGAGTGACCAAAAAAGCCATCAACTAGCTTCAAAACGTGTTTTTCGGCCAAATCTCTAGTAGCCAAAGGGTTAACAGCGTTGACAGGAGTGACACAGCCATCGTTAGGTCCATGGTAAACAACATTGTGATACTGCAGGATAGCCCAATGATGACAAAATAATACAACACTGCAGAACCAGATCAACACACTTGCTGCCATCTTGGCGCATACTCTGTCTCTTCGGCCATAAATCAACGGGAAAAAACTCGGACCGTAACTTACAGTACGGACCTCGAACTCGGTTAGTAAGAGGTATTTTTTTCTTCTTGTAGTGTAACTAGAAAACGGCCAACCCCATAACCTGTGCAACTTTTCTAATAGTCATTTTATTTTCTCTTGTACAGTAAGCTTTTACAAGCTAGCCGTACGTATTCTCGTTCAGCTTTAGCAGGCTAGGAGGAAGTCAAATTGTCATGTTTACACTATCCAACAAAATTCCATTTCGTGTGATGTTACCAGGACTGGCTATTCTGGGTGAATCACAAACGGTAACTTAAGGAAAGTATCCTGCATATTCTTGGCACAGGCAGAGAAATTCCGGCTATCCCAACAGCAATGAAAAATCTATAGAACCCATGCAAATATATTCACAAAAAAACCTGATAGGCGGACGATCTAGCTTTAATATTTTTGTGAATAAAGGAGGAGCACAAGCCAGGCCATACGGCAGACAAGCTGTATATTATGTTGAGATATGAACAGAACATTAGGCATCTTTATAAGGTCAACCGACGCTACAAAGCACCATGGACGCCTGAGTTGGAGGGTTTGAAATAATTTCATTAACAGTTTTGAGTTTTAAAACCATTCTCTAAGGGGTGCAGGTTGCAGGGCTGCCGCAGTGGTGAGAGCACTCGCCTTCCACCAATGTGGCCCGGGGGTCGATTCCCAGACTCGCCGTCATATGTGGGTTGAGTTGGTTGGTTTTCTACTCTGCACCGAGAGGTTTTCTCCGGGTACTCCGGTTTCCCATCTCCTCAAAAACCAACATTTGACTTGATTGTGTTAATTGTTAATTTCAATTTACAGTGTCCCCTATTAGTGCTTCAGCACTAGAACGACTAGACACTTAAATAAAGTTCCTTACCTTAAGTGCCATCTTTCTTGGAACGCACAAAGATGGTCGATTGGTAGTGAATTCACCCTCTACGCAAAGCGTCTGTCTAACAACACCTTTGTTAAGGATCTTAGTGATTTCCTCATTGATTATCTCCCTTTCAGAAAGGGAGAAATTAATTTGTTTAGCCCGGCTGGGAGCATGAAAGGGGAGATCATCCCCAAACTCAATATGATAGTGCTTTATAGCATCTTCTAAGACAGGGTAACTAGTCAGTGACTTCCAACCTACTACATCGTCTTTCAGCCTTCCATGCATCTGAAAAATTAACAACCATTTCTGATAGATGTTCTTCCTCAATAGTTTGTGGGAGATGTTCCCTTACCTGTGTTTCTACTGGCCCACTTTAGCTTGGTATTGTATTTGCTGGGCTTTTTCTGGGCACTCTTGTGTACCCGGTTGTATCTTAAGAAAGGAAGTTGCTGAGGTCTTTTCTAACTCGACCTTCTGTCATATGATCTGTCATAAGGAATAAAGTTTGAACAGCGAATTTTTTGTCTCTCTGCCTTCGTGTGGCCATGGCTTGACGTCCGAGTGTCAGAGGTTTTCTGCATTTAGTGGCCTGCTTTCTTTGCACGAGCCATTTACTTCAAATGACCTGATAGATCATCTCTAAACAACTTTATTGGTGGTCTAGTTTCATCCTTACATAATCTTGTGTATGGAGAATTTAGGTTAGGTTCTATCAGCTCTTTTCGCTTCATGATGAGTTCAAAAGTCGCATTAGCGAGAATATAAATGCTATCCATGACATGATCAAGCGTTGTTCCAGTGTGAAGATCCTTCACCAACTGGTCACTGCCTAACGATGAGACAGGGCTGACAGGCTCAGAACAAGTGGTCCTTTCACCCGGTGGAACGCGAGGTAAACTGTTTGCTGTGGCAGCAAGTCCCAAATCTCCTCATTAATTTTCTTTGTCAACTCGTTCTTGCACTGTTGCTGGTGAAATGCCTCCAGTGGTCATGCATGTTATCTATCAACATGTTGATAAACTGGAGCATTATGGCATTCTCGGGATAGCATTGAAATCTCTTTAATGGTCATTTCTCTTTTCATTCAAAAATCTCTTGTGGAGTACCTCAGAGCTCTTCCCTTCTGCCTCTGTTTTTCCCGTTGTACGTAAATGATAAAATTAATGCATCCATTTTATTTCAATTGACATTATCCGCTGATGATACCAACATCTTTTTGTCGCATAAATATCCAATTGAATTGTCTTACTTGCTGAATACTGAGCTAGAAAAGTTATTAATCTGGTTTAAGGGCAATACGCTGTCACTAAGCCGAAAGAATTCAAAATGAAAGGTTTAACCAGGTCATCGGTCGAGAATTCATCAGTGAATTATGCGATATTCAGGAACGGATGGACAAATAAGAAATTTGATCAAATCAAAGAGACAGTGATCCCTAGGAGTACTACTCTATGACGAGAACTTAACTGGAAAGCGGAAATCTCTCACGTTCCCATCAAAGTTTCTAAAGTGATTGGGATAATTTATAAATCGAGTTTCTATTTGGTTAGAAATTCTCTACGTACATTGTACTTGTTAGGAGATTGGACCCGAGTCTAGAGTATTATGGGATGTAGAGCGAGAGTAACACGAGTTGAAGTTGTTGAAGACATTTTAATAAAGTCAACGTTTAAAAACGTTGAGTTTATATGAACCGGTGTCGTCGTCTCTTCCACGCAATAACATGGTACCAGGAGTGAAGAAAATAAGAAAATTACTGCTGAACTACTTCTAATCTGCTGTGAAACCTGTTTGGAGGTTCCAGGAGGAAAATCTGCAAACATTTCTGCGAAGACAGTCACCGAACCAATTCGCGCCAAACCTCCTGCAATTGACATCGTGAGGGGAAAAGCGATTATCCCGAGGGAATTTTCATCGTCAACTTTCTGCTGGAGCAAGGAATTCTGATAATTTCTGCATCTGTTTATTACTGCCGTTGTGAAAGATGTCTGACGAAGGAGATGAGGGTGCTCCTGCTCAAGGTCATGCTCAACATCCGGCTGATCATTTTTCTGGAAATATTATGAACTTTGAGCGACCCTAGTTCAATGCTCGCCAAGAAAATCGCCTCGAAG
>OX421445.1:47227358-47234858 GCA_949126865.1 Montipora capitata | reverse complement strand
TGAAGTTTTAGCTTTCGGTATGATTGTTATACAATATTTCCTTTTGTACGTATTAGCGGCACAAGGCACGAAAAACTTGTAAGTGTCGATCGGTTTGTATTTAGCTTTCCTTTCGTTTGTCATTCGGTTGTTATTTCGCTTTATTCAGCGGATTTATACATTTAATTTCAATGAATCGTTGTTCATGTAATAAAATAAGTTTGCAGTTCAGCGCATCACAAGTTTTCCTTGTTGACGCCTTCAGTAGCGAACATTGGGTTCCTACAATTCCGATATTCTTTCAACCAACTCTCTTGTTCCTTTTAAGAAAAGGCTTAAGTAAGCTATTTGTTTTCTAGAATTATGAAGAAATATTAACGTATAAAGCAGTCGTTCATTATTTATTACGAAATTCATGTTTGTTCAAATATGTCTACTATTTGGCGTTGTATCTTATACAGTCGTTCGTTGGTTAGGATTGATCCATGCTAGAACATACTACTGAGGAGGCCTAACCAGTTATAATCTTTTCAGCTTCTTTTAGACATCTCTTCCTTAATCATCAGTCAGTCAGTGGATGCATACTGATAAGTTTAAACTGAATTCGGATAACACAGAATATCTTGTTATTGGAACGCGTTTTAACGCGTTTTAACGCAGTTACTAACTTTCCAAATTTGTTAAAACAAGTTTGGAAAGTTAGTAACTCTGCGCTTTCGACCATCAGTTTCTCTGGCTCTTCTTAACAGCTTGTCGTCCTCCGATCCCGACGCCAAACCATCCGACACGTACTCATCCACCATATTCCAGCCATCAACACTTTACTTTTACCCGCGATCCTGATCAGCTTTTGCCGTTTTCGAATTAATTCCTTTCCTTCTTTTATCAACTCGCTCACCGCAACATTGGGACCATCCGTCTCCGCTCTATTTCTGTCAAGGATAGAACTTGGCGTTGTCTTAAAACTGCTTTAGGTTTCCCTTGAATCGGAGTTTACCGACTTGCTTGCCTTTCACTGATTTTCCCTCGATCTGCTTGCCTTTTTCTTCAAGTTTGTCCTCTAAGTAACTCTTGAACATATTGAACACATCTTGCACAAGCGGCGACTCTGCCGTGCGTGACTACGTTTGGTCTGACCTACTGGAGGATTCCGCAATCGCTGGATTAAGATTAAACTCAGATTGGTTGCTACCAGCAACTGTTCGGTCACGTAGGTAATCCTTCTCGGCCGAGCAACTGTCGCTGTTCTTCATAGTAAATCGCTACAAGAAAAGACCGAAGTACTGGGTCGCAAGCGTGAATGAAAAGTGGCGAGAACATCCAACCTTAAAAAACCCTCCGTGCATAAACAATAGAGACTCCAACGTGTAAATAGGCGTTAATAACATTGCAATACAGTTTCCCGAGGGACTGCAGTGCACAAAGAAAGATATCAACCATATGAAAATATATTTTCTCGCATCGATTCGTTACCATATTTTCTTAACTATGATGCGAAGAAGGCGCGCGCGCGGAGCTCCGTCAAAACTGTTGGAGCGATCCGTGCTCAAAATTAAAGTTCTAAAATATATAGCAAAAGACGTCATTGTTCATTGCTCCTATGGGATGAAAGCAGTGATGCGTAAACCCTTGGGAAGGGTGCCCTCTCATGAACAGAGTTCTTGTCCAGTTCTCTGTATTGCAATTTTTGGCATATCTTTAGAAGCTCTGATAAGGTTACATGATGCCTGGAGGACCTATGTCTAGAACAGAAACGAAAGGAGAGCGAAAAGTAATAATTACAATTATTATTATTATTATTATTATTATTATTATTATTATTATTATTATTATTATTATTATTATTGTTATTACTATTATTATTATTATTATTATTATTATTATCATTGTTATTATCTAGTTGTTTTATGTTCTTTGTGGAAAATAATGATAATATTATAAATAAATGTAAAGTAATTTGCAGTTTTTTTTAATATGTTAGAAAGTGTCATAAAGTACATGCACCTTCATTTGGCTAGAATACTTAACATCCCGATAATATTGACTTTCAGCCTACCTGACTCACCGACAGACTTAAAACGGTCTAATTTTCCTAGTCTTTAAACGCGAGTGTTCTAAATGGCCAGGCCTTTAAAAAATATATGTATCCTATGAATCAAGGATAAAAAGCGAGGATAAAAGCTGGAGTAAGGATGGCCCTGTGGTTACGCTTTCACCTCTGCCGCCCTGTGGTAATGATCGAGCCTTCCACCTGTGGGGACCCGGGATCGCATCCTTAGTTCATATGTGTGCTGAGTTTCAGTTGATCTCAATCTTACTCCAAGGGTTTTTCCCCGGGTACTCCGGTTTTCCTCCCTCAGCAAAATTGACTCCCAGCTTATCCCATCTGACCTTTCTCCGAGATCGTGCAACATATGCAAAATGCCGGTTTTGCTCCCTAAGCAAAATTGACTCCCAGCTTATCCCATCTGGTCTTGCTCCGAGATCATGCATGGGTGGGCCTTAGAGGATTATGCTCCTAAAAGTGGCATATTATCCTATTAGCAGTGCTCGAAATTTTTACAAAATTATGCCAGAATTTTCAAATTATGCTCCTGATTTCCGAAATTATGCTCACAAAATGATGAAGCTTCTGTACATATAGGCGCGCAATAACGACACCAAATTATGATGTTTTCAAATAAGCTGTTGTTATATATTTATTTGTAGTTTATGGCAGTTTGTCTCGGCCCTCAGCTGTCCAAATTAGCTGCTCGCATCTCTGAACCGTTTGTAAAATGCCTTCAACGATTTAACCATCACACTTGAATATACTGACTGAACCAAAATAATTTAGTACTCTCTTGATTTAACTAACTCAAACTATAGCGAACTATAACGTTGGAGGTATCAAGCCACGAAGTAAATCAACTTGTCTTGACAGTTCTGAGCTCTTTCAGCACCAATAATTGCTTGAATAAACATGGATAAGAATAGTATACACAAGTTAACATCAGCGCTTATAGAACTGCAACATTACACTAGCCTGAAGATAGTCTGCAAGAGTGCTGTCCTGCTGATCGCTAAAGGCCGCTGAGAGTAGGGAGAACGCTCGCTCAGCTGCAGCAGAGGAAGGCTTCACCGATGGAACCTGCTTCACCGCGGCTGTCCAACGTGGACGACGCCCCACCTGCTGGCACCACCACTTCACTTTCGCGTCTTCAGTGATTACCACCACGTCCTGCGCGGCAGCGACATAATCGGGCAGCTCTGCAATCAAACCATCTATGATCCTGTCGCTGTTCAAGAAGGGGAAGATGTGGAGAGCCGACACGGTGGCTGCCGTAGGTCGCATCCACTGCACTACCACGGGGCACATGATCCGTGCAGCCTTGAATGCTGCGACCAGATCATACAACTGGACATTGAACTTTTGCAAAAAGCACTGAATTGTTTGATCAACGCATGCTCTTGCCCTCTGTTCCAGTGTAGCGACATTTTGTGCTGGATCTTCTGTTGCAATCGCAGTAGAAGCAGCGCGAACATTTGGGAAGTGGGATACACGACATGCTTCAGCAACAGCTTGGAATTTCTCATAGCATGAGAATACCAGTAGCCCATCTCCTTCTAAATATTAGGTTGCGGTAACAAAATGGTGGCCAACGTCAACAATGGCCGCTAGTTGTAATTGGAGGTTGATTCGGCTTTCTTGGTCAGATAGCGTTCCCAGATCTGCGGCACGATTTGTGGCGCGAGGTTTGCTGCTTCGGCCTCTTGAAGAAATTGCATACATCACCAAACTGTACAAGTAACTGTTCAAACATCTCCCACTTGGACCGCCATCTTGTTTCAATGTAGGACTTTGTGGTCCAACCAGTAACCTCTTGCCAGATTAGCTTCGCCCTGTGACAGTGTTTAAAGAGACGGATCCACAAGCTTCCAAAGGAAGGTAGATCTGGAACTTTGAAATGGTTTACGGCTACATTATCTAGTGTGTGAGAAAAGCAAACGACACCTAACATCTTAGGAAACACAAATTTTATATGATTCACGGCTGCTTCGTAAACACTTGCACCATATTTCATTGTTGCAAGTAAGGAGTTATCACGTACTTGATAGTCAACAGACAGACAGTCCTTAAGTACATGGGCCAGATCTTGGGCATTTACAGACTTTGCACAGATATCTAACCTAATAAGGCGTTGAACAATAGAGCATTTGTCGCTGACAAAGCGCACGATAATGACGCTGGCCTCACCCAGTCTATTACTCCCATCAAAGATTAGGCCGAGATCTCTGGTAGCCAATTCTTCTTTCAGTCGCTCTGTTTCTTGTTTCAAAAAAAAGGGACACATTGCAGAACAGCTTCCCTCCTCTTAGACATAAGTGTTTATTGGGAAAGGACTGCAGCCTCTCGTGTAAACCAATCTTTTTGACATCAGTTTTCTTTCCCAGTTCACTGTATTTACCTTGGGTCGAGTTCTGAGATCGATCTCTTGCAATTGAAGCTCTTTGTGGCGCGCCCTTGACCTGGTAGAACGACTTGATTTCTTTCTTCAGCTGAATCCTGATTTGACCCTGATGGCTGTGGTTCAAGGTTAATCGACGCCATGTTGGAGTCGTATGGCAGTTGTGCTACAATCACGGTCATAAGTCGTTGGAACACCCACCCCCTTTCTCCCGTTCAATGTTGGATAGCGCAATGCACCCAAACTAACTGTTCAGTACGTTTTAGTTTATAAACAACATTGAAAGGTGGGAGAGGGAGGGATGCTCGATTAATTCCATCGATGTACCAACATTGTGTCACTGATTGTCTCTACGTGATAAGGTGTAAATTTCATGAAACGAAACATGGCAGTCAGTACTGGAACGTTCGCGTAAAGATGGCTGTTTCAACATGCCACGTTTTCGCCTCTTAATTAAAGAATAAAAGTAATAGTGGTATATGCTATTCCCATAGTATTCGGCTTATTAACCATTTCATGATCCAAAGATTTTGATTTCTTAAGACGGTTTTTAGAGGATTTGTCTCCGCTGAGATCAGAGCGACAGTCTTTCAACTACGAAGGAACACTGATAAGCTAAGTGAAACTTTTTGTAGCTATAACCTATAGTGAGGGGTAGTTCTTTGTGAGTCATATGATCACCTAACGGGTAATTTTTTCGCTACTTTTATTGAAAAGCATTTCAACTCATTATTCCTTAAGGCGAACAAAAATGGAAGTAGGTGGTGGCTGCAAGATGGGGATCCTTCACAAAACAGTAGAGCTGCAAAAAGGGTGATGGAGAATTGTAACTGTGATATGTCTCTAATTGAAATTCCTCCCAGAAGTCCAGACCTTAACGCTATCGAGAATTTCTTTCATTTAGTGAGAGTAAGACGGAAGGATGATGCTTTACAACTGGAAATAAGTAAAGAAACCTTCGAAGAATTCAAAGCCAGGGTAATACGCACTATTTATAGTATTCCAGTTAATATAATAAAAAAAATAACGCTTCAATGCCGCAGCGCCTTCAACAGATTATTGATAAGAAAGGTTGTCGCATTAAATATTAAACAGGATACAAATTTCCTTAATAGATAAAGATATCTCCTCATGTGAATTAGCAATGTAATGTGGAAGTATCTTGATATAATGCTGTACAGCCTAAAACAAGATCAACACCGGTAATATTAGGGATTGAGGAAAGGTTGTAATCTGTTTTGAACGGGTTACCATTGTAACCCGTCGAAATTGATAAAGACAAGTACTGTGATAACCTTTTAAAAACTCATCGGGTTACAATGGTAACCCGTTGTTTATTGCGTAACAGTATACAGTGGAAATCATTATAATGTACACTGAAGTGCTACACTTCTTACGTGTGTGCAATCTTTTCTCGAAGACTATGTCTTGCGCATAATGTGGCTTGGGCGCCGAAAAGTGAACTGGCTGTTCCTCCAACAATAGCAACATATCTTGCCATGGTAACACTTGAGCAGACCAGCGAAAATCATATAAAAATATTATTTCGGCGAACTCTGCGCCTACCCAAGCAAATGTTGTGCTCGCCGGGTTTAAAAATGTTCTATAAATAACTGTCAATGGATTTATTAGAAATGTTTTTGCACAATTGGCTGGGCCTTTGAGAAAAATATTACGATATTTCCCTCTTCCTTTTTCCAATAGTTCGCGCATAGCTGAAGAGAAATCATCTCGCACGATGCTATTTCTTTGAAGAATATTCAGTGCAATATGCAACCAACGGCCGTCGCAATTTTCTGCGCAATTTCCTTCCAAAGCTTCTTGGAGAATTTCCATACTCGACATTCCTTGACGCCTTAACGTCTCCTCAGATTTTTCAATCTCCCACCCCGTCCTGATTGCTTCCTCGACTGCTTTTTTCCCTCGGTTGACAACGAACTGTGCCATATCTGTTTTCCCTTCCATTTTCTGTCTCCTGGCAAGTGCAAGGAGTTCCAAGTATGTTTTGATACCTTTGGAGACAGCAATTTCGGAAACGTCAAACGTGGTAAGACGCAGTGGTCGTTTTCACTTTTTAGAAGACGATCTTGTTCCAGAGCTTTGGTCGCCGGACTCTTGGCCTTCGATTTCTTGTTCGTGTTCCCTTTCTGCAGCTATAGCCTCGCTAGCAGCTTTTGTCGCAGGTGGAGGTGTGTTCCAAAGATCAGGGTGATTGGAAGACATCACAACATCGTTATCCTCCTTGATAACATAACTCCATGCAGCGTAATAGGTCAAATGACGATTCGAGAAGTGGACATTAATTCCGTATCGTGTATGAATAAACTGCCGAACCGACAACCATCGTCTTGGTCTTCGAAGTTTAATGGCCATATGGAAATGAATTCTTCCTGTTTGATGGAGCTCGAGACAACACGCCCATTGCTGAACTGTTGATTCGTTGGAAACTTGTCGTAACTGAAAGGCCTCTAAGACAATTTCAGCAAAACCCGGTCGAGAAGATACTTTAGCAGTATCAGCTTGACTATACGTTATAAGGTAGACACGTCTTACTTCTCTTACTCCTAATTCTACTTGCGATGACTGTTCAACTACAGCGCTATCCATGTTTCTATGTTTGAAAGCCAATTTTCATTACTGTAATCAAATCTCAGACCACCTGCGATGTGACGCAACGCGTTGCTACGTAGCATGATGCGTTGCTACCTTGCGCTATGCGTTAAAATCAATTCACGTTTATTTAAGAAAACATATACTTTACAAAAATTCAGTTCCTTACCAGTGGTATTCAGTGCTTCCAAAGGCCACACAACAATTGTCATAAAATGGTTGCGCAAATTCATTACAACATCAAAGGAATACACACTGGATATCTTCAGACATACAGCAACGTGACATGATTAATTTAAGCAAGAGAAAATGAGGGGACAGAGAGGAAGGCTCCCGGTCCAGCCTTTGGGATATCTCATGTCCACGAAAGTTATTTTTAGACGAGCGGAAGTCTTTGTTCTAGCGGAAGTCTGTCTTCCGAGACGTCAGCATGCAGGCCAACCTCGGTCTGATGTTTGAAAGA
>OX421445.1:47204858-47224858 GCA_949126865.1 Montipora capitata | reverse complement strand
ATGCCGAGATCTCATGAACATAATATAAATAGTTCATGACTACCAAGGAGAGCCAAAAAATTAAAGCGAGGATTGATACTAGCAACAACGTTTTTGTTTTTCGTTTCGAAACAATAACTCTGTGTTGAGATTTTCTCCAAATAACAATAATACAGCTGGAGAGGAACAGCAATATAGTTACAGCATAAGGTTTCCAAAGTATAAACACGACAAAAATAGAAAGTACCCCTACAACAGAAATACCAAAACGATATGCTTGAGTGGACAGAGTTCGGTGCTTGAGAGGCCAGAAGATAGCATGAAATCTCTCCAAGGAGATAAAGGCTGCAGAAATTAACGAAGCCTGCCAGAGGGCGGTGTCGACAAAATAGAATTATATTTCGAGACTTCGACTTATTTCAAAGTTCCAAAGTCGATAAGAACTACGCGTGATTACAATGTAGACAGGTAAAGTCAAAATTCCCAGAAACAAATCAGAAAATGCCATGTTTATGACCAAGAATAGGCTTCTTTTGCGAAGTTTCTTGCTTAACGTAAATAGAACAAGCGTAAGGAGGTTTCCACTGACGATGAAGACATCTGCCGCCCTGAAAACGCTACATATTGCGATTCCTTCTGCTTTGGAGAGAGGATACCAAGAAGTCGTATCATTTGATCCGAGGATAGCTGATATTTTCTTCATCCTTTGACTTAGAATAAAACAATAAAAGCATTTGGGAAGAGCCACTGAAAAGGCGGCAGGCAAGTTTGCAAAGAAAGCAAGGAAGCGACGCTGAAAAAAAAAAAAACAGGTAAACTGAAGTGGTCTTTAAGTAGCCAACAGTGAAGGGTCATGACAAGTGACAATAATAATGTATGCGCGGGAACAATTATCAAGGAAAAAACATGGTAGTCATATCAGTTGTTGTGAGGAAAATAAGGCGTAACAAATGTCCTTTATTTTACTTAAATCATACACATCATCATCTTTTCGCTGTACAGTCAGAGGTTAGCTAAATTTATTCAAGAGTTTTGAGCCAAGCAAAAAAAAAAAAAAAACAGATAATGACTTTGGACGACACAAAATATCATTATTAATGTCAGGTTTCGAAGGTTTCCTACATTTATTTTCCTAATCATAAGTTATGGATACTGTTAAAAACGATTAAAATTACTTTCACGAATAGTAATAATCGAAAAAACTTGTTACGACGAAAAAAAATTAAATGTTAATAATCGACCGTTAATAATTCGTAAACATTTTGGAAAATCACTAATTTAGAATAACAAACGTCACCCAAAGGAGACGCTAATTGAAGATAATTCTCAAAACGGTACCATGCAAATTTCATTTATTTTAGCGGACAAACTAGCGCCTTTTTTTTTGTATTAAATAAGGACGTTAATTTCAGAAAAAGTAGTTACATTATTTCCGTAATTAGATGTAGAGTGTGTTTCGTCGCATTTCATTATTCCTGTAATAAAAACTCTTCAGCAAATAGAATTTTACAACAACTGAGCAATAACTCGAGTGCTGATTGGCTGGCTTTTATCATATCATCAATAAAAAGAGTACACACATATGAAATTGTAATTTATGCGAACCTGAAGATTTCAATAATATATAGATTTAGCCAAGCCTAAAAGCGGAGCCCCCTGGTTATTCCATGCCCCATTTTTTTGCAATACGGACCTCCCAGCTGGCAAATAACATATACATCTTCACTCCTTCACGTGTGAGAATATCATGTTTTTGTGCGAAAGCTCACTTCATTGGTGTTTACATAATAAAGTGAAGTATCTTCCTCGGTATTCCCAGGTCTTATCAGCTCCTCCTCATCATTATTTCTCAAAAAAATGATGAATCCGTCTCGTTTTGTTTTTTCACTGTATTCTTATGTGTTGGCTAAAATTATGCGGAGGTTTTGTGAGCTAATCAAATCACAGAGGAAGACTTCGAATTACAAATAATTAACAATTATTCCATGAGCGCGCGTTGGATATGAGATGGTAAATAGCCTACGAGGCGTGTATATAGCGCCGAGCTGTATATAACCAGTCTCATATCCAGCCAGCGCCAATAGAATAATTGTTTTATTAAATTTCTTAAACTCCAAAAGTTTTGAAGTGCGAAATACGAGTGAAAAAAGCAAGAAAATCCGAGCGAAATCGCAAAAACTTGATGAAGATGCGATGTTGTGTAATAGCTATTGTTAAGAAAATATGTTATATTCTAATTCGTTACCCCACTCAAACGAATATAAAACATTTATCATGTAACAAGCAACCTCAATTGGGGTGTGTCAACACGAGCCGTGTGCGACCCTCTTTATTATGCCTTCATAAACAGAATGGATGGAAACAATACAATAAACAGAATGAAAACTCAGAAATGCACAAAATTACAGCGAGAAAAACAATCCAACAAAATGATCTAAACTATGCTCGTATAACAATCAATCAGTAAAGATACAAAACGTGCTAAACTTTTCGTGTAGCAGCATGCAAAAAACTACATGTAAAAGAAGCCCCTGATCACTGGGTATTTAATTTTGAGGGCGTAGGGACGTAACAAGCAACCTCAATTGGGGTGTGTCAACACGAGCCGTGTGCGAACTAAAAGAACGGGAAATGCGGAAAATTAAATACCCAGTGACAACGAAACCGACAACAATGAATGAACACTATCCTTAATGTAACCGTCTTTTGCCTTGTCTGATTTCCAACGGCCGTGTCTTTTAAACAATCTGTCAGGCACTCGAGCATTAGCAGCAGCAGAGGCACCTCCGGCCCTAAGGCTATGGAGACCATAGTCTTGCTTGGGAAGGCCGATGGAATCGAAAGCACTAAGCACTATCTCCCGCGCTCTAGTATAAGACAGAGGAACAGACCCGCGCAATTTATAGGTTCCGGTACTGCGAAGAAAAACGACAGGGCGAAAAATGAATTCTTCACTGTCTGCTGAAAAAGAAGCGGCCGCAAAATATCGTTGAACTAATAAATAAGGACATGTATGCTTGAAGGTCTTAGCGATAACAACCCAAGCCCCATCCCTGTAAACGTCAGTCTTACTTCGATGAACAAAGACTCTCATAAAAGAATCTTCAAACTGAAAGTCACACCTGCGTAACTGAACCAACTCGTTAAAGCGAAAAAACCCTGCATAACCCAAAAGGCACAAAGTAAGCACACGTAAGTCAGACAAACTAGCTGAAACTAAAAGCTGAATAGCCTCGGGGGTCACCGGCTCTTTCTTTTTAACAGGAACACTGAGAAGCCTCTTAGCAGATTCTATTAAAGGTAATACTAACGAGGAATTACAGGGGTCGGGTAGACCTGCCAAATCGTGCACCCACTTGAGCCCATAATGGACTTCGTCAATAGTACTGCAAGAAGAAGATTCTTGAATCAAGCTAAGAAAGAACAATGAAACGTGCACACTAGAAGCGGGAAATATAACAATTTCATTAAACTGAGAGGCCCATTTCCTCCACGTATTGAACCCCTTTTCATACTTCCTCGCGGTACTAACGGCTTTGGATTTAAGAAGAACTGCGGGTAGATCTTGAACCAGTGCCCGGAGTCGCCCGTCTTCAACCTGTTGAAAATTAGGCTGCAAGGCATCTTTGAGAACTTCTACGAGGATAAGAAGAAAAACATATGGCAAAAATACCTCAATACACGCATTGGGAGTCAATACAGCAATATGCCCCTGGCCAGATGGAAAAATATTTAAGGCCGAGTGGGCCAACTCAAAAAACCACGGTAAACAAGCCACTCGGCGAGCTAGTTTCATGCGAAACGAGGACAAATAACCCGACGAGCGAAATTAAAAACGCACGGGCCAGCATAAAGCCACTCGGCTTGAGAAAACTAAGGCCCCTTAGTGCCAATTCTGACTGCCAACACCGCGCTGTTAAACCTATCTGAACCAATGAGTGAATCTTTGTAACACCCGAGGGCAAAAATCCCTGAGGGGTCGGGAAAATGAATGTGCTCAAGGACATACGGTTGAAAATGAATTGCATTTGCGAACAAGAAAGGCCAAAACACGTTAGACGGCCAATAAGGGACGACTAAAGTACCAACCGCACCGCAAACAAGGAGATGCTGAACCACCCTAGAAATGCAGTGGACGGGAGGGACTAGCCAATTATTCTCTCCATACCAGGAGATTGAAAATGCGTCAACAGCTTCA
The DNA here is from genome assembly GCA_949126865.1 of Montipora capitata. Classification (NCBI taxonomy): domain Eukaryota; kingdom Metazoa; phylum Cnidaria; class Anthozoa; order Scleractinia; family Acroporidae; genus Montipora; species Montipora capitata. Next base: position 47,220,681 of record OX421445.1, on the reverse strand, counting down.
GTGCCGGGTACGCGAAACCTAGAATTGAATCTGGGAAGATGGGCGTTGGCTGCATTCGCGAACCTGTCGACTGTATGTGGGCCCCAAAGGCGGTCCAAGTGTGTAAAGAACTCGGGGGTTGTATACCAATCATCGAAGTCTACAATGTGGCTAATCGCGTCAGCACAAGCATTAAGTTCCCTGGGAACCCACTGGGGAATAAGGGTGATATTGTGAGTTCGACAAAAATAGAAAACATCAAGCGCAATAGAGTGCAATTCTGCACTAGGACTCCCTATCTCCACAACACGAACTGCCCCTTGGCTGTCAGAATGCCACTTTACACACTTACCCCGAACCGAGTCTTTGAACGCACTTAAGGCAAATTGTATAGCCTTAAGTTCTCTCCAGGTAGAGCTCTTAACTGCTTCGCAAGCAGTCCACATACGGTGGGACACCTCGTTAGTGCCCACAACAAAAGCCCCGCAAGCGACGCTGCTAGCATCCGAATAGCTAAACAAAATGGGGAGCATCATAAGGCAAAATAGCTCTCGTATTAAGACTAACGATATTGTTTTTCCAGAAAAATATTTCAGAGAGGCAATCATTATGAAGCCCGATGTTAAAACGGGAATCCCAACTACGGCGGGATTCTATGACCTTGTAAAGGAAACGGGTTTTGAGGCGAGTCAGGTTGCCCAAAACTGGCGACATGGACATAACATGACCTGCGATAACAGCACAATCGCGAGCCGTAACATAAGGTGCGGATAGGAGAAGTTTGTCAATCAGAGCGACGAATTTACAAATACGTATATCGGTAATAGAAATGGTACCGATAACTAAGTCCCAGTTTAAACCCAACCAAACAAGCGTCTGAGTGGGGGTCCATAGTGATTTGGCGGAATTGGCAACAAACCCCGCACTGCTTAAGGATGATTGCACAAACAATGAATTTTCCTTGGCCATAGGCAGTGAGTCCCCTTTTCCGCACCCATCGTCGAGGAACGCAACAATTTTAATCCCGTTGGACCTCCAAAACTTAACGAGTGGCCTGAGACACTTGGTAAAGACATATGGGGCTGAGCTTAGACCGAACGGAAGTGATGCAAAACAAAAATACCGAACGGTACCAGAAAAAACCCAGGAGAAACCTAGAAAAGTTTGGTGATCCGGAAAAATGTCAATATGGTGATATCCGGACTTGAGATCGAAACTGAAAAGGTAGTCGCCCTTATTAACGTATGATAATAAAACTCTCCAATCTTCACACCTAAACTTCTGTTTCCAAACGAAATGATTGACATGACGTAAGTCCAAAATAAGCCTCTTCTTGCCTGAGGACTGTATCGAGACAGAGAGCGGATTCACGACGTGTGGAATAAAGGGTAACTCAACGACGACGTGAGTGTGGACTAATTCAGCGATAGCCGACTCCACGAAAGAAGCGTTATTAAGAGCTGACTGATTGTTAGAAAAACGTGCCTGACAAGGTGTACTAATGAATGGAATCCGATAACCAAATTTAATAGTATCGATAACAAAACTGTTGGCGCCAATAGTGTGCCAATAACCTAAACAGGACCTAAGTCTACCCTTAAGTACCGGCAATGCGGAATTCTGTTCAAATTCAAATAGATTGCGATCGTAATCGAAATCGGCTAAAGTAATAGAGTCCCTTTCCCTGAAATACTCCAAATAAGAAGGATACATGTCTAATAAATGGACTAAAGCTAATATCTAACCTTGGAGAACAAGCTTTTAATCCTGTGGTCCTATTTACCTCCAATGCCCGAAAAACCAGAAGAACTAGGAAAGGACTGCCCCGAGCTCGAAGATCTGGTTTGAGGATTAACTTGACACTGAGATCTCCAATGACCTTGCTGGCCGCAGGCGAAACAAATATCGCTTGGTCTTGGTTTTCTGAAAGCGCCAAGAGTACGAGAAAAAGGTCTGGAGGATGACGAATGTTGGTCAGCAAAGGCGGTGGTTGTGGTGGAAGATTGGGGCTGAGAATAACCTTGCTTTGATGGCTTCGCTTTCTGTTGTCGTTGGTTGCGTTTACGAAGGGCCCTCTGCTCGGCACGGCGGATACGCTTTTCGTCCTCGGACCCGCTAGCCAGCTCGTCTGATAAATACTCGTTCACCAAATCCCAACCGGCGGCGGACTTATCTGCCAGTCTGATAAGTTTGTTGCGCTTCTTGATGTCAGAGTCTAGTTCTTCCAATTGAGTTTTAACAAGGTCTAATTTTCTCTTCCCGAGAGCAACTGACGCCGACTTCACCTTTTCTGCGAGGTCGGAGTTGAATTGAAACTGTTTCTTATTACCTTCGAATCTAAACGTGATCTTGGATTCTTCTTTAAGCTTTTTGGCCACAGAATCGGTATTGCTGCACGATTCGTCTTGAATATCGCGCTTCAAGGCGCCCAACTTTTTGTCGAAATAATCCTTAAATAGAGAGAACGCGGACGCTATATCACTGGATTCTGAAGACTGGAATGGTACTGAAGCTTCGAGAGATTGAGACGAAGGTTGTTTAGGAAGCGAAGACGGCAAAAGGCCGCTGCTAGAAAAATCTGTGTTCGCTGGAATAACATCTTCAACGTCGGACATAATTTTGAGGGCGTAGGGAAGGTCGTAAGACTCGAATGAATATAAATGAGGACAACTAAAATATATATAGCCTGCCGCTAATGAAGCGACAAAAACAGCATACCATGTAACACCCCAAAGAAAAGGTTACATAACCCATGATAAATACATGTAACCCATCGATGCAAGAAAATTTGGTTTTATAGCCATGACGTCATGACCGTCCGTACGTCCGTCCGTCCACCCCTCCATATATATGCCAATGTGAACAGTATCATGCTAGTTTACAGCAGACATCTTTGATATTGGACATCCATCTTTTGATTAGCTGACACGTGTCAGAACAAGGTATCCGCTGACCAGTATCACATGACCATATCGCTGGCTCAACCTTAAGCTCACCGAGGTCAGCTGTTTTTTTTGAAGTTGACCGCTGACCAGGTACTGGTTTTCGATGGGATTGCAGGCTCAACCTAGGTGAACTCACCTGAACAAAAGAGAGGCTTCATTTTTCGCGCACTTTCTGTGGCTCGACGAGGCTACACGGCCATACTATATATCAACGAAAGTTCTTACACAGTCAAACGCTTTTCGTGTTCAGGTGGAAAACGGTTTGGATGTTTTCTTTCTGCATTTTTCGCTGGTTTCAATCCAGTTTGACATATCACGATATCTGTGGTCCACACTGGTAGCTACGCAGTTATTCAAGTCAAGAATCGGCGGGATGTAAACGTAAAGCTGAGTGTTTATTTTTAATTTGCTTAGAGCCGCTTTTTTCTCTATATTGCAATTTTTGGCATATCTTTAGAAGCGCTGATAAGGTTACATGATGCCTGGAGGACCTATGTCTAGAACAGAAACGAAAGGACTGAGCGAAAGAGAACGACAACGACAAAACAGAATACCAGTAATAGCTTATACTTAGCACACAAATTCTTTCCTTGGGCACTAAACTGTTTGTTATTTTTACGGATGCGTTATTTAAAGTGGATGCGTATTTTTATAAGGTGGTTTAATCGGTTCTTCCTTTTTTCTGGAATGAAAATCGAATTTTTATAGTCAACTCGAATTAAATAACAATTATCTGTACTCTTTTGGACATAAAGAAAAAGTTGATTTGTTTGTTTGTTTGTTTTCCTCTAAAATGCGAGCGAACAAGTGCTTTTTTAATTAATCCGCTTGCCCAACTGGTTTTCGTTGTGCCTCGACAGTGACAAGAAAATTTTGCACTTATGTTATAAACACATATTCGCAATGAGTTCTCGTAAAATTTGGGGGAAATCTCAGTAGCTTGTGTTTTCAGAAGTTTGCTTAAAGCACCCAAATGTTATTTAAGTGTTGGCGCAGATCGTGTTTGAAGTTTGTCCTCTCTTGGCCCAATTGCCGTAGTTTGCCGATTCTTGTACCAAGCCAACCTGGCGTGTTTCAATGAAATACATCAAAAAGTGAATGATCTTAGTGGAATAATGTACATCAGTAAAACTCTTGAACTGACAAAGTTGTTTCTATGGCTTCTAATTTTAGCATGATTCCTATTACCTGGCTATTGACAGTTGACTCTGAAATGGCTTTTTTTTCCTTTTCAATTCGCTCGCTGAGGCTGTGCTTAATGCTTGTTTTCTTTTAAAACTCATTCGGTTCAAGAAAAAATTATTGCCAAACTGGTGAATTGCAAAGTAAATTACACTGGAAAAACCGATGTCGCACTCATCGCTTCGTAATTCATGCGATATCGGTTTTTAGCTTAAAATTTACCGTGGAAGTCATTAGTTAGGCAATGAATTTTTCTATATAGAAGAAAGCAGAGAAAATGATTTAATTATTAAAGCAACAACAGGAAACATTAAAATGCGGACAATTCGAAACCTTTTATTTTCACAAACCGTACAGGAAGTAAGAATAAATAACCAGGGAGCTCCGCTTTTAGGCTTGGCTAAATATATATAGCCAGAGACTTAGGCTCATCACAAAAAAACATTTCTTGCCTTTCGCGAACTGATCCAAACTTTCCCCCCCCCCCCCCCCCCCAATTTTTTTTTTTTTTTTTTGCTTTCTTCAGAGAAAATTTTCGCTCGACGGTGGAAAAAAAATTAGCTTAGCAACGCTTAGCGCAATTAATTGCCATATAAGGTCAAACTGAGGTGTATGAGCTGAGAAATTGAGTGAACCAATCAGAGCACGAGAAATGCATTAACCGAGGTTGAAAATTTTTAATAACATCATTTATTTGATGACTATATACAATAGAGCCCCGGTAACTCGAACTCTGAAGGGAACGAAAAACTGATCGAGTTAGCGGGGTTTCCAGTTATCGGGGTCGATTAAAATATTCAAACTTCCAGCTTAATAATTATTATTAAATTCTCAACCTCGGATAATGCATTTCGCGTGCTCTGAATGGTTCACTCAATCTCTGTTATCAGCTCATATACCTTAGTTTGACCTTATATGGTAAATGATTGCGCTAAGCGTTGCTAAGCTAAAAATTTCTTCCCCGGAAAGCGAAATTTCTCTCGGAATAAAGCCAAAATAGAAAAAAAAAATGTGGAAAGTCTGGATCAATTCCGACGTTTAGAAGTACTGTACGGGTCCGCAAATGATCCCAGAACCGCAAATGATCCCCAAACTGTACCGCAAATGATACCACGACCGCAAATGATCCCGGAACGCAAATGATCCCGAAAAAAAATTAAGGAATGGCATGGAGGGTGGATTGGTGTGGATAGAGAATTAATGTGAAGAGCGCTTATTTTTATTAAAATCACTTTAAGTCATGCATGGCTAGCAACAGGTTTCTCCCTCCTTATAGTTTTCAAGAAAGACTGAATTTTGTTTCTTACCAGGCTGTCATAAATTTGCCACATTTAACTATCGGATACAATCATCATAAACTAACTTGGACGGAATTCTAAACTAATTGTTACTAGGGCCCGTTCCTCCAACCCTGCGAGCAGAGTCTCTTTCTATCTTCCTAGAAAAATTGGATGTGCCAGCGGCCTCGATTCTGCGACACGCGTGACCAGTTACTGCAAAACCACGAAACGAAGACAAACAATCGGGATATTCGAACAACTCTTGCAAACACACGACAACGTCATTTCCTTGGAAACTCAAGACAATTCATCCTTTAAAATTGCCATTTCAGTTTTTTTTACTGAAAAAGTTATAAATATCTGGCAGACTCGTATCAGTAAGCGACATACGGAGTCCGAAATTCTCATGGGAATTTAGAATTGCCACGTGTATCTCTGGCGAGTGTCATTTGATGTCATCTGATGAGCTGCGCCTTCCAAGCACTCGTCGAAGTGGCTAAACTGATTTTTCTGATCGTTTTTGAGTCTTCATTGGTAAAATTTGAGAATTTTCTTGGAGTTGACAATGTTGATGATAAGAAAAAGCAAGAAGAGAAAAGAAAAAACCAGGTAGGTTTGGAGATTTGTGCGCACACATTGACAGTCTGATAAACATTAGTTGCATGAGCGGCTGCAAACCGTGAGCAACATGTTCAGCGAGCCTAGTGTTAGACCGATACTTGTTATTTGCCCGTAAATGAAAAGGGTCAGTTTTTAAGAAATCTAACAGATTCAACTCTCTATCCCTAGCCAACGCGAAAAAATCTGCCTTTGGGCGATGACGTGTACGATGCTTATTTCAGTATATAATCTGGTGAGAAATCACTTCTTGACTGGCCTAAGAGAGGTGACCAAGGCTTAAGGCAACGAGATTATAAAAAGTTAAGAGGTGATATCTATGACCTAAAAGAAGTCCATGATCCAATAGTTGGGCAGAAGAAGAAAGGAATCGTCGAAAAGAAAAATAATTGTATTGTGGTGAAAAAGTCAGAGGTCTCTCAGCTTGTGAATTCCGCGTACCACGAAACTAAAGGTGAAGGCGCAAAAAAACTAAACAGACAAATGTCTCATACCTACTGTGGGTTATCGCGTCGAATTAACCAACGCAATCTAAATTCAATGAAACAGCAACAAAAAGTGAGACCCCTTTTTTTATAATAAGGCGCCTCTCCGACCAATCAAAGCATCCAAAATACAAGAAAAACATCAAGTGGATATTGTTAGTATGGTTAGCTTGCCAGGCAATATAGATGGTGACACATATATATAAGTACATAATGTCTGTTATTGACATTTTTAGTAGATTTCTTTTCTTGCGTCCTCTTCAAACAAAAGAGACCAGTGAAGTGGCAGAGCATTTTTTGGACATTTACATGGAGCACGGCCCCCAAGAAATCTTGCAAAGCGATCAATGTCCGGAATTTAAGGGAGTGGTAAAAAGACTGTTTGTGCAGCGCTAAACGTTCGCATAGTTAAAAGCTCGGCCTACAGTCCTCAACATTACCAACAACTATACAATGAATCCCCCCATCGTTCTCTCTGATTCCTCAGTCCATTTGAAGTGTACTTTGGTAGAAAGCGGAATAGGATTCGGAATAAACTGTTTCTTGGGGTAAAGAAAGAATATGAAGTTCTGGAAGAAAATAAAAGCAGTTTTGAAACGGGTGAGAGCAAGAGAGACGAACTAATGAACCTAGAAATCGAACGAGATGCTATCAGGCAGGAAGCTCTGGATGCTTCTAATGAGGCTGCACAGTATATGGTAAACAGGGAGTTAAGGCAAAATCCACCTTCGCTCTATTGCAAAGGAGAAACTGTTTTGATTCGCATTCCCATTTCAAAAAAAAAATAGTCAAGGGAAAAAAGAAATCCCTAAAGAACACTTGTGAAGGAGTCATCATTGAGGCAGATCACACCGTGCACAAGTATTCAGATCAGTTACAATGACCCAGAGACACGGAAAAGCAAAACGAACTGGTTTAAAGTAGATGATGTTACTTCAGTCACGAAAGAGGAAGAAAATGAGAGACAACAAAAAGCAAAGAGTTACAATGATAAACGAACTGCCAGATTCGGAAATCACAAAGAGTTCATAGATTAACCAGCCAAGCGAAGGACAAGCAATGCCAGTTTGTTAGAGGCCAGCATAAATCAAATACTTTCCCGTGAAAAGCTTAATGGCGATACCATTAATTTGTGTTTAGAATTTTTGACGAATACTGAGGACATTAATGAAGAAAACTGGGGAGTTGCAACGTCCTACTTTTATCTTTCGTTGTCCCAGATGTGGAAGAAAATTCGAGTGCTACACACAAGGTGTATTTAAGAGCGGTGGAGCATTGCAGGTCTACGCAAATGATAGCGTTTTCTGTAATAGTTGTTTATTGGACGACTTTTAGTCAAGGACATGGAAGAAAACAAAACTGCAGTATTGCATGTTGAACCAAAGCTTATAGGCTAAAACATTGCGTTCTAGTTATAAATGTTACGATTGTTTCTAGCCGTGCCCGGGTGGAGTCCTTTTTCGCCTCGTCAAAGAGATCAGTGGTCCGTTTCTCGAAAGTCCCTAAACTTTTCACATGTCACAATTCCCTCTTTATCTCAAGAAGGGAGAGGGTTTTAGTGTTTCACAATCCGCTTTCAGTTATCTCGAAAAACACGCTAAAAGTCATGGGGACTTCTCCCCTGGTCACAATCGGTTTAGAATTGCGTCCAAGTTAGTTTTTGATGATTGTATCCGATAATTAAATGTGGCAAATTTCAACTATAATGAGGCAGAAACCTGTTGCTAGCCATGCATGATTTAAAGTGATTTTAATAAAAATAAGCGCTCTTCACATTAATTCACAATCCAGACCATTTCACCCTCCATGCCATTCCTCACTTTTTTTTCGGGATCATTTGCAAATTATCATTTGCGGGATACGGGATCATTTGCAAATTACATAATTTGCGTGACAATATATCCCTTTTCTCTAACCCAAAAACATTCAGATAGTAACAAACTTCATATTTACTTAACCATTTCTTCTGCTTTTGTGCTTGTCAGCATTGTGATCTGCGATAATTCGCAAGTCTGTTTTTGTATCTCATAGATGTTTAAAATTTTCAATTGCATGGCCTCTCAACCTCTCTATTGTGCAAATAGTTCACCCTGAAGAGTGTTAAGTATTTATGAGTCAATAAGTCAATGAGTCAATAAGTCAATGAGTCAATGAGTCAACGAGTTAGTGCAGTTAATTAAACCATAAAATGAAAGCTAAAATTTCAGAGAGTGCTTAGGCCTAATCACTGAAACGAGGGCTTAGGCTTAATCAACAAATTATTGCTATATTGACTTTGAGTCTCATTGACTCATGACTCATTGACTCATTGACTCATTTGACTCATAAAACATGCGTTCTCCACCCTGAAGTCAAAATTTAATATATGAAATTTTCGCGACACGTTAATTTCGCGATTTTGATGTTCGCATATTTCGGGACACTTTAATTTCGCGTTTTTGAGTGAGACACACTCAAGGAGCCAGTAAATGGACAGTTTGAGGATTGTACAAAAGAAGTGCTACCTGGAGTAGAGACGGAAAGCAATAGTGATGAAGAGGACCAGAACATTACCACAGAATAGCTCAAAATGATTGTTATAAACGTCAGTGAAACATGTGTAATAAAGTCGCTGTTTTAGTTATTGACATAATGTGAGTCACTTAATTTTCGCGTCATGTTATTTTCATATAAGTAAAGGCTTTTTAAAACAAATTGAGGTAAAAATTATCGGGAAAAATGCGCGACGTTTCGACCGAACTTCGGTCATTATCAAGCTTAAGAGTGAAGGTAAAATTTTCCATACATATAAATATAAAACTAAGAAGAAAAAGTATGTAAAGTATGAGAATAGTACAAAAGGGGGTGTTAAAAACATGCAAGAATAAAAAAGGATTAAAGCACTTTCGCACGAATTGAGTCTGACTGTACATTGAGGCTTGGTCTCAGTTCATTAATTAAAAACATTTCATAAATAAGACAGTCAAACTTGCTCTTGCACTTTTCTAAGATCGTAAAATTCCTCGTAAGGTCATTGGGCACATAGGAATGTTCCACACGGAAATGCTTTCCAATGGAGGAAGACGGATTCTTGTGCTCGTCAACGCGTTGATGCAAATGCTGCCGTGTGTAACCAACATAACCTGCATCACACAGGTCACATTTAAATTGATAAACAGGGGATTGTTGGTTGACAATAGGAGGCTTGACTTCGCGCGGTTTCAGATGCTGTTTAATCTTGTGGCTAACAAATATGAGCAGGACGGTCACTTGAATTTTCTGACTCAGATTTTGCCGTTCCGAAGCATGTGTCCGTGATTGATGTGAAGGCGAGTTTTGAGAAAGCTTTCTGGAAACTCGAGCCGCACATACCTGAACATCTTCGCGATCTCACAGCGTCAACTCTTCGATCTGTGGCGTTGAACTATATTCATCGAAAAGGTCCAAAGCCCTTAAAGACACTCTTAAAAGCCATTCACCAGCTGAAGCAGCGTGAAAACATAATTGTAACTAAACCTGACAAAGGATCGGGGGTGGTAGTGATGGACAAGGATGAATACTTACGTTTGCTAGCTGATGCATCGATAAATAACACAAGCAAATTCATAATGGTTGATTCGGAGAGACCAAAGAGTAGAGGTAGACCTCCGAAGCACTATCACCCTCTCCTATGGAAAGAGAAGGAACTAGAATCACGTGTTCGCCGAATCCTCCCTGCTGATGTTGTAGACTCTGTTCGCCCATCGGGTTCCAGGTTAGCACACCTTTACGGATTGCCCAAAACACAAAAGCAACAACTAGCCATGCGACCTATTTTGTCCGCTACTAACACGTACAACGTTGCTCTGGCGAAATGGCTAGACGACAAGCTCAAACCTCTTTCTATCAACCAATACACAATTACTGATACCTTTGAGTTCGTCAATGAAGTCCATGGACTGACAATCAATAGTGGCGATATGCTCGTTTCTTTCCATGTCTCTTCATTATTCACCAATGTACCACTAGAAGAGACAATACATATTCTTGCCGATAAAGCTTTCATGAATGATTGGTTCAATGTAACGCACGGCCTCCATATCAGTAAGCAAGACCTGGTTGATCTCCTAAGAGGCGCAACGAAGGACCAACTTTTTTTGTTCAACGGTCAACTCTGCGAGCAGACATTTGGTGTCGCTATGGGCTCCTCGCTCGGACCCTTAATGGCGAACGTTTTTATGTGCAGCATAGAAGAAACCCTCGAGCGCGAAGGCAAGATGCCCGCATACTACAGGAGATATGTGGATGACACGTTAACTATTGTGCCAAATATAGCATTAGCTAATAAATTCCTCGAGACCCTTAACCACTGCCACCCTTCGGTTAAGTTCACTATGGAGATTGAGAATAATGGAATGCTTCCGTTTCTTGGCACACAGCTCCTTAACAAATCCACACAAATTAATCCAAACCAAAGTATACGTCAAACCTACAAACACTGGCCTTTTGCTGCATTACAAGAGCCATGTTGATGATCGCTACAAGCGCGGCTTATTGAAAACTATGCTTGATCGTGCCTTCCGTCTTTCATCCAACTGGTCATACTTTTCCGATGAATGTAATCGGCTCAAAATGGTGTTTTCTCGTCTTAGTTATCCAGACAGGTTAATTAATTCCACCATCTCGCGCTTTATCGCAGTCAAAGCTTCTGATCAACCTGTTCTCGAGTTACCAGCTGTTAACAACGAATTAAAAGCGGTTCCCGTTGTTCTGCCATTTAAGGACCAGTCTTCTGCCGATATTGTAAGAGCACAACTTAAAGATCTGAGCCAGAAAATTCAAGTGATCGTCCAGCCCATATTTGTTAGCCACAAGATTAAACAGCATCTGAAACCGCGCGAAGTCAAGTCTCCTATTGTCAACCAACAATCCCTTGCCTATCAATTTAAATGTGACCTGTGTGATGCAGGTTATGTTGGTTACACACGGCGACATTTGCATCAAAGCGTTGACGAGCACAAGAATCCGTCTTCCTCCATTGGAAAGCATTTCCGTGTTGAACATTCCTATGTGCCCAATGACCTTACGAGGAATTTTACGATCTTAAAAAAGTGCAAGAGCAAGTTTGACTGTCTCATTTATGAAATGTTTTTAATTAATGAACTGACACCAAGCCTCAATGTACAGTCAGACTCAATTTCGTGCGAAAGTGCTTTAATCCTTTTTTATTCTTGCATGTTTTTAACACCCCCATTATGGGGCGCCAAATGTATTTTTATTATTTAGAGTGGTTGTTTGTATATAACCAAAACAAGTATGGTTATATGTAAATAACCCCACATTGCAGTTTGGTTATTTCTAAATAACCAAAAGGAGACATTGGTTATTTAACAAGTAACCAAGAAATGAGTGTGGTTATTTGCTAAATAACCAAACCTGAAAATTGGTTATTTGCTAAATAACCAAAACTGAAAATTGGTTATTTGCTAAATAACCAAAACTGCAAAGTGGTTATTTGCTAAATAACCAAAATCGAAAAAATGGTTATTTGGTTATTTTTTAGAGATAACCAAAACTTGATCTTTTTTTCCAGTGACTGCAAATTGCAAATTGGTTATGTAGCACAAAATGGCTAGTACTTAAACACGGAATGCCGGAATGATGGAATGCCAGAACGGTGGAATACTTAAACACGGAACGCCGGAATACTTAAACACGGAACGCCGGAATACTTAAACATGGAACGCCGGAATACTTAAACAAAGAACGCCAGAATACTTAAACACGGAACGGTTGTGAAAATTCTGACAATTGGAACACATGGTCCCCCCCCCCCCCCCCTCCTACAAGTGTTCGGGGCAAAAATTAAAGTACAAGTCAATGGTGAAATATGAACCCTTTTATTGTCGTAAAAAAGGTTGCTGTTATTCATCGTGGTGAAGTCCAATAATAATAAAGTATTCTCGTTTGTTTCACGATGTGGTCACTTGTGATGTAGATCGCGCCGTTTCGACTGCATAGTGCTAGTCTTCATAAGGCGATGATGTCGATTCGTTACGCGTCACCTTTTAAACAGGATGCTCTGCTGTGATTGGTTGGTTTTCAGCAGTTGTGATTAGGATCTGAGAACCTAGGATCTGGAAACGCTACGTTGACGACACTTTCACCATCCTGGATCGCGGAAACGTTGATAGCTTCTTACAGCATCTGAACAACCAGCAGCCTTCCATTTGCTTCACCATGGAGACAGAGAACGACTACAAACTCGCTTTCCTTGACACCGCAGTTTCAAAAGAACCGGATGGCCGCCTCACCACCAGCGTGTAAAGGAAGCCTACGCACACTGATCCGTACTTAGCGTATGATTCCCACCACCCGCAAATCAGTAAAACGCGGTATTGTCAAGTGCCTCTACGAGCGCGCCAAACGTCTCCTAGCAAAACTTTCTGTTATCTCCAAGGAGAAGAAACACCTGTCTTCTGTTCCTGTCTCTAATGGTTACCTCTTTCTTTCTTGCAGAAAATCACCAAGACCAGGAAACCGAGTAGCAGTGCTGAGCCCACGATCGAGTACAAGTCCACTGCGGTTTTACCCTATGTCAAAGGCCTATCCCAACAACTTCGCCGCTGCCAGCAGCAACAAGGCATACGCGCTGTTTTCAAGTCGGAGACTACATTAAGATCACATCTAGTACGACCCAAAGACGCTGTCGAGCCGACTAAACAAGATGGCGTGGTTTACAGGATTCCCTGTGAATGCGGTAAAGTCTACATCCGCGAAACTGGAAGACCTATGCAAGATAGCATGAAAGAACATGAGCGAGACATCCGACTTGCCCGTACCCAGACCTCCGCCGTTTCACAACACGCTAACAACACCGGACACAACCCGCTTTGGAACGAAGTAAAGTTTATTGATCGTGATCCTCATTGGTACACACGCAGGGTCAAAGAGGCGATTCACTTAAGACCTCACCCTACGACAGCCGTCCGCCGAAGAAACAACACGCCGAAGCAGCTAGGATCAAAACACACCAATCACAGCTGCTGAAAACCAACCAATCACATCGGAACATCCTGTTTAAAAGGTGACGCGTAACCATTCGACATCATCGCCTTATGAAGACCAGCACTATGCAGTCGAAACGGCGCGATCTACATCACAAGTGACCACATCGTGAAACAAACGAGAATACTTTATTATTATTGTAGTTCACCATGATGAATAACAGCAACCTTTTTTACGACAATAAAAGGGTTCATATTTCACCATTGTTTTGTACTTTAATTTTTGCCCCGAACACTTGTGGGGTGGGGGGGAAACCATGTGTTCCAATTGTCAGAATTTTCACAACTGTTCCGTGTTTAAGTATTCTGACGTTCTTTTTTTAAGTATTCCGGCGTTCCATGTTTAAGTATTCCGGCGTTCCGTGTTTAAGTATTCCGGCGTTCCGTGTTTAAGTATTCCACCGTTCTGGCATTCCATCATTCCGGCATTCCGTGTTTAAGTACTAGCCATTTTGTGCTACATAACCAATTTGCAATTTGCAGTCACTGGAAAAAAAGATCAAGTTTTGGTTATCTCTAAAAAATAACCAAATAACCATTTTTTCGATTTTGGTTATTTAGCAAATAACCACTTTGCAGTTTTGGTTATTTAGCAAATAACCAATTTTCAGTTTTGGTTATTTAGCAAATAACCAATTTTCAGGTTTGGTTATTTAGCAAATAACCACACTCACACACTTGGTTACTTGTTAAATAACCAATGTCTCCTTTTGGTTATTTAGAAATAACCAAACTGCAATGTGGTTATTTACATATAACCATACTTGTTTTGGTTATATACAAATAACCACTCTAAATAATAAAAATACATTTGGCGCCCCATACCCCTTTTGTACATTCTCATACTTTACATACTTTTACTTCTTAGTTTTATAGTTATATGTATGCAAAATTTTATCTTCACTCTTAAGCTTGATAATGACCGAAGTTCGGTCGAAACGTCGCGCATTTTTCCCGATAATTTTTACCTCAACATGTTATTTTCGCGACATTTAATTTTTGCGTCATTTAAATTTCGCGATTTTTCTTTATGTACAACACTTACCTCATCCCCACAGCGTCACTCGTAACCATGGAGCTGTCCGAGAAGCCGCTGTGGGGATGGGGTAAGTGTTGTACATGAAATGACCTTAGCTCATCGCTCATCAGGTGGAGTTATTTTGACCTCGGACCCAAGCTCTGTGACCATTCACAAGATCACCGGCTGTTAAATTCATCAGCTGCCGTGGAATCGGAAGCAGAAAATGCTCATTTCCAGCCAAGTGCGTGGGGATTTTTGACGACGAAGCATTCACTGAGGTTCGCAAATGATGGGGCCTTTGCTTTGCGTGAAAAAATCGTGGCTGGGATGGATTTTCGAGGCGCAAACCGCCTCTGAGCTGACTACGGTCGAAATCTTAGTGTGCAGCCTTGACTTCGTCTTAGAACAGTGAAAACACAAAATTCCCGAAACGGTATAATAAGACCCAAAACGCACAGGAATACACCAGAGGTGAGTCAGTTTTATTCATTTTATTGATTGAACATTAAATTGAGCGTTTTTAGGCTTCATAATCGACGGTATTATATTTCCCATACAAAGTCTTAAAACGCGTTTAAATTCTCAACGGCTGCCTGTAACGCAACACCGCTTGCACTCAAAGGTCATCTTCCCACTAGTAATTAATTATTACACGCTCTCTAGTGACGCAAACTTGGGCTGCCTATGTTTATTCATAAGAGTCAGAGACTGCAGAAATTTTCGTGTTTTTAAGATGGATTGTCATTAACCTTTCGATGAGAATTCGATTCAGAGTTATATATAAAAACTATGTTATTTTTTTCTTCATCTGTCTTTTGGCTTGTCTTTTTCTGGTGTAAACGTAAAGCCAAACAATGTTTTGACCTGGCATCAGATTAGACTAACAAGAAGAGGAATTATGAAGCGGAAACAATACCTTCAGTCCTTTCTTAGTGTGTGCAATAAACGTTTGCTTAGTGCTGCAACTGCAAGACATGCTGGAAAACGTCCGTTAAAGCAATTTGCAGTTACTTTTTTGCAGACTATTTATTTAAAGAAGAAACGAGTGAATGTTACTCAAGAGCGTGTTTTGTTATCTTTAAACTGAATTTATTACCAAAGCTTAAAAAACTAAAAGACCTCAAAATGGGACAGGACATTACAAAATAACTAAACGTGTGAACGTGTGAGCCAAAGGGCCTCTGCTTGCGCGACATATGGGTGACCCCTCAAATGGTCTTAATGACGCCCCACTTGAAAAAATTAACTGGAACACTGCAGTTCAATACCACCCAATTAAGTGCCTTCT
>OX421445.1:47192358-47199858 GCA_949126865.1 Montipora capitata | reverse complement strand
TCCAACTCGAAATCCAACTCGAAATCCAACTCGAAATCCTAACTCGGTAATTAGTCTGTCTCGTATTTAATGGCTTATAAAGTACCATCACTTTTTTAGAATACCCAGTGACATCTTAATAATATTGACTAACAGGCTGCTTGACTCAATAACTGACTTTTAAAAACGTCGTAAACGTCCCAGAATTTAAATGCGAGCATTCTTAATGCAAGCTGGGTCTCTAAAAAATCTATGTATCCTATGAATCAAATGAAAACTTTGCGACGTGAAAGTAAAAAGCTAGAAAGAAAAGAAAGTTGGAAAGAAATTCGGCTTAATTTAATAGATTGCTTCAACTCAGGATATGAGTGATATGCCCTGGGGCAGTACATGATGCAGTAAAACTAAGGATGTTGTAAATTAATCTGGCTACTTATAATTTGGTGTCCATGTCTTGATTGTCAAATGCCAAAACGCTAGCACTACTTTTCTCTCTACTCTTATCTTTCATGACTATTGATACTTCCTTTTTCCCCGCAGCAAGAAATCGCAGAGCTCGCTTAAACTCAGGAATCTTAAATGCATATATCACCGGATTTACGCAAGAATTAATATAGTTCAAAATGTTAGCAATCACTGATGCAAGAGAGAGCCACGATGCCGAGATCTCATGAACAAAATACAAATAGTTCGTGACGACTAAAGGGAGCCAACAAATTAAAGCAAGCATTGATACAAACAACAACGCTTTTGTCAGTCGCTGCGAATTTACTATGTTTTGTTGCGAAACAACAGCTCTGTATAGAGATTTCCTCCAAATACCAATGTTACAGCTGCAGAGGAGCAGCAATATAGTTACAGCATAAGGTATCCAAACGTATAAACACTCCTTTGCTGTTTTCAACCATAGTAGCAAGTTGTAGATTGTAGAGACAAGGATAGAAAGTACCCATACGACAGAAATACCAACGCGATATGCTTGAATGGACAGAGTTCGGTGCTTGAGAGGCCAGAAGATAGCATGAAATCTTTCCAAGGAGATAAAGACTGCAGAAAGTAAAGAAGCCTGCGAGAGAGCGGTGTCGACACAATAGAATGATATTTTGAGATTTCGACTTATTTTAAAGTTCCAAAGTCGATAAGAACTTCCCACTATCACAATGTAGATGGGTAAAGTCAAAATTCCTAGCAGCAGATCAGAAAATGCCATGCTTATGACCATGAATAGGCTTCTTTTGCGAAGTTGTTTGCTTAACGCAAAGAGAGCAAGTGTGAGGAGGTTTCCGCTGACAATGAAGACATCTACCACTATGAAAACGCTGCATACTGCGATTCCTTCTGCTTTAGTAGGAGGATACATAGAATTCGTATCATTCGATCTTACGTTACTTGATATGTTCTTCATCCTTTGACTAAAACCATAAGAACGTTTGAGAAGAGCCACTGAAAAGATGACTCGCACGTTTGTAAAGAAAGCAAGTAAACAACGCTGGACATGCAGGGATTAAACTGAGCGGTCTTCATGACAGCCAAACGGAAGGTGATCATGACAGGTGAAAATTACAATGTATGATGACTATTATTGAAGAAAAAAGATATAATTATATAAATTATTCCACTGTTGAGCTTCGAACAAAAGACCTTAATTAAAGTCTCTTTCGGGAGACATATCGGAATAGCCATTCGTGACAAGTTTTTTCGATAATTTGTAAGAGTTCGTCTTAGCAATTTTATTGTTTTGTATTAGTAACCGTTGTTTACTATAAGAAAGATGAACGTATAAAATGTTAGAAACATAAGTGGTGATATTTAACAATTATTCCACCAGCGCGCGTTGGATGTGAGAAGATAGATTGCCAACGAGGCGCGGTGAGGAAGTTTCCGCTGGCGATGAAGACATCTGCCACTATGAAAACGCCACAAATTGTAATTCATTCTGCTTTAAGAATGCTGGAAGATCGAGCAGGCATGGTCATCTGGACAGTTACAAGGAATTGGACCATTTTATCATCTAACTGTTGGCCTTGACCCAATGTATCTCATATTTTTCATATTTTTTACCTTTCATGTTGTCATTGCATTTTTTGAACCTTCTTATTTTTATTTTTTTAATATTTTACCTTTTTTTTTATGAGGGCCACTAGTTTTTCAGTGATTACTGTTGTGTGTTACTCTCTATAAATAAAGTTGATTATTATTATTATTATTATTATTATTATTATTATTATTATTATTATTATTATTATTATTATTATTATTATTATTATTATTATTATTATTATTATTTAGAAGGAGGACACTTAAAAGTCCTATCATTCGATCCTATGGGAGCTGATTTGTTATTCATGGTTTGATTTAAACTAAACCGATAAAAAATGTTAAGAGCCACTGAAATGCCTACGTGAAAGATTTCAAAGGAAACTAGTAAAGGAGAAACTGGTAAACTTAAAGCGGTCTTTATGGCAGCCAACAGATGGCTGTAATGGCAGGTGACAATTACCATGATGAATGCGTGGTAACAATCATTCAAGGAAAAATCAGACAGTAGAACCCTCAGTCGAACTGAGTCTCAATTCTCTTGGATTTGATCCAACTTTTCAGTCATTTTTACTCGGTTAACTCGAACTCGGGTAACTCGAAAACCCTGCTAACTCGAACTAAATTTCGTTTCCCTTGATAAAAATACTACTGTATGATTTTTCCTTGAATTATTGTTACCACGCATTCATCATAGTAATTGTCACCTGCCATTACAGCCTTCTGTTGGCTGTCATAAAGACCGCTTTAAGTTAACCAGTTTCTCCTTTACTAGTTTCCTTTGACATCTTTCACGTAGGCATTTCAGTGGCTCTTAACATTTTTTATCGGTTTAGTTTAAATCAAACCATGAATAACAAATCAGCTCCCATAGGATCGAATGATAGGACTTTTAAGTGTCCTCCTTCTTAAATAATAATAATAATAATAATAATAATAATAATAATAATAATAATAGTAATAATAATAATAATAATAATAATAATAATAATAATAATAATAATAATAATAATAATAATAATAATAAGGTTATGCACGGACAATTTGTACGACAGACGGAAGAAATATTAGGGAATGAATCCTGGTTTTGGTTAAAGAAAGGAAGTGTAAAAAGGGAGACTGAGAGTCTTATTATGGAAGCACAAGAACAGGCGCTTGCAACGAATCTGATGAAAGTGAAAGCTAGAATATGTCAAACTCAAGAGGCAAGAAGACAGTAAATGTCGAATGTGTAGAAAGGTGGATAAAAGCATAAATCATATTGTGAGTGAATGCGCTAAATTAACACAAAAGGAATATAAAAGGAGACATGACTGGGTGGGTAAGAAGATCCATTGGGAAGTTTGTAAAGAGGAAGGTTTCATTGTCAATGAAAAGTGGTATGAACATGTACCTGAGCCAGTACTAGAGAATGAGAGATGTAAAATATTATGGGATTTTACGATACAGACTGATCACGTAATAGAGGCAAGAAGACCGGACATGATTGTTGTTGAAAAGAGAAATAAATGTTGCAAAATAATATATTAGACTAGGGAATATGAGACTAGACTAGGGAATATTGGTATAGAGACCAAGATAGACGAGCTTCAGAAAAGTGTTATTCTTAACACGGCAGCATTCAAGAAGATTCTAACTGTTGTAATCTGTATAATTTCATAATTTATTTATTTATTTATTTTTTCTGCATTCGGCATTGGCTATCTATTCTGTTTCATTTTGAGGGAGCTCATATCTCATAAGCCCAGTGGATTCTTTATGAGCTTCCTCGCCATTTTATTTCAAATTTCATAATTTGTATATATATATATATTTTTTTTTTGTTTTTGTTTTTTTTGTTTTTATGAAATGGCAAAATAAACTGAACTGAACTGAACTGAAAATATTTTCCGAAAATTGACGTTGGGTGCCCCTGAACCGGTCGCGTCGCCCACAAGTTAACTCGCCTACAGGTTAACTCGCCTACACCGAAGTTAACTCTCCTACACGTTCGAGGTTCATTCGCCCACACATGAAGTTCACTCGCGTACACATTCGAAGTTACTTTTGATGTTATAAGATAAAGCAAAAACAAGAAGTTTACACGACAACTAATTATCAGTCAGAAAAACGAACCATCGATCGGATATCCGATTTGAGTTTTCGTCTGTCAGCGGCATTTCATTTCACATCATTCTTTACCAGTTCAATTTTGACTGCGCGGCCAGATGGTTTTCGTCGATTCGCAAGTGTTGTTATGCCAAACTAGAGAATTTCATGCCCAATTGTATGAAAGGGTAGGATGCCATTTAAGAAATCTTTAAAGTAAAAAGGTAAGTAAGTTGTGTATACTTACATTGTTAGTTGGTTGTATCATATTAAACTTGAAAGAAATGAGTTGTCGTGTTTGTTGTTTCATCGACTGACAATATCGCGCGGCGATTGGGAAGAGACCCGCAGGCTGGTTCATGACATTCCACTGTATGTCTCAAGGCGCGAGACATGAAAATGTATGCAAGGTGCGTAGCAGAATGACACTGTTACTCAAACGTTCGTTCAAACGTTCGTGCGTTCGATTGGGAAATCCGGATTTAGATCTTAATATCTGGATTTTCGGATTACCAATCGAACACAAAATCCGAAAACGGATTTCGCGACGGACTTTGTTAATTGAAATCCTTACCCGACATGGATTTCCAATTAGTGAATCTGCGACAAAATCCGTTTTCAGATTTTGTGTTCGATTGTCTTTTCAACACATTTTTGGTTATCGGTATACGAATCCCGGTATGCTTAAAGATTCACCTTCATTGTCGGTCATTTAGATCAATCCCGGTATGCATTCATCGAACTCTCTTTGCTCCTCCTCCACCCTCCCATGGGCCTCTGAATGGTAGAAAGAAAATCACACCTTTTGAATTTAAATAGACTATGAAACTGAAATTTGCATTTATTATATCAATAAAGGGTATGAATAGACGCGTGTCCAAACAAGTGATTTGCCCATTATTACTAAACTGGCCAATCCGAAAGCTACTAGACAATGGATTTTAGTTTTTGATCCTAACCTGCGTATGAAAAGGAACAGAGGCTAGCCAAAATCTCATAGATCTCTGATCAACCTTCAAAACTCCAGAAATTGTTTATGGATCCCAAAGAAAACTTTATTACGTGCAAACAACCTGTACGGCCAAGACAGCAGGGTATCCAATGTGATGGATGTTTCCACTGGAACCATAGAACCTGATAGGTGGTAACATACTCACGAGTTTGTTTGTTTGTTTGTTTGTTTTTTTTTTTGTGGGATCCGTTTGTGGCATTTCACGAATCACGTATTTTAAGTTGACAACCCAGAAAACCGATTCAGGATTCACAAATCACAGTCTTCTGAACTGAAGAGAATCAATGATCACGTTAGGTTATCAATCAATTCACGTGTCACGTCTACCCCTATAAATGTTCAACATTTGACAAGTGGCTTAGCCTTTTACTGGTATTATACCGACAGGTATATCGCAACAGGCATATCGTGCTGCTGTGCAGATTGGAAACATCGAGTGGCGCTGTGCTTTTTGTTCCACCGCAACGTCTGATGCTGACGAGCCTGTGGCGGAAAGTACAAGATTATCCGTGTCTGTGAATTCCTTGTCTACAATTTATGATCCCCCTTACGTGATGTGGAGAGATCTAGAGCAACTCCAAGAAGAGAGTGCGGTTGGTGAGTAAAATCTATTTTTGGAGTATTTATCGAGTTAAGCCGGTTCTTCGCTAAAGACATCAGAAAACAATTTGTATCCAGTGACACGTGCTTGGTATAGATTACAATAGGTTAGGTTAATTGGTGGATTACTCTAATCATGGAGTATTTATTTTGTGAAAAAGGTAAATTGAGTTAAGCCAGTTCTTCACTTAAGACATCAGAAAACAATTTGTATCCAGTGACACGTGCTTGGTATTGATTAGAATGGATTAGGCAGTCCGGATGAAATGAAATTGAGGGTTGGCATCATGCTTTAAATCGTCGAGCAGCAGGAAGGTGGCAGATGCCATTTTATCTATTGATTGAACTATTACACAAAAAGGCCAAGCTCTCTGCCCTTCAGGTCAGGCTGGTGTCTGAAAAGAAGCTCAAAAGAATTCAGCGAAAGAACTACAGATCCTTACAAAGTAAAATTTTTGGCCACTGGGAGAATAACCTAGAGAACCGCACTTCAGCTCAACAGCTTTTGAGGGCATGCAGGCATTCAAATGGGCCAGTTCGTAGCAAATAGTCTATCATTTAACTGTAGTACATTTCAAGTTTAAAATGAAGTGTTTTTCTAGTTTCATAGAAGTTTACAAATGTAGGTTATTTCTTAAATTCTTGACACCTTACAATTTTATTTAGCTAGGCTGGGAAGTAAGGACGTTAGGTTAAACACATGTACAATGCATGCTAACTTTAATATAAAGCTTAAGAACTTATGTAAAACAAACTAAGGAAACATTTATGTCTACTAAATAAAAACACATACGAGTGAAGACAATCTTGTTTTAATCTGTGGCTTATTATGATGTTCTACATAATGAATAAGTTTCCGAAACCGGTCTTGCAAAACTAACCAAACAGTTCTTATCAGAACTCTATGGCCACTCCAAACGAACTGGGAGCAATAGACTCGGTGACAATATCACAAAACATTATCTTTCAAAATGGCGGATTTTACTCTCGGAACATTTGTCACATTTGAGGCCTCTTTCACGTAAAGAAATTACTTACCTTTTTACCTTAAAGATTTTTTAAATCGTATCCTACCCTTTCATACAATTTGACATGAAATTCTCGAGTTTGGACGTTAATACCTTACGAACACATTGCAAATCGACGAAAACCATCTGGCCGCGCATTCCGGCCGCGCAGTCAAAATAGCCCACTTTCGATATATTAAAATTCAGTCTTAAAGTGCCTATGAAGCGAGATTTTTTTTTTCTCATATTTTTGAAATATACCGTTTGAAATACACGATTCCAAAGTTTCAGATGTTTAGGGTGAAAAATGACGATTTTACAAGCCTTCAAAGTTGTGCCATTTTGCCCTCAAAAATGGTCAAGGGAATGGGTCCGAGTTAGTCCAAAATATCTTAACGTGACGTCACTTGGGTGCCAAAAGTTATTACACAATGAAGTACCACTGGAAGCAAAGTGTTTTTAGAGCGAGAGGACATGTCAAGCGAGTCCGAAATTAGAGACTATTCGCGGACATTAAGCGAACCCGAGGAAGAAGAAATAAAAGAAGAAGAGGACGACTATGTCCAGGTTATATTCAGTCAGATCGAACCTTACCAGGATGAACCTTTAGCCGAAGATGACAGCGCGGGTGAGGGAAATGAAGTCGATGAAGAAGCAGACGAAGACGGTCTTACACCTACCGTACTGGAAGCCAGATACGAAAAAGAGATTCCTGTCAATTCATGGTTCGTATAACCTGCTGTTGTATCTTTCAGTATAAACTTCTTCGTTGTGCCA
>OX421445.1:47177358-47182358 GCA_949126865.1 Montipora capitata | reverse complement strand
AAAATAAACACACATTGCTTACGTGTGGTAGTGACGTAACACAGCGATTTATTCCATATAAAATGTCAACTGAGCTGTGTGTTGAATCCTTTTCCAGCGAAACATTTAATTGAAACAAACAACATAAGATGCACTAAAACGCCGACGCCATAGCTGGTTAACGAGAATAACAAACTCACGAGGCAGAATGTATATTATTACATTTAATTAAGCTAGCACAACAGAAAGACGCTAACCTCATTTTGACACGAAAATGCTTTACTATTGCCATAAAAACTATCCAGTTAAGCTCGTATATTATAAAACATGATGAGTTCGTAAAGGCCACCTTTTCCAGCGAACAATGTTTTGAAACAAACAACATATTTGCTATTAGAGGCAAAAACCCCTTCCTATTTCATTTCGTGCGTGAAGACAAAAAACTCAGTTGTGTCAAATATGCGCAATATTACAACAAACTAAAATTTCAGGATCAAACCGTTTCCATGAAGAACCTTTCCCTTGAATAATGAAGCACAAAATAGACGACAAGCTTTCTTTCAAATAATTCTTGGCTTTCACATTTCCAATTATTCTTTTTTTGCCTGAAGACTGTGCAGAGTTGATCACAGATCCACTTAAGGTGTTCGAATATTCCATTTGGTTTCAGTGTTCTACATAACAGCTCACTTGGTAAAAAATTAGAGCTCACTTTGATTTCGGCTCGACGGGCGACAGATTGTTGTCGAAGTCCATTACTCGTCGCTTTTAAGATTCCACCGCCTGTCTTGTTCAGTATCCAACTGACTTGCCGTTATTGAGCTTCATAAGGCTATATTTTGTTCAAAGATCCACTAAAACGCCATTCGCGTTACATGACTTTCGACGCCATTGCCGGTTAAGTTAATCGTTCTACTGTGTCCACCAGAGAAATCTACGCATTTCCCAATACCCTCTCGATCCTAAGAAAATACGCGCAGAAGGCTCTATGCACAAAGACACCACTTAGCAGGGGAGTGACA
This sequence comes from Montipora capitata, assembly GCA_949126865.1. Lineage (NCBI taxonomy): Eukaryota > Metazoa > Cnidaria > Anthozoa > Scleractinia > Acroporidae > Montipora > Montipora capitata. The sequence continues at coordinate 47,181,357 of OX421445.1, read as the reverse complement.
GGCAAGACTTTTACCGACACGGAAAAAAAAAAAAGAAAAACACCCAACAAATGCCACCCTTTTTCCGACTGGGATGGCCATACTGGCAACCCAGTAAAAAATCTGAGAAGAGCGTCCGTGATTTACCGTTGATAATCGTGTTTAATACCGCGTGAATTTTTCCTGGAATGTATGGAAAATGATTTGATTGGTTATTACCCCTCGATCATTACATCATTGAAACAACGAGTTTTGATTGGCTTTCATTTTTATTTCTCCCCATCAACACCGTGAGAGATTTGACGATGAGTTCGTGTGTACTTTGTGCATGGTAAAAAATTCGAATGAAAATCTTTTTGATGGTCAAAGAGGTTTTTCTTTTAAAAGTATGAGCGGAATTGTTATCTATGGAGTGTAAAGTGGAAATCGATTCTACATACATTTGTAGGAATTGTTTGTCAGCGCTGAAGAGACGAAAGCGCTCCTGACGAATCTTCACGAGGTGAATATGTCACGATTCAAAAGATTGCTCACTTGAAAACGTCCCCGGCTATCCCCATACCAGTCAATATAATCTCAATGCCTTGCTCGGACCAGCCTAGCCATTCTCAAGAACAATCTACAAAGCGTGTTGCCCAGGAAGATTTGAGATGTGCACATATCGAGGAAAATATAAACAGCTCATTGGCAACGATCGGGGCTGCTCTGAAGATCAGATCCGCACCCGGTTGGAAGACTTGCAAAGGCATCCTTCCTTTAAAAGAGTGCTTCTATGCTATAAAGACAAGGAATCTTAAAACTATCAGAGGCGCTCTTCAATGCAGTTTTGGAATCTGCCTCATTTACTACCGTTTTTAAAATTTAGCTCCAAAGAAATACGAGCCACGCAAATTTTAGTCATAGTAGATCACTAATTAATTTTTGTAAAATTATTCCGAAACACGATTACTAACGGTAAATTCGGAGAGTGGGCGTCTGTACACAGCCTACTTCCATTCTTCCCTGGAGCGCATAATATTTTATTTAAAGTTCAAGTAATTTTTTATTAGTGTGGAAGAAAAGTGAAGGAAATTAGCAGAAATCGTCTCTACTAAGGTTAAAAAGCTCATTAACATGCTTTGGGACACTTTTCAGGCAAAAACGCAAACAAAAACAATTAACACAGCACGAAAATGTAGATTTACGCCAAATTAAAGGTGCGTAAAGTTGCGTAAAGGGGGTTAACAACCTTTACACTAACTTCACACTGGTGGTAAAGGTCCTGTAAAGGTAGATTTACGCAACTGGTTATAAAGCCCGCGTAAAGCTAGCGTAAAATTGATGGGTCGAATTTACGCTTATTTACGCTAAACGGAAAGATCACGTAAAGTCACACTTTACTCAACTCAATGTAAAGCACTTGTAAAGCTTGCGAAAAGTTGATGGTTCAAATTTACGCTTATTTACCAGAGGCAGCGTGGCCGAGTGGTTTTAGGGCGCTGGATTTGAAATCTGGAGGTCTCTGGTTCAAATCCTTCACCCTGCTGCTATCTGGATTTGTTCGCGGTAGTCCCGAGTTCAACTCCTCGACCGCGTTGTGTAAATAGCCAACTGGTTAGCCTCCCACCAGTTGGGATTCTTAATAGTTTATGTTGAATTTGAAATATTCAGTTACTTATTTACGGTGTCCCCAATTAGCACTACAGTGCTAAATACATACGACACTTAAATAACATTATTATTATTATTATTATTATTATTATTATTATTAGATGTAAAGGTGACGTAGTGTACACTTTACTAACCGAACGTTAAACTCTTGTAAAGGTAACAATCAGACGGTGTGCGTCACGAGATTTGACCAATCAGAATACGTTACTCTTGGAGTGGAAATGGCGCTTGGAAAGACTTGTTTCGAGCAGTACATGTAGTGAAATTTTAGTGAAATTCCAAGCTTGTGGTCATACTTTAGAAACTGTAACGCCGCGAAAAGTTGTTGGAACAATTTTTATTGATGCTGGTTAGGTTGTTTTTGAAAATTTTCCTTTCATTCGAGTATGTGACGAGTTTGAATCGCGCTGTCACTTTCAAGCCGCCATTGTGATTTCAATGTCAATTTAGCCGTTCTTCTTGGACTTACTGCTGGTTACCGTTAGCGAGATCAACAGATTATTGTGGTCGTTTGGTAACTTTAACCCTTCCTCTCTGTAAATTTTGGGGTCTGCCCGGGTCTACCCCTGCTGGTTTTACCGTTACAAGGCGTTGAAAGTGTCTTGGTATGAAGAGATCATCACAGCCAAGTGGCACTACTCCAGGGAAGCTAACTGAGAAAGTAAACCGAACTGGGAGCCCGCGGGAAGAGAATAACACCAAATCCAAGAAAAGTTTGTTCAATTTCAAATCAGAAAAGCTAAAGAAGTTTGAATTTTATAATATATTTGGGAAATGGAACCTTGTTTGTTATAATCTTTTTAAATTCAAATGTATTATAAGCTATTTTGTATATGCAAATCTTCAGAAATCTTCAAATCCTTCATGGGAAAAATTATGATGAATACTCTATCGACCAAAAACGATTTGTTGTTGCCTGCATGGGAACAATCTTTTTTGTTCTATTATTGATGACTATAATAGTGTTATTAATTCCTGAGGTTTAACTACTATTTGAGTTTATGAAGTAATAAGCTTTTTTTTCTAAAGAGCTATTTTGTCAATACATGAATATTTCTTTTGTATTTCTTGTTTTGGGTCACCTACTCGGTTAGTTCTACTAACTATTTGGGTTTCCCAGATTCTACACAATCAGCATAACAACATTCTCCGCACCGAGCATATTTAGTAGAGACTAAGGAATGTTTTCGAGATTCAACTGCCAAAGTTATCAAATTATTGTCACAATGAGCTCATGCATGAGGCAAGACTTAATGCAGAATTTCTTTTGCCAGTACATGTATCTGGAGTTAAACCACAATTTTGAGCCATTTATTCCAGTAGATTTTTTGGAACTTTGTTGCAAAGGCATTAATGTACTTTACCAAAATGGTAATGAAAATGAAAATATCATTTATTACTTAGCCAAGGGACTTGGAACCCCAAGAAGAGATGGTTCTGGGCCACGATTCCCTATTGATAGGATGCCATCTGGACTGATCAGCTATAATATTTGCTATTTTGCTCTGGACAAAATAAACATTTAATCTGACTCACAATATGTGCAATGGGAAACAACAATGTTTTCTAATATCTGGGCACAAGTGAATTTGCTTACAGAGGGGACCTGGATTTGCTTTTGATCATGTTGAGGGGGAAGAGTCGTCAGGGTCAGTGGCAGTTAGACCATATTGTTTTCTCACCAAGATCAGACCCAGGTGTTTTGGTGGCCAACAGAGCATCCTTGCCACAAAGAAATTCTTTAACAGTTAGAGCTTTCTTCCATCAAGCTGCAGGACAACTGCCTCCTCCCCCGATGATATAGATATCATTCAAGTACATCTATTCAGGGGAAAAACTACATCTGTGCAGGGGTATTATTGTCTCCTAATGTTATTCCAGTGCCATCTTTTTATGACAACTTACAGTGTATGTGTATTGGCTCAAGAGAACTGCTTTAAGTGGTATCAGATTTTTTTGAACATCTTGGCCCTGGTTCTGTTGTAGTCCTAGTGGTTTTGCCATAATTGCTTGATAGCAGAATATTTTAATACAAGTGACTTGTCTACCAGAACTTCAAACCTGACATACACTGTGTAATTGTGGAACAAGTTGTAGCTCACTTTTATTCTTGGTTTATTTATTACTTTCATTTTTACAGTAGGTTCTATTATAATGCATGCACATAAGTGCATAACCAATCAAAAACCAAGAGAAATAGCTAGAAATGACCAAGAATAAAATTGTACAACATACAGAAATAAATGAAGTCTGAACTTGACATGTTTTAACTGATTTATTTGGCCTTCTTAGAAGCCTTGACAACTTTTTGGTCTACTGTCCTGTTCTAGAAATATTCATTGTAAAGTAACAGTCAGCTTGTAAATAGTT
>OX421445.1:47164858-47167358 GCA_949126865.1 Montipora capitata | reverse complement strand
TTTTCCGAGAGCGAAGCTCGAGGAAAACTGTGTTGCCCCCACTTTTCTTTTTGGATACCAACAGTACTTACTAAGACCTACTTTCTCTGCATAATTTTAAACCGCGCAAAAAATATCCCTGTATTAGTAAGCATTACCGATAGGAAATCCGAGTGTCTTGAGATGCGCAGAACGTATGCGCAATAACAATAGTAGGCACCGTCCTTAACAATTATTCCACGAGCTCGAGTTGGATTTGAGAGGATAGATTGCCAACGTGGATAACTACGATCGTAGATAAAAATCATTTAAGCAAACTGCTTCGCCTCATAAGTTGCGGTACTTTTAATCTTAAGCTCTTTTCAATGGGTTAGTGTTTTCATGCTAAATTAAGGGATATTAAAAAGGTTAATGGTTTCACTTTTCCTAGTAGTTTCAAAGCAACATCGGTAATCGACTCTTATGAGAAATTAGCTCCTAAGGCGGTTTGCTCTTAGTATAGTTGCGATCGAAGTGTGTCTTCTCCTAACGTCACGAATTTGATTTGGAACAGGTGTCGAGAAAAAATGTTTGGTGCGGTAGGCCAACTAAGTTTTTCATTAGGGATGTTTTATTTGGTTTTTGGTATCAATACGGTTATTTTGTGTTTCACTCAGTGCTGTTTTTACCCAAGAGAACTCTTTTGCTATATTTCTGGAAGCAACTTATTTTCAGTTCACCTCTGGGCCTTTTTGACTTGCTCTCGCGGTACGGTTCCAGATCGCATACATGACAACAGCGGTCTCTTTTGGGTTTTCAATAAGTGCTTTTATTCTATATTCGAATATTCCTAAGTAATTAAGAATAACACCTGTAATTGTAGTTAGTGTCCTGTTCTGCCTGGAACATATGTGCCAGATAAAATTATAGAAAAGGTGGCGCTTACGCTCGTCCTTTCCTTCTTTTGTCTATTATTTAACTCAGTTATGTAATAATCATAAATCGTCATTTTCTCTGCGAATTTGCTGTGTAGCTTGGTTCTAGATATTGTAACTCGCTTCTTGTAATTTTTGTGACTTGCCATACTCCGTTCATACTAATCTGATGTTGACAAACCTGTAAGATCTCGTCGAGACAAGCGGCTTTCTATGTTGTGGAAAAAATATGTTAATGTGCTGACGCGCAGGCGTAGTGCGTCTTGCAGGCGTCATTTTGATGTGAGATTGGCACTTGATTGTTCAGTCAGATTAAGAACATATAAAAAGAGCTGTATTCCTAACAAATAGATAGTTAAGCAAGGACTAGTTGAAGATCGACCCGAGAAGACCAAATAATGATAAGAAACAGCCGCAGTGTTGAGGAGTCCTTTCTTCCCCCGAAAGATTTCCTTCAACATAGGGAAGATATCTGTTTACAAACATTGCTTTTGAGCCAATTTATAAACCATTACAAATTAAAGGGGGTAATGTGACAACCATGACCTCTGCGAGGGATATGCATTTGGGCTTAGGCTTTCTCTGTTACAGAGCAACCTTGTTTCACGTGAACGTCACACGATGCACCTCATCCAATCACATTCTAGGTGCTTCGTGCTTTGGACTAGTATGTCGAGTCCGACCTTTGCTACTGTCATTCCAGTTCTGTCTTTATTGAGAAAACACTTAAGCTCAAAAGCATCTTTACTCAAATTTCGAGAATGATTTCAGACGATTTTTAGGACAGTTCTAAGACAGTGTGTTCGTAGCTGTTTGATGTGCATCTTTACTTACTTTAGTTTACAACTTTATTTATTCACGGGATTCTTATCACTAAAGAGTGGTCTTCTAAAGAGCCGTGCACATTAAACCTAGTACAAAAAAACTAAGACTTAAAAATTACAAACATTATTAAAAATTCCTACAATAGGTGCTAAACTAAGTTAAGAAAATTCTAATATACAATAGCGGAATAAAAACCTTTTAAAGTAGTGGCCTGCTTAGCCTCCGCTGACAGACTTTGCATGTTATTGCGCCCCTATAACGAAAACGTTTATTGAGGGCCTCAGTGTTCGGTCGCGGAATAAAGAGGTTATGTTGAGCACCACGAAGATTATGTCTGTGAATGGTGTTAACGCTGACAAATTTAGCACACAGGTATTAGGGTACACTAAGGTGATTTACAGTTTTCAACATTAAAGATTTCAGTTGTTTTGCACTTCTGTCAGCGAGGCTATTCCATTTAAGGGTATGAAGAATCGGGGCAGATCTGGCATCCCAACTAGACCCTGTTATTATGCGTGCGGCCCTGTATTGTAGTTTCTCTAGTTTTTGGCTGAGGCCATTATTGATACAGCCCCAGACAGCGCTGCAATAATCGAAATGCGGAAGAATCAATGGCACGTAAATTGTGGCAAGGATATTCAGGGGACATATCTGTCTTGGCCTCCTCTGGGCAGCAAGTACCTCGAATCGATCGATTCTGTGGCGCTACCAGTGCAACCGTTAAACACTTATCCATCCGTTTATTGCCGTTCTTTGGGCTCTACGACCGTCGGCGGGGATTC
>OX421445.1:47152358-47159858 GCA_949126865.1 Montipora capitata | reverse complement strand
TCTGTGTAGTATAAGGTTTTAGTATTGCGTTGTGATCCATAAGTACACATTATATTTGAAATGTCCATACAGTCATGTGCTGCAATTGAACAACTCTCTTGAAATAACTTCTTCGTTTGGCTTCAACACAATTTTGTTCCATTTTAGGGGCCAAAGTGGAAATTCTGGCAACGTTGCCTTCTGAAGGTGGTACGATAACATCCAAGCGTTGCGATCTCTCCTGCCAAATCAAACACCTTTCATTGCCCTTACAGCTACAGCAATGAAGACAACTAGAGAAAAGATTGCAACTCTTTAAATATGATCAAACCAAGGTTTGTTATGGTCTCACCTGAGGGGTCAAATGTCTCGCAAAGAGCGATAAAAAAATTAATGTCCAGCAAAATTCATGTAACGGAGTATTTTGACTGGCTTCTTCAAATGCTTAAAACCAAAGATAGTCAGTGTGAGAGGTGTATCATTTACCAGGCGTGGATCTAGGATTTTTTTGTGACTAGTTCCGTCCTTGATTCATTCTGCTCAGATGGGCGTGTCTCCTTACAAATTAGTCAGATTTACAGTTGTTGCTCACCAAGTAAAGTAGAACCATAAAAATCAATCAGAGTCCAAGCAGTGAACAAAAATTCATATCACCCTTTTCAGTGGTGAGTTTTAGACAATCAAAAACTAAAAAAAAACCTCATAAGAACGGGTGAAAAAGATGTTTCCCTTTTATCAGTTCAGCACAAAGATAGCAATATTTGTTTCTGTACTGTTCTCCATCAATTTAAAGAGTGAATGTCGATGCAATAAACTCACAAGTACTCTAGAAACATTGCTTGCCTAGCTTTTTGATCTCTTCACATCCTTTCCCATAAACGAAGTTCTGCATCAAGGCCAGCAGCATTAGGAACGTGTTGTCTGTAATAATCACAAAATTCTTTAACAGTTTGCCTCTAATTCAAATTGTTTACCAGTAAAACAGATGGAATTATTGACAATCCTTTGTAGCATAGATACACCTCATCTAGGCCTACTCTGGGACCTTAAGTCGCGTTAACTTAAGGCGACTTAAAGCTACTTAAGTTGACTTAAGAAGGAACCGCCCAAAATGTCAGGCGACTTAAGGCGATTTAAGGCGACACTCGAAGAGAAATTTCGTATCTCCGAGCCGCCATGTAATATCCTCTATTTATTTCACAATTTTTAATTGCTTTATGACAGTGTCAAATGTCTATGTCTGAATGTCACTAGAGCTATAAATGCTGGGCTGGAATAACAGCAACCATAATAAATTAGCAGAATTTCGGAGATGAACAAAGAGTTTCCAGCAATCTGATTTATTGAGTGGTTTCCTACAGTGTACACTCACTTTTGCTTTAGCAAATAACTGTTAAGTATGATTAAAGTTACAGTGTATTGCAAGTTTGTTTTTCTGATAGCTACAAAACTTCTTTATTTGTTCATCAAAAGAAAGATATAATTTAAATAAGACTGTTATAGGAAATTCATAATTTAAACAAAAATAAACAAGAAGGAACTCAAACTATTTCACAAATGAGCGCAAATAATTATTGTTATGTTAGCAAACTTATCTGCAAGATTCCTGAAGCTTGCACTGTCAATTTTTGCACGAAAGTTTGGTAAATTATTCATCATTCCAATGGCATCAAACAATGGTTGTTCCTTTTTGGAAACCCAACCAATAAATGTTCTTCTCTTTCTTCAGTTAGGCAGAACACTCCAATATAACGTAACGAGTACCGTATGGCAAGGTCTTTCTCAATGAAACTTCTTTTTCTTAGTCATTGGTGACACTTTATAGGCTCTTTCTCTATCCGTGAACATCAACAATCTTTTGTCCGCCATTTTGATTCTCCCAGCTAGTCTCCATGTCTCTTTGTGCAGACTTGCGTGACCTTGAGTCAAGCCACGTGACTGCATAACATTCTCAGAATTGGTAGAATCGCGATCGATCAGCACAATGCGGGGCAAGATCCCTACTTCATTATGCATACACTCCTTTGTTTCAGTAGTGAAGAACAGGGACAAGTAACCCAGAGGTTTACAGAGGGTCGGAGTTCAAGGCAAACTGCGAGTGACATATCATGAGATAAAATGGCAGAAAAAGCAGAGCGACATCTGGAAAAAAGGACAAGACGAAGGGATAGAAAGACAAAAGCTGGGACGAAAACGAGTAACGGTGTGGGCGATGTAAGGAAAGAAGAGAGTTAGAAATGAGATCCATTTTTATTCATCCCGTAAGTACAAATTAGCCATGTATATATTCGGTTATCTTGGGTATACGTATTGTTGTACAAAACAACAGCGCGAATGAATAATTAACTTATTCTGAATGCACAATGAAGAAGGGACCTGTACAGAAATCATTCCAAATGTACAACCAGCTCGTACACGTGCAGGTTTCCTCGGAGTTGTGGAGTTAAGTGGATGTGCAGTGTTATTATACACATGGTGCATGCATTTGGGGACAAAATATGTGATCAAGATTTGGAATTTTGTGTGGCGGAATAACAGATAAAGGTTCGTTAATCCGTTCTGCTTGACTAAATCATGTATTCTTTTTTTTTTTTTTTCAATACACAACATTTATTAACAAATGTTAATATACTTACAATACTAACAGTACAATGACTACAGTACTTTCCAAACAGTATTAATTTACACCATAGAAAACAATGCGAAGTAGAAAGAAAAAATAAAATACAGAACAAAAGTTGCAAGTACTTACAATCGCTATAATATTGCACAGTATACAATACAAACAAAAACTGCAAAGGTTACTGAATACAACCAAAATTAAAATGCGGTACATTGACGGAAAACACTCTTATGTACAATCAACAAGAATGTGTGTAAAGTTCTGCCATTTAGCAAAGAAAAGTTTTTGTTGTCCCGAGGTAACTGCTACGTATTTTTCTAGTTCTATCTTATCCTGCACTAATCTTTTGAAATCAATAAGAGATGATTTATCGTTATTTAGTGCATTAACATAAAGAAAATACTTTCCGAGTATTATGAGATGATTGAGAGCTAAACATGGTGGACTCAATTGGCGAATAATTCCATATATAACTTCTTGGGGGGACAGATCTAACTGAAGGTTGCATAATTGCAAAATCCAATTTTGAAATTCAGACCAAAAGATTGACGCTTGCGCACATTCAACAAACAGGTGTGTAACAGTTTGATGTATTGCGGGGCAGAATGGACAGTGCGGAGACGAAACTTTTTTCCAGTTTATACAATAATGAGTTAGTAAATAAGATGTGGTGAATATTTTGTATTGGAACATAATTAGTTTTGTTTCTTTTGTAGCCTTAAAAAGTAGAAGGTAAATCTTAGAAAAATCGTCACGCTGAAAGTTATAATGTTCAAGCCTTTTTTCGGCGGTGGGACTGGGTAGTTTTTGCCGGGTGAGAAGTTCTTGATATAAGGTCTTACAGGAGAGGGGTCTACTTGAAGTACATGTGGTTAATGCAGGTGTTGGGTTGCTTTCATTTTTGAACAAACATTGTGAAGAGCGTCGCCATCTAGAACTCGACTAACTATGTAAATGGAACAGAATTGCATGAAATGCTTAGAGTAAGACTTCTCAACCTTACAAAAGACATTTTCTTTCTTTAGTTAAAGTTAAGCTTACATCAGTATTACATCTAAAGTAAATAATTTAAATTGTTGTTACTGAGCTTAAATTTGTTTGGTTATTTCATCCGTTATATTTGTTATTTAAAGTTGCAAATATTTTGAGGCATCATATCACTGCTCCTCACAAAGGTAAGGAATTAATAGTATTAGACTGAACTATTAATTTTTTTATGGGCTTTCATGTTTAATTTTGTTTTTGTCACAAGCAAATGGCATAATATATTGCCAAAAATAAATTGTGTGGAGACTAGAATCTTGCTTTTGGTGTTTCCATTAGAGCTACATGTTGCAAGGCAAAGGTAAAAAAAGTCTTGTCGCAGACATTTAATCAGGACATACATAATTCCTGCAAACACTTACATGTATCTCTGCTGCATGTCCTCTTGTGTGTTCTGGCCTCTCCTATGTGTTATGGCAGGGGTCGCCAGGCACATCAGCACCTTTCAAATGGGTATCAGGAGGCAACCCCCTGCCCCATCCATTATTCTTTTTTTGGAAATCAACCAAGAAAAAATTACATTAAGATGCCTACCCTGATTTGCCATCTTTTCCAACCGTTGACTCATTGTCAACTGTTTTAGGCTAACTTTAAGGTGTATCGTGTTTGTGGAATTATAAGGTGACTTAAGGCGACTTAATGTCCCAAAATAGGCTTTCATCTTGCTTTCCCTTACCTGGCGTGACAAATTGTTTGAAATATATTTTCCAACCGTTGTTATCATCTCGTTCTGAATTGTTTTAGAAATATACCGTGCCTTTCTTGGTGCAGTATTTAGGTGTCCTTGCAATGCTAGGAGTGCCTGAAAATTCCCTTGGAGATTTTCATTACTTGGATCGTCATCTGGACGGCCTCTCAAAGCTATGTTATTACGACCACAGAAAATAACAGTTGTAAACAAGAACCCAATAATTTCACTGTTCCTTGGGATATGCTGACGCAACAGGTTGTTTAGCGGTTGATCGATTGGGCCAATTTGTTGCCTCATTGTTCTAACAAAATTATTCATGGCAATGACAGATAAATTAAGCACCTCGCATCTTCCATTCGAATAACGTGCGAAACGGCTCATTGCTGTTGTCCAAAACGTTACGGGCGCCTTGACTAACTTATCCAATCTACCCGCATTTCGACCACATTCCCTTGCAAATCAAACACAGGGAAAACAAAAGGGTCCATCCAGAACTTGGAATAAACGAATAATAATAAATTGCCAAACTCAAACTTTCGATATCTTCCTCCTTTCTCAATTGTTCGAGGGAATACAAAAGGATCGCTGAGTGGACTCCTCACTTTCTCGATGACTTCAAGCTTCCTTGTATCAGAATATTAACTTATATCATTAAATAAAACACCAATATCAAAAGGAGAGAAGTCTTCCTTCCTAAAAATAGGTTCACAACGTGGAATATCGCTTCGATTGTTAGCCATTTGTGATAAGTGGTACTCAAGTAAGAGCAAACCGTTTGATGGAGATCGCCGCTCTGAGTAGTTCCATCTCAGTCGCTGGCCAATCGAAAACGATTCTGACTAGTTCCACAAGTTAATGGGAGCCAATAGAAAATAATTTTGACTAGTTCCACTTGAACGATAGGGCCGTTGCCAGACAATGACTAGTTCAATATCATCACCGGTTGCGAAAATTGTGGGCCCCATCTTTGGTAACCCTATCTTTGCGCGGGGAATGAGCAAAAGCAACGCGAACGTGTGAAAAAAGAAAGATTTAACCCATTGCTAAATAGGTAGGCGGTAATTTAAGAAACGTTAAAGGTCAAGAAAATGTTCTTTCCATTGTCGGTTTTTTATTAATTTTACTGATTTATTTCTCACCTGTAAAACTTTGACTAGTTCCATGGTACTAGTGGAACTAGTCTAGATCCACCACTGATTTACTGTCAGACTGTTAATCACTGCAATACTCTCTTTTCAATATTTTCGGTTTTGTACCGAATTGTCAGGGTACACTCAACTCACTCCGTGTAACAGACAAATCCACGTTTATTCCTTTACAATTCTCGCAATCAACAACTTGTATTCCCTGCATCCCTTATTACCTAAAAGAATCATCTCCTATTTCAACGAATCAAATGTAAAAACTAATCTTATATATGTAATGTCATATCCGGTCACGTTTCCACAAACAATGCGGTCACAAACACTTCAGTTCACGCTCCCCTAAAGATTGATTCACAATTTTTACTACACTAAACAATCTCCTCGAGTATCAGTCATTGTCTCTGAGCATTTACCTAATTCGATTTTCCGCGTGTACAGCTGCTCTTCTTCTTTCTCTATTAGGCTCTGCTCCCTGTCCATTAGGGTCTTGTTCTGGTTCATCTTTCACACTTCGTATCTCTAAAGGACACACAGACTGCATTGGCCTCTCTAATTGCTTTCCCTTGCGTAAGAGAATCACACCCCTCGTCACGCCATCTGCTCCTCTCACGATTCGGATTACCTTGCCCTTCTTCCAGCGTCCTCGGTTTTTCTCTTCTCCCAGAATGAGCACGATTTCTCTGACTTCTGGTGGCTGCGAGTCGAGTCGCTTGACTCGATGACTTTCCCTGAGGCTTCGAAGGTATTCCCTTTGCCAACGATTCCATGCACTTTTTTTGGAATTTTGCAGTCGTCTGGGCACTGGAATGTCGTTAATTCATCCTCTTCAACCTCCATGTCTCCCAGAATGTATGCGTCTTGACCCCACATGAAGAGGTTTAGCGTCAGAACTTGATCCTCCCCACCATCACTTCCAATGTACGTCAATGGACGATTATTCATTTGCCTCTCAATGTCCATGACTACTACCTCAAGCTGTTCGAATGTGACATGTGTTTTCCCCAATGTTTTGTAGAGCGTCCTCTTGACATCCTTCAGGAGTCTCTCATAAAATCCTCCCCACCATGGCGACTTGGCTAAGTTGAACTGCCATTATATTTCTTGAGCGGCAAGGAAATCTTGTAACTGCTCACTTCTCCGTATCCTCTGGACCCAAACCGCGGTTGTCTTGAATACGGCTGCGTTGTCGGGTACCATCCGTTGTGGCCTTGTCTTCCGGGTGATAAATGCGTTGAGTTTCCTTTGGAATTCTTCAGCTGTTTGGGTCTTCGTCACCTCGAGGTCAGCATTTCTTAAGTATTGGGGCAAATTGTTCCACAAACAGGCCCCGCTATAACAAAAACTTCGTTTCAAATAATTAGTATTTGGCTTGGGTAGAGTAAGTTTACCTTCTAAGTTTCTCAAGTTATATTCAGCATCTCGTTGACTGAAAAGGCGTTGAAGGTATTCCGGGGCAAGATCGCGAATTGTTTTATACATAATTAGTGCTTTCTGTTTTTTACGTCGCAGAGAAAGCTTCTCCCACTTAAGACTATCGAGAAGGAGGTTGGAGCTCGTATCAAAGGGTAATTTAGTAATTACCCTAGCTGCGCGATTTTGTAATTTTTGCAGCTTATCACTTGACTGGCCACTTAAGCAGTCCCAGACAGGACTGCAATAATCAAAATGAGGTAATATTAAAGCGGTATAAATTTGAAGCGCAGTATTAGCTGAGATAAAGTGCTGTATTCGTTTTAAGGCTCCTATAGCTGAGGAAACTTTCCTACATATTTCGTCTACATGATTTGACCAAGAAAGCCGATCATCAATGGTAAGACCGAGGGATTTAGTGCGATCTACTCTCTTGATCATTTCGTCATCAATTCGTATATCAACCTCGTCACATTGAGTGTTTAATCTCTGCCTAGATCCAATTATCATTAACTCGGTCTTAGCCACATTTAAACTCAACCTGTTGGCTCTCAGCCAACAGTTAAGGTTACTGAGTTCAGGAGTTAATGCTAGTTTAAGCTCTGTTA
>OX421445.1:47144858-47147358 GCA_949126865.1 Montipora capitata | reverse complement strand
CCAAATCAGCCAGGTTTATCTCAGAAGGGCAGTATTTCCATTGGATGCCAACTTCTCCTAATACCTGAGCAATCTTCTTAACCGTTGTGTTCTCTCGTATTAGACTTCTGGGAATCTTCACATCTTGTAGTTGCTTCATACACTTGTTCCAGTCTTTAGCTAAGGATGGTGACACTTCTGTATTCCAGCTCTTGGTTTCATCGCATGCGTCTTTGTACATGCGTTTCCCTTCAACCATGGTGGGAGATATAATTCCTAGCGGGTCATAGACTCTTCCCAGCTGACTCAACATGGTTCTCTGCGTTAGTGGAGCTTCTTCGCAATGTTTTGGCACCTGAATTATCAGCGTATCTTCTCTTTTGTGCCAGATGTGTCCCAGTATCTTTCCTGGATTAGGCATGTTCTCACTTTCGAGTGCTGTGACGTTGGACTTCCATTTATGGACCGGAAACTGTGCATTTTCTAAGATCTGAGTAACTTCTTCCTTGAACTTCTTCAGGCCTTTTACTTGATGTCCTGTTTTCATCAAGTTGTCCACATACGTCTTTTCTCTAAGCTCCGTGACAGTCTTGCTCAGTTTCTCTGGTTGGCAGTCATAGTGGTGTTGCAACGTAGCGGCCAGCATGAAGGGACTGGCTTCAGCTCCGAATGGCATCCTTGTAAATCGAAAATGTTGTTCTTTGTCGTTGACGTTGAAAAAGAACCGAAATGCATCTCATTCTTCTTCTTTCAAGCTGATCTGGAGGAATGCCTTTTCAATGTCCCCCAGTAACAGGTATGGCGACATGCGTGCTCTTACCAGAATGTCCCACAAGAGGGGTTGCAAGGGAGGGCCAGTATGCATGCAATCGTTCACGCTGTTTGCCAGGTGATGAGGTTTGGCGCTGGCATCAAAGACCATTGTCACTTTGGTGGTTGCGGCGTTGTCTCTCACAACAGGCTTGTGAGGCATGTAAAAGGCTCGCTCTCCACTTGATTCCTCTGGGACTCTCTCTATTATGCCAACTCTCAGTTGATCGTCAATGATCTTCTCATATTCTTCTTTAAGTTTCTGATTGTAAATTAACTTCTTATTGACAATTTGAAGTCTCTTCCTGCTTGCTTGCTCGTTTGTGCTTGTTAGAGTGCTGCCAGGGACCCATGGTACTTAGTATTTAGCAACGTACTTTTTAGCAAGATGCCGGAATTCTCAACAGCGAAACGGCCGAACATGAACGAATTGAAGTTCAAGTATGGGCATGCTCGAGACAAGAGGTTCTATGTAAAACCTGGAGACGAATACCGGATTGATGTCATTCTAGGAGACAGCACCTACTGCAAAATCAAGACAGAGGAAATACACAAAGGAAAGCCAGGAGAACCCGTTGTGGAGGATACGATCTTTGGCTGGCTTATTCATGGAGGCGATGATCACGTCACTGACCAGGGTATGTTCGTGAGAGAGGTCAATGATTACGAAAGATTATACTCCCTAGATGTCCTAGGGGTAGACGACCGAGGGGACAACGATCAACGTGATGTCCTTAGAGAGTTCAAGGATGACACAACGAGACAGGAAGACGGAAGATGCCGTCTTCTAACGGGTGCAAGGGTCTTTTCAACCAACACTTTTGCCTTGTTTTCCAAAACCCTATTGTAAGCTGCTAATCCTGAAGGGTGTTTTGCTGCCAAATCCTGGCTCTTGTAGCATTGTATTGCCCTGCATTAAGTGTGGGATCAACTGCACTAGTCAAAGGATAGTACTGCAAGGGACTACAGCAAACCCTTGCGAGGTCATGCAACTGCCTATTTGTTGCAAATTCAATTTGTGCATTCCTGATAAAAGCAAATTATACCATTGGTCATTGGATAAAGTGGTGCATTTATATTTATATAGCGCCTTTATCACTAACGTCTCAAAGGCGCTTTACAATGATGAATTTACCCCCAGCGGACTGGAAGCACATACATAATGCTCCACGAGGCATTATAGATACCTGTGAAATATTTTTCCATGCAATGTTTGCATCACTCTGTTTTTGAATAAGCAACTTCGACTCCTTTCTCTTATTCGTACGCCCCCACACTTCGTACCGCCGATAGTTTACAATTTTCCCCTAGTACTTGGTGAAATGTTGCCTTAGGCTTTCATACAAGTGATGCCTTTACAAACTCTTGTTTAGTGCTTTCTAAAGTTCTAACAAATCCTCTGCATGACCTCTTAGAATTTCCATGTGACTTGAGGTCTAGAGAATGCTCTTCAACAGTAAAGGCATATTGCACCAGACAATGAATATATTATGTGCCATCTGCTTCTGAAAAAGAAAGCATCTTTAATAAAAATTGCACATTCAATTTTGTAACACAACAACAAAATTGCCCATTTTATCCCTTTTTAGAGGGAAACACCACCATTAAGCAGTTTGTTGCTTTTCAATTTGAAATATTTACAGGCTTTAGGAAAATATGTGCAGAATTGTTCAATTATGTAAATACTGATCAAGGCATCACAATTTTTTAG
>OX421445.1:47097358-47142358 GCA_949126865.1 Montipora capitata | reverse complement strand
ATCCGCAGTCCAATGGGTTTATTGAGCGACAAGTCCACACTGTCAAAAACATCTTATACAAGGCTATGAAGTCTGGACGAGACCCTCACATGTCAGTGCTCTGTCTTAAATCTCCCCCTCATGATTTTCAGCTTCCATCCCCTGCCAAGTTACTGTATCAGCGTAAGCGTCAAGCAAACCTTCCTATCAGAGTTGGAAATCAAATACCAGACAGGGATAATATTACCCAGCGCCTGACAGAACGCCAGCAGCGCATGAAGCACTACTACGATAAGAAAGCACACGATCTCAGTTCCCTGGCGACAGGACAACCTGTAGACATACAGGATCAAGCCACAAAGAAGTGGTTCGCGGGAACTGTAAATTGTGCAAGACCTGAACCCCGATCATATGAGGTCAAAACTCATTCTGGTTCAATCTTTCGCCGCAACAGGGGCCACCTTCGCCCAGCAGACACACGGCAAGTTGTGGTTAACTCTGAAGACGAGCCTGCAATTGCTGAGTCTGATGAGCCGGCTCAATCATCTCATGATGTTCAGGAGTCTGCCTAACCATCTCAAACCATAATGCCTAGTACCGCAAGAGATGTTGGTGTTACTTCGGGACCACCCTGTGCTAGTCGGAACCTTGGAACCTATCGGACCAGGAGTGGGCATGCGGTGATCAGACCTGCCCGCTTTGCAGAATAGTGCAATTTAAGTTTTTGATACCAGCTCGTGTTTGTTCTAGTTCATGTTTACTTGTCCTTACATTTCTGCAGTTTTTGCTTTATCATTTTAGGATGTAGTGCAGGGACCCTTTCTTATATATATCGTACGCTACCAAAGTTGTTGGGACTTTGGAAGGACTTTCCATTCTGTGGAACTATAGATATTAAGTTTTAGGAACTATAGATATTAAGTTACCTTTAGAAACATCAATTTACTGTTGTCTTATATATGTTTTTGTATAAGAGGAGGGATGTCATAGTATGCCTCGCTTTGCACCAATAGACTGGGAACTAGTCCGGTTATCTCTGGGTTCGCCATCTTGTAACGTGAGTTTGTCGATCCTGAGTATTAAAAGTTGTGTTCCTCGGCGTTCCTGTTTATTTCGTCCATGATATCTTTACAAGCATTGGTGCAAGCCAGTTTTACAGGTAATTAGTCAACAGCAAAAATAACAATATTATTACACGTCCTTGATGACACTTACTGTAAGTACTGTACACACATGAACTGAATGCTGAGAATAATTAAAATATGTTGGGAATATCAAAGTTTCATTAAAAATAGTGGTGATTTCTGTCTCTGTTACATTTTGGGGTTTATTATTACTTTTTAAGAACGTTTTCAGCCTCACAATGCCAAATTATATAAGAACGTTCAGCCTCAGCTCCAAAATTAGATGCTTTTATAAGAATAATTTGCTTTCTAGGGTTAGAGACGGGAGCTCCGCTTTTAGACTTGGCTAAATCTTTATATCAGCTCAGTTGGTTAGAGCGTCGCACCGGTATCGCGAGGTCGCGGGCTCAAGCCCCTGTTGAGGTCCTGAATATTTCGGGCTTCTCTAAGCAGTTGCTTAAATTACGTGCATAACTGCGAGGATCAGAGCTTCACTTGATTTCATATCCGCAGTACAATATATGATTCATTACATTCATCATTTCATTCGTTAAATAAGTTCATAACTGAGATACTTGGAATTCCTATATATTCCATTATTGTGTCCGTACATTCTCTGTAATTTTGAGCCTTTGGAATTACAGGAAATGAATGGCTGAAACTTTGTTTAATAAAGGAAGGAAGGAAGGAACTTTTAATTATTTAAGTGTCTAGTCGTTCTAGCGCTGAAGCATTAACTGGGGAAACTGTAAACTGAAATTAACAATCAACGCAAATCAAGTCAAATGTTGGTTTTTGAGGAGAAGAAAAAGAACCTTGTGAAAAACCTCTCGGTGCAGAGGAGAGAACCAACAAACTCATGACTCTAAGTCTGGAATCGAACCAGGGCCACATTGGTGGGAGGTGAGTGCTCTCTCTGCGCCACCCCTGCACACCACAATAAAATAATTTCTACAATACTTCATTCTGCCGCACCTTTGAGCGCTTATCTTCTGTTTTGGAAAATAAAATAAAAAAAAACCAAAATTACATATCATGAATACTTTTCACTGTTATGAACTTCCGAAAAAACCTTGAATTTCTCCCAATCTTGCCCCGATTACCCATAATGCACTCAAGAGTGTGAACTCGTCTATATATAGTCGCAGAACGTTTTTACATTGCGGACACCTTACAACATCTCCAAAATACAAGGTCGACTTTACGATCGCTATCACAGAAATGTTTTGAGATTCTATTCACACTAATTCAAAAGGACGAAAAAGGATTTTCACATACCTTACTTTCTTTCACCTGGGATGCGACTGAACGTGACGGAAAACTTGATGCGATTCCGTATGGTGCTGACCAGGTCATTTTTTTTTCATAGAGTCATTGACTCATGCAACTCACCGGCTTAGGTCAAATCCAGGGCCCGATTGTTCAAAAGTCAATTAACGCTAACCCCAGATTAAAAATTAACAAAGGAGTTTATTTCTCTACTCCCAAATGCTGTTGAACGCTGATATTCGGCAAAACCTTACATTAGAAGAAGTCAATCTTGAAGAACCAAAATGAGCAAACGAAACTTTCACCAAAAGGTGGAAAACATGAAACAAAAGTCTACACTAATCCTGGGTTAAGTTAATCGGCTTTCGAACAACCGGGCCCTGGTGTTTAGAATTTATTCTGCTGAATATATAGATTTAACCAAGCCTAAGAGCGGAGCTCCCTGGTTATTTATTCTTACTGCCTGTAGGGTAAGTGAAAATAAAAGGTTTCGAATTGTCCGCGTTTTGATGTTTCCGGTTGCTGCTTTAATAATTAAATCATTTTCTTTGCTTTCCTCTATAGAAAAATTCATTGCCTAACTAGTGAATTTCACAGTAAATTTTACGCTAAAAACCGATATCGCATGAATCACGAAGCGATGAGTATGATATCAGTTTTTCGAGTGAAATTTACTTTGGAATTCACCAGTTTGGCAATGAATATTTCTTGCACCGCATCAGTTTTAAAAGAAATCAAGCACACACTCTGCGAGCGAATGGAAAAGGAAAAAAGCCATTTCAGAGTCAACTGTCAATAGGCAGCGAATAGGAATCACGCTAAAATTAGAAGCCATAAAAAACCTTTGTCAGTTCAAGGTCAAAGAAGAGTTTTAATGATGTACTTTATTCCACTTTATCTCTGAAAACGAGATCATTCACATTTTGATGTATTTCATTGAAACACGCCAAGTTGGCTTGGAACAAGAATCGGCAAAATGCAACCAAGAAAGGACGAACTTCCAAACAAGATGCGCTCCAACACTTAAATAACGTTTAGGTGCTTTAAACAAATTTCTGAAAACACAAGTTAGTGAAATTTCCCCCTTATTTTACGAGAACTCATTGCGATTACGTGTTTGTAACATAAGGGCATTTCCGCCAAACTTTTCTTGTCACTGTCAAGGCACATCGAAAACAAGTTGGGCAAACGGGTTAAAAAGCACTCAAGTTGTTGGATCGCATTGTATAGCAAAACAAACAAACAAATCAACTTTTTCTTTATGCCCAAAAGAGTACAGATGATTGTTATTTACTTCCAGTTGACAATAAAAAATCGATTTTCATTCATGAACAAAGGAAAAACCGATTACACCACTTTTTGAAAATAACAAACGGTTTAGTGCCCAAGGAAAGAATTTGTTGATTAACTTCTTGCACTTAGTATGAGCTATTAGTGGCATGGTATTCTGTTTTCTCGTTGTCGCTCTCTGTCGCTCTCCTTTCGTTTCTGTTCTAGTCATGGGTCCTCCATGCATCATGTAACCTTATCAGAGCTTCTAAAGATATGCCAAAAATTGCAATACAGAGAAAAAAGTAGCTCTATAAGCAAACTAAAAATAAACACTCTGACTCAGCTTTAAGTTTATATCCCTCCGATGCTTGACTTGAATAATTATCTCTTTAGCCGCCAGTGTGGACCACAGCTATCATGATATGTCAAACTGGATTGAAACCAGCGAAAAATTCAGAAAGAAAATATTTTCCATACCTGTTTCTACTTGAACACGAAAAGCGTTGACTGTGTAAGAATTATAGTTGATGTAGTATGGCTGTGTAGCCACGACGAGCGACAGCTGAAGCTAGTTATTGGAACTAGCGGGCGGCGTCTAGTCTAACTAGAGGAATTCCGCAGGTTCGCTTTATTTCCCTTGTCTTCTCGATTGTCATGGCCGTTGAGTGTTTGCAAATAGTAAGCGAGGTAGTCGTCTATCGGCTGGGGCTAATTAGTGGCACTAGCGGGTGGCGTTAGTCTACAGGAATGCCGCAGGTTCGCTTTATTTGCCTTGTCTCCTGCGGTTGCCATGGCCGTTGGATGCTTGCAAATGGTAAGCGAGGTAGCCATTTATCGGCTTGAGACTAGTTAGTGAAACTAGCGGGTGGTGTCTAGTATTAACTAGAGAAGTGTCACAAGTTCGCTTAATTTGTATCGATTCCTTCGGTTGTACTGGCCGTTGGATGTTTGGAAATGGTAAGCGAGGTAGCTCGCAGCTTCGTCTGTATTTATTCCTTCTATTCAAATGAAATGCGAGGTGGGGGGTAAGCGGCAGAGGCTAATTAGTGAACCAGTGGACGAAGTCTATTCTATCTAGCCGAATGCCGCAGGTTTTGCTTTATTTGTATTAATTCCTCGCCTGTCATTGCCCTTGAAAGTTTACGGCGAGGAAGCCGTGTATTAGTGGTGGATACTCTTTGAGTCTAACAAGTGACGTCTAGGCTTAACTAGAGAGAACGTCGCGGGATCCATTTAATGTCCTGGGTTAACATGGCCCATGTGTGTTTATAACTGGAAAGCGGGAAATCCTCTCATTGGCAGTGTCTAGTTGTTTTATCCGTGTCTGATAGCCCAGTAAAGAGAAAGAAATAGCTATTCTCTTTGCGCCTCCTGAGTCAGCAAACGCACTGTCATGGAAATATTGAATTATGGATTTTATCCTTTGGATGTGAATCTGATATGAACTCTTTTGTGATTTACAGAGATTGCGTGAGGAGCTTCGACAATTGAAGCAGTCTGTAGAGGCAGTTACAACTGCAACACCAGGAGAGTCTGGTGGAACGAATTCTAGCCTATGCGTCACGTCCTATGACGGAATTTAACAAGTTCGAAGCATTGGAGATGTTGGAGACCCTCCAGAAAAAGGCCGCAGACGTCAAACACGATAAAAAGAATTATTACTGGCTTGTTTATCAAACCGTTAGAGAGAAGGTCGACACCCCCAAAGATCATTTTAAGAACCTCGTCATGCGCTTATTGGAAGACAAAGACCATGAGAAGATCCTAGATAAAGTTGAAAAATCGCATCGGAAGGCGCCCCGTGAAGAGGTGAACAGGGGCCTCAGGAAGCCCGTGCACCACGCCTGTTTAATATGAGGTGCTATTTTTGTAATGGAAGGGGCCACTTCAGAGCTTGTTGCCCAGAGAGAAGATCAGGCCCTAGCAGAGGAGCTAAATCTGGAAAGTACTTGTACTTGGTTGAATGACTATGTAAACGATGTCATAAGTACCTTGTCAATGCTCTGTGGGAGCTTTTTGTGGGCAATACAATAAAGATCACTTAAGATAATGGATCTATTTTGTGTGGTTTCATCCATTTAGTCAGCGAAGTTGTACCAAGTTTGAAAAAAGGGCAACCTAAATCAAGTTCAACCTAAATCAATCAACCTAAATCAATCAAACTGTATTGGACGACAAGTCCGGTTACGATCACATCCTTCATTTTGAGGACAGTCGTACATTCTTTGGGATGCAGTGGGGCAGGTTTTTTACTTACAATATGCTCCCGTTTGGATGGAAAATCTCTCCATATGTGTACCATACAACGACTGCTAGCTAGCAACTATTTCCGTGCTATGGGGATCCTCTGCCTGTTGCATATCGATGATCGCCATCAGGCAGCAGCCAGATCAGATATTTCACTTCGATTCATCTCGGGGAGAGTTTCTTTTAAAGCCTGACAAGAAGCAGAAATTCCTCCAGTTTTTCCAAGAAATTTTGGACAGTTCTAGAGTAACTGTTAAAACCTTGCAGCGTCTAGTTGGGAAGTGTGTCTCGTTAAGTCTGGCAGTTCCGGTGGCACGTGTTTCCACAAAGCAAATGAATGCTGCTATCGCAAGGGGTCAGCGGTCTCTTAATAAGTTGATTCCAGTTGACAGCAGTTTACATGAAGAAATCTCTCATTGGTTGTCCTTGGAGGACTGGGACGACCCGTTACCTTGGCGAGATGAGCGCCATATTCGTGTGTCTATTGCCGCTGATGCTGATGCGTCTGCGTCAGAATGGGGTGGTCCTTATTGTCTCCCTTTAGCCAAGAGATTTCCGATTTCTAGTCTGATGAGCAGTTCCAATGCGATATTGCAGTGAGGGAGGCCACCGCTGTTGATAAAGTGTTAACGGCTTTTGGAGATAAGATGTCTAACGCTAGAGCGGATGCCTTGGTCGATAACAAGGCAGTTGTTGAGGCTTGGAACAACCAAGGTGGTAGAAGCTTACAGCTCATTGCTGCCTTGAAGAGGCTCTGTTTTTTACCACGTCGAGGCTGAAGATATCCTTGCACATATCCTACATACCTTCTGAACAGAATCCCTTCCAGGCGCTTATCTTCCTCAGATAGTAAGCTCTCAGATGACCTATGGCAAATTGCTCAGAAGGAGTTTGGTGGTAACGAAGACCACTCCTGTGATCTTATGGCTCTGGACCCGAATGTTATAAGGAATTTACTTGGAAATCCCCTCCCACACTTAACGCCGAGCCAATCGCCAGGTTCGTCTGGTGTAAACCTCTTTGCGCAGGACCTTGGCCTTCACAAAGCTATTATGAGACGACCATATGCTTTCCCTCCTATGCTCTTAAAGGGTCCTGTCGTGCGGCTTTTGCAGAGTTTCGGCCAATATTTGTACCATTTTGGTTTTGGACCTCTTCCCTAAAAGGTACTGGTGGCCTATTATTATACGTAAAGCCTCTTAGTACTTAAAGCTTGCATCTCGGAGTGATAAAAATGTTCTGCTGGTTCGGTCGAAAGAGGGGTGGATACCCTACCAGGGCATTCTCGGAGATCTATGGGCGTTTGCAGTATGCTTCTGAGTACTTTTTCTGTAAGGAATGTTACACGTCTTTACTGCCAGTAAGTTATATGTTTTATTGTGTCTCCAGGAACTGCCCGCTGTTGCAAAGTTATTTGTACAGTCCGTCAAGTGCCCAGCATGTGGTCACGCCAATGATTTTGATTTCCGCTTCTGCCAGCGTTGCGGTTACAAAAGGAAATTTGTCACAACGACCGTGAATGACCTCATCAATATCGCCGTCGATATTGAAGAAATTGAGGCGAGGCTGCAACAGCTTTTTAACTATGACCAGGCGCCCAGCTATAGGAAGCAGAAGGACTCCCTTCAGAAGGAACTTGAGACCGTTCTTGGCGCCTTACCTGGCTTTGTCACTTTGGCCACTGTCTCCCCGAGGGACTTGTGTAGGTTTTTAGTGTTTAAAGACAGACATGGAAGAACCCAAGTGCATCGTAACAGCTGCGAGTTTTTGAGCCAGCGTGGAGAGCATCCCTGTGGTTGTCCTCTCATATAAAACTGTGGACTCTTATATTGGAAAGCTAAGGTCGATATTTAACTCTATAGGCCGAGATGGGGAGTGGGATAAGCGGTTAGGCCTGGGTAACCCAGCCGCTGACAAGTTAGATAAAGACTCTTCGTTTGGTCACGGCAGAACAACTACAGGCACGAGTCACGCCGAAACAAGCTACATCCTTCTTTGTTGATAAGTTGACCCAGTTATCGCACAATCTTGAAAGTGAATCAGTGAGGGCGAAGACAAATATAGAGCGTTTCATTATAGCGCGGGATCAAAGTAGTATATCATGTATGATTCGCGCTCCTTTTTTTAGCAAAGGAATTTGTGGAGCTGTGGAGCTTTGCTAGGGTGTTGTTAAGGACACTTTGAAATGGCGGCATCTGTTTGGTTCGTAGTACAGGGGTAGGTTATTAGGATTATCAAAGCTCTAATACTTTGAATACTTATCCAGCTGACTCCTGTTTGGTCGAGAGGAGATTTGATTGACATACCGTGGGAATTTTTTAGACTTTTAAACGGACGAACCCGTTTTAGGCGTTGAAGTTGTTTCCTTAGGCGTTTTTTAGGTCCCAGACCTCACTAGGGCACCTCTCCCCAATTAAGGAAGAAAAGGTCCCAGACCCCCACGGATAAAAACACAAAACACACAAGAAAATGCAACCAAAACAGGTTTTAATGACTAGAATAATAAAGGAGTATGTACAGCAAAAAGAAAAAAGCATAAAATTATGTTACACTATGTACAAGAAGAAGATGGTGCCCCGCACACGCACTCTAGTTTATGATGATCCACGCTGATTTTTGGATGTGGTCGGCCAATGAGAGGATCCAGAACACAATCATCCCACCGGTCACATCCGAGTAGAGTCTAATTCAAATGAGCGCTACTAAAATAAATGGAAACCTTTAATTGACAAGAAGCTTGTAACTTAGAGCAGCTGTATATTACTTTTCTTTGTACTTTGTAGGAAATAACGCAACTTTTTCACAAGTCTTAGTAGTGAATGTAACCGTATTTTTTCTCTTTTTGTTTATATTCTAATGTATTGTAAGTATTATTTGTACGTATTGTAAAGGTAATATAGTTCTTGTTTATAATGATAATAAAAATATTAAAAAAAAAAAAAAAAGTTTCTTTCTTGGTGCCCCGCACACGCACCCCGCAACTTTACAGATTAAAACTCGAGGAGTTCCCGGAAGGATTTGTCCTCAAAACAGGATGTGTCTGCAACATGAGTTGCTCATTTTACTCATGGGTTGCTCATTTTTACTCATGAGTTGCTCGGAGTGACTCCCTCAATTTGACTTACTCAGGATTTCTCGGAGTTACTCCTCGGTTGTTCATTTGCTTATAAGCTAATCACTTTACTCATGGGTTGCTCATTTTTACTCATGAGTTTCTCGGAGTGACTCCCTCAATTTGAGTAACATGCGTTTCCTGGAGCACTTGTTTGGTCTCTCTTGACTGAACAAAGCCGACTTTTTACCATTCGGTTCCTGAAGTTTGCACTGCCCCACACCGCGCTTGCTCAAAAATGAACCACGTTTGTATTTTGAAAAAGAAAGACACGAGCTACATCCACCTCGTTGCTTTTACTATTTGATTCGAGGACCATTCGTCACACCCTATGTTCAAAGGGAGCACGTGGTAGTATATCATGTATGATTCGCGCTCCTTTTTTGAGCAAAGGAATTTGTGGAGCTGTGGAGCTTTGCTAGGGGCGTTGTTAAGGACGCTTTGAAATGGCAGCATCTGATTGGTTCGTAGTACAGGGGTAGGTTATTAGGATTATCAAAGCTCTAATTCTTTGAATACTTATCCCGCTGACTCCTGATTGGTCGAGAGGAGATTTGATTGACAGACCGTTGGAATCTTTTAGACGTTTAAATGGACGAACCCGTTTTAGGCGTTGAAGTCGTTTCCTTAGGCGTTTTTTAGGTCCCAGACCTCACTAGGGCACCTCTCCCCAATTAAGGAAGAAAAGGTCCCAGACCCCCACGGATAAAAACACAAAACACACAAGAAAATGCAACCAAAACAGGTTTTAATGACTAGAATAATAAAGGAGTATGTACAACAACAAGAAAAAAGCATAAAATTATGTTACACTATGTACAAGAAGAAGATGGTGCCCCGCACACGCACTCTAGTTTATTATGATCCACGCTGATTTTTGGATGTGGTCGGCCAATGAGAGGATCCAGGACACAATCATCCCACCGGTCACATCCGAGTATAATCTCCTTAAAGTCACCTCAGTTCGTTAATGTCCCTACTCAGTTTCTTTCTAGGTGCCCCGCACACGCACCCCGCAACTTTCAAATATCCAAAGGTTGTGTGCTCACACCATCTTCCAGGACTTTACGATTTGGGTAAAAGTAACAAAAGCCGTCGCGCACTTGATTGTACGTGTACATGGTATTGTTGACGGTGCGAAAGCCACGATTGACACCACTGCTCGGTTGCTGAGTGAGGAGGACGTTGAGATATTTGTCTTTCTCGATGGCGTTCAAGCCTTTGCTCACCCCCTTACAACTAAATTTGTCCTTTGCGCCAAAGCAGTAGTAGGTCTTACTGCAAAGTCCGATGATGCCGTCCCCTTGCCATTCCTCCTTGAAGAGTCCCGGTGTTCGCTTATCGTACGCACGATGTTCAGACGTGGAAACCAACGGGCCTTGTTCGCCTCAAATGCCTCTCTCATTATTTTCAGGTTTGACCAGGCTTTCCAAACGTTCCCCTGAAAGAGCCATGTAGGCACTGTCCGTGTCCATCTCACAGATTTGGAAATCACTGCGATCGAGATACTTGTCGACGCAGTCGTAGTAGAATTGCAACATGCGCCTCTTAGCGTTTTGATACACGAAAAAGCTAATGGTCGAAGGAAGATTGACACGATGGACACGAGTCCGCGAAAGTAAGGTTCGTTTACCAGTTGAGAGGCTTTAATCTCGGAGCAATACTCGACGTTACGGTGCCGTTCTTGATTGGTGATGGTTTTTCCGTCGCTGGAATTCCCGACTAATTTCATGGTGTCGGCGATGATGGCTTGGTCAGGATCACGATCCCCTGCCCGTCGGGCATCAGAGACAGCGTTCCCAAACGGTTCGAAACAACGTTTTGGTGTGTACTCCACCACTTGATAGATCTTGGGGACTTCCAAACCGTGCGCCAAGTACCATTTGAGGAGTGGGGTGGCTAGCATGATTTTGGTAGCGAAGAAACGCCCGATCAGACTACGTCGAGGCTTGGGCATGATGTTGTTGTCCTCGGCAAACGCCTTCATAAAGGGACCTCACGGGAAATCTCTGTGTTCTTAAAAATGGGAGGCATCTCGCTGAAATGTGCCTTAAGAGAGTCCGGCACGTGAATGTCACACTCCACAATCCCGAACAACGTCTCGTTCTGGACCGCCTCCAAAATCTCGGCCTCCGTCAGGGTGAGCTTACGATCCAGAGGTCGACTAAACCGCGAGCGAAGAAACTCACGGATCTCGGGGTGGTTTCGTTACATGGCCGCCCACTGACATCCCCACATCTCCACCAGATGTCCCTCTCCTAACACTTTTTGGACGTAGGTCGAGATAGCCTCGGTCGTCTTGCGCAATTCTGCCATGGTCTTGTTCATCGTATCCTCTCAAAAACACGTACGACAACCGTGCCAATAACACCCAGGGTATTGATACGCCGTGCCACGCTCCCGATCGTAACCGTCCACGGGCAATCCACGACGTCCCACTCGTTTCTCACTCCCAGTGGCCTCGTGTTGTAGCTGGAGCCCTCGTGAAAAGTTCAACCACTCCATCCACTCAAGGGCTTCTTCGGAGGTGTCTTTGTATTCTTTGCGAAACCCGGTCTCAGCACGCCGACGAGCATAGTGTCCGGGGGGCATCTCCTGCATGATACTCCACAAATAGAGAGCATTAGCGTCGTAGCCCACGACCCCTTGAAACGGCTTGGGGTCTCGTCCAACCGCCTCCATCTCCACCTGACGGATTATGGTCTTTCCCTTCTCGTGGTAGCAGTGAAAAATGATGCTTGGGCCGCCTGCCATATTATCCCGTAAGGTCAGGAACCCATGACCCGGAGCCTACAGCTCCCATACTGGGACTATGTAACGGCATTTTTACAGACCGATCTATTTTTAGAATATTTTTTCCGGAAAAAAACAAGGGCAGTTCCGGTTCGGTGACCCTGTGACGCCAGCTTAATTTCTTGTAATTGGTCATCGGGCTCCTGTAGGAGTCTCATTAGCGGGAAATTCAATCTAAAAATAAATCGGTCTGTGAAAACGCCGTGACACGAACACAGTAGAGTTGTAGGCTCCGGGTCATGGGTTCCTGGTAAGGTATAATACAGGTCTTTGTCCTTTTCACGGAACAGAGTGAAAAAGGTGTCCTGTGGTAGGGTCGCAAACAGGTAGATGAAGGTAACACCAGGAATGGAGATGCCTGTTTCAGCATGTTAATGTTCTTTTCTTTCCAGAAACCACTCATCTTCTGGATGGCTTCGCAAAACGGTTTCACGTCCAGGTTGTTGTACCATTTGAGAAAATCCCGCATGGTTTGCATGTTGTGTTCTTGCCACACCCGTTGGCAGTACGCATAGTCTTCCTCGGAGATGTCTTCGTTGTGCAAAGTGAAATGGAACGCTTCGGGAGGTGGTAAACACGTCTGTTCCAACTTGTCTAAAGAATCAAACCACTCGTACGCGAAGAAACCTTTGGTCTGCGTGCACCCGTAGGCTTTCAAGCATTTAGCGTAACTGAATCCAAGCGCTAATAAGAAACTGAGGATGTCCAAGAAACGCAGACGCTCCGAGGAGAGACACATGAAGGTATTGGTTTTCTTGATGGTGAACTTAAGATCATCCGTCAGAATGGGCATCACGAACGCTTTCAAGGCATTGATGTCATATTTGCCAGAGTTAAACCCAACGACAGGAAGCTGGGCCAAATGTCCCTCCAGTTTGGCTTTCAGTTTGAACAAGGGAGGCACGGGTTTTTTCTTGGGGGGAGTCTCCTCGTCGTCATCGTCTTCCTCCTCTGTCTCCTCTTCCTCTTCCTCGTCTTGTTCCTCCAGCTTTTGCTGGATGGATTCGAAAAGCGCCTCGATCTCGGGATCTTGCATAAGATTAGCCTCAGCCGCTACACAGATACTTTCAAGGTGATCCACCATCTCAGCTACCAACTCATGGGGATTGCCGTTACTGATAAAACATAAACTCGGGGACGTTGGAACAAATACTGACACTGGCGGGTACATGTTTTTGTGTCCACTCCAGTTTATCCGTGTTATTCAAGAATTGTTGAGATATGGCATGACCTCGATGTCGTACGTCGCCCAATAAGGATAGCATTTCAGACGTTCGGGCACCTCAATCCCTTGTTCTTCCAACCGTTCAAAGAGAGAGGCAGCAGGTCGGTAGACACCTCTAGGGAACTTTTGGACGACAGTCCCCTCACAGGTCTTTTCGTGTCGATTTAACTGCAAGCCCGTCTTCAAAAATTTCCCACAGCGAGCACATTGGTACGAGTGGGAGTACTTGCTCATGTCACAAATGAACGAAAAATGATTCTCGTACAAGTTCAAGTAGACTGTATCTTCGAACTGACCAAGGGAGCGATAAATCAGCTTCGCTGTGTGCGTCATCCTGATCCACCTGTAAGGGTCCCAACGCATATACAAAAATGTTCTTTTTGAACAAGCGTTCGAGATCGGACAGGTCGTCTAGTTGTACTCCTTTAAACGTTTGGATATTTTGATCGGTCAGATGGGCGGCACGATACGTTTCAAACGCCTCCTTGGCGGCCTTTTCCAGATTTTGGAGGGTAACACCTGTTGTTGAGGGCCAGGGCACGAGAGAAGCACAAATTGTCCTGGTATAACGTGCCATGACGATTCCGAACCAAGCCTTGGAGTCCCCGGTTATATTTTAAATAGGGCGGGAGGTCTCGACCGCAACCGAGGGGATGTCCGCGCAGCTTGTTGACGTAAAACGTCAAGTTGATGATCTGTTCGACTACCCACTTGCTATTGTCGCGTTGCTGTCGCGCCCACTCCATGACATCCAGGTTGCTCAGTGCCTCGCGTACTTGCTGCAGATCCGCTTCTCGTGCGATGACAAAGGGTTCAGGAAAGGCCAGATGATTGATGGCAGCGGCATGATAATACCTCAAGTCCCCGGTCTCTTGGATCCACAAAAGAAAACCAAAACACAAGGAGCGCTTACCATTTGAATGAAATTTTCGGTGAGAATGTTTAGACAAATGGTACTGCACGGTCTGTACTTAGAAAAAGAAAATGGGAATGTGCTGTATCATTTGCCAGAAAAGCGGGTTGTTCCGGTTGAAAAACAAATGAAACGGTCTCTTTTCTCTGGCACTTGTAATTGTGGACAAATGGCACAGAAATTTCCGGGAATTCCGGTCAAAGCGAGAAAAAGGGAATACCTCGAAAGGTATTACCTTTTTTTCCGAAAACATTCCACCGAGGTGAACCGTTCCATTTGAATTCTCTCCGGAATTACCGAAAATTCCATTCAAATGGTAAGCGCTCAAGTTCAACTTAAAAACAGTTCGCTGATCTCGAAAGATGTCATTCAAATGGGTCGCCATCGTCACTGGTTGCAAATCGCGCAAACGAAAGTTGTACCAATCGTGAAGACGGTTTTTGCGACGAAACTGCGTCCGGATTTGTGCCCATTTTTGTTGGTAGATGGGTAAGGGACTGCGTTCTTCCTCGGGGAGGGATGTATACTGTATGGGATCCGCCATAGTTCGCCAATTAGGTGGATCGTCCACAGGGGCTGCTGCACCACCACCGCTCTGTCTCGGAGCTCGTGTCTTTCTTTTTCCAAAATACAAACGTGGTCCATTTTTGAGCAAGCGCAGTGTGGGGCAGTGCAAACTTCAGGAACCGAACGGTAAAAAGTCGGCTTTGTTCAGTCAAGGGAGACCAAACAAGTGCTCCAGGAAACACATGTTACTCAAATTGAGGGAGTCACTCCGAGCAACTCATGAGTAAAAATGAGCAACCCAAGAGTAAAATGAGCAACTCATGTTGCAGACACATCCTGTTTCGAGGACAAATCCTTCCGGGAACTCCTCGAGTTTTAATCTGTAAAGTTGCGGGGTGCGTGTGCGGGGCACGAAGAAAGAAACTGAGTAGGGACACTAAGGAACTGAGGTGACTTTAAGGAGACTCTACTCGGATGTGACCGGTGGGATGATTGTGTTCTGGATCCTCTCATTGGCCCGCCATATCCAAAAATCAATGGATCATCATAAACTAGAGTGCGTGTGTGGGGCACCATCTTCTTCTTGTACATAGTGTAACATTATTTTATGCTTTTGTCTTCTTGTTGTACATACTCCTTTATTATTCTAGTCATTAAAACCTGTTTTGGTTGCATTTTCGTGTGTGTTTTGTGTTTTTATCCGAGGGGGTCTGTTTCAGTTGTATGAAATTCTTTGTATGCTGACTAAAACGTCTCGTCAAGATGGTTGGTCATGACATGTTTCGTCAGTTGAACTGCAACAGACTTTTCAACCAGCTCAGAAATAAACTTTGAATTTGAGATTGGCCTAAAGTTTGTGAACTGCTTGAAATCAGCAGTCGGTTATTTAATGTAGGTAAAAAAGAGAAGCAATCTTTAGGGCATCAGGCATATAACCAGTTGACAATGACAAATTAACTATCCTGGTAATAGTAGGTAGGAGTACAGGAAAGCAATCCTTGAGTAGTGATGCCGGCAGAGGATCAAGACAACAGGACTTTCTTAAAGGCTTATAAGCAAATTCCTTAACGTCATCTTTACTGACCTCATGAAAGTTATTTAATTCAGCTACGTTGGTAAACAATTCATTATCATCCGCTAACGATAGATCTCTGTTTCTTGCCACAAGGGCAGTGTGAATCTTTTCAACTATAGCAGTGAAAAAGTCAGCAAACGAATCAGCAAGTAAAGCATGGCTAAGAGAAGGCTAATATCGTGTCTCATGAGATTTCTGCATAAGCTTGTTTACAGTTTTAAACAGCACTCTTTGATCCGAGGAATGCTCATTAATTAATGATGTATAATAAATAGATTTCAGTGAACAAATCAACTCGTTGACAACGCAACACTGATACTGGTACTCTTCCCTATCACTCTGTAGGCCATTTTCTCTCTAAGCGACGTCTTGTCCGTTTTTCAGTAGCAACTATTGGCGAATACCACAGTGCAAAATGTCTTATTGTCACCAAACGCTTTTTAGCGGGGCGTATTGATCCAACAACAATCGGAGACCATTATCATATTGAGCAACTGCACTATCCAAGTCAATGGGTTCTTCTTGAACTAGAGAAGAATTATAAACATGCTCGTGAAAGGAGTCGATATCCAAGGAGCACAATTTTCGAGTGCTTATAACTTTCTTCCTGAACTTAGGTTTTTTGAGAGATAAGTTACAGAATACTACAAGATGATCAGAGATCATCGGGTCATGGATCTTAACATTTCTTACAAGTTCCTTATTTAATCTCTAGGGTGTGGCCACCTGCATGAGTAGGAGAAAAGACATGCTGTTCGAGATCAAAGGTTTCAAGAATTTCAATGAACTGCCTTGTAAGGGCGTTGTTAGAATTCTCCATATGAAAGTTTAGATCCCCAGCAATCATAAGACTAGCTAAGGGCTCAGATAAAACATGTTATAGCAGTCTAGAAAATTCCTCAAAAAACAGAGCACACGACGTGTTGTTAGGCGGCCGATAAACCATTAGAATTCAACAACAATTTCGGAGACGAACATCCATGAATTCAACCGTTTCAAAGGAATCTGTAACTGAGGTGTTAACATCAATACTGTCTTTGAACAGGACACCAACTCCTCCTCCTCTGCCTTGTGATCTGGGGACATGTAAGAATCTGTATCCAGTAGGACACAGGGTTCCCACATCGATGTCATCAATGTTTCCAGGTGTCAGCCAAGTCTCAGTTAAAGCCAGAAAATCTACATCATTGTCTACAGCAAAGTCTTTAACTACCATTGTCTTGTTCTTAACGGATCTAGTGTTTATAAGGCAGAATTTTAAACAACATGTGGTGACTTCAGGTAGACAATGAGCCAGTCTCTGAATCTCAATTATTTTCGTCATGTTAAGATTGCATAAAGATGATCCTTTGAGCCGTACGTTGCCATTGTTATAACCTCTACTTGAAATCCGTACAGGAATTTCTGAAGTGCAGTTTTCCCTCGGGCCAGGCATTGGATGCACGTCGCCACTGCATTTAATGCATAATTCCATAACATTAAAACTAGCATCGGAGTTAGAATAAAAATTAACATGGCAATTGAACTATTTCCTCTTTCTTATATTCAACAACACTAGCTTCCATTGTATGTAGTATGGCCGACAAGCCGCGTCGAGCCACAAAAAGCGCGCGAAAAATGTAATTTAGCCAGTTTTAGCTGTTTTTGAATGCAAATGTTTTTGTTACAAAATAAAAATGCTTGATGTAGAACCAGGAGTAGATGAGCATATGTTGACGAGTGTCTCTTAAATTGACCAGTTATGTTTGGGTGTAAGAAAGCATGACCATTTACATATCCACAGATATAAGCAGAACATGGCTCTCGTGTATCTTTAAGAACGCTGTTAAAATGGAGTATGTAAAGTAAATCACCTGTAGTTTCAGGTTCGTCCACTTTATGTATGGGACTTATACGGGCGACCTGAGATTGAAGGTCTTGCTTTCAGAGCACCTGGATATTACATATGTAAGAGGACATGCCGGGCAAAAGTTCTGTTGAAACCTAAACAAATATTTTAGAGGTAGTACAACAATTTCATTGCAATCCTTTTCTTATCCTTCAAAGCTTCTTCATACTTAACAAGCTACAAATGAAAGGATGACACAATTTATTATAGACAAGACGCAGGGACACTCTCTTGTCCCTTTAAACAAGTAGAAGAGTATGCTCCAATCGTTGAAGCAGATACTCGCTTCTTTTAGCCAAGGACGGGCCTGAGTATACGAGTTTATTATACATTCACCTTTCGTACATTTTCTATTGATCGTTACCCGCAATGTAGCCTAGCTAATCGAGGCGGGTAGGTCTTCAAGAAGCGAGCACAGAATTAAGCCAAAGGGTGTAAATGTTGCCGGTGAAATCCGTTTTTAAGTTAAATGCGTTTTTATCTAGGTTGAATACGCACTCAGGGCCCGGTTGTTCGAAAGCCGATTAATTTAATCCAGGATTTGGGTAAACTTTTGCTTCATATTTTCAACTTTTTGGTGATAGTTTCTTTTGCTTATTTTTGTTTCTCAAAATTGACTTCTTCTAATATAAGGTTTTGCCGAATATCAGCGTTGAACAACATTTGGGAGTAGAGAAATAAACTCATTGGTTAACTGTTAATCTGGGATTAGCGTTAATCGGCTTTTGAACAACCGGGCCCAGATGAATTGAAGAAACTCTTTTTGGAGCCTAAATTAAGCCTAGAGAAAAACTAGAATCCCCATGAGCGTAAACTGGGTTGCCTGTGGTAAGTGTTACACAAAAATAGAAGGCAATGAGTTGGATGGTGTTGAACTGGTCAACCGTTCACTTGAGCCTCGATACGGTGAGAGCAAATAAGTGAACGGTTGGCCAGCCGTGTAAAAATTCGTTGTAAGCGAGCCTCGAAGGATTTTAAGAATTTGAATATTTTTTGCTGTTTCTAAGCAATGGATGCTCTCTGGACCTTGAAACTTGGTCAAGGAGAAGTATATTTATCCGTGTGGCCATCGCCGGAGTTTGAGCGTGACTGATGCCGGAGAAGTGTGATTTTATCGGCGAGATTCGGAGGTAAGCTAGAAATTACTCTCCAGCCTTTCCTTTATTTAGTGAGTGACACCAGGAATTTGAGAAGTCGCTTAAATCGCATTCAATCAGGCTAATAACCACACAAAAAGCGAGAAATTCACCACGATAATAAAGTACGGCTTTTTATTGAGAACTTTTGCGAGTAAATATCTTTTTCAGTTTCTTATCGAGATTCCCATACAAATTCTTATATTTTTTTTACCCTCCGAGTCTGGGCCGCCTGTTGTAATATTTCACTGCTTATTTATATTTCATTTGTCGGCTTGCGAAGCCGTCTTTGACGGGTTAGCGACCCGACACCCGACTCTTATTTGGAACACTGCTGAAAGCACTGAAACTGGATTTTGTTAGGAATAATGCTGGCTGGGCCAATCCAAAAAAAAAATGCAATAGGTACTCCTGGTATCATATTTCTCATCATCCCCAGAGCTGCTCAGTCCGGAAACGAAACACTGCTTATTTGTTGTTTCGTCTTCTCAGAAACTATTTTGACTTCAGGGTGAACTATTTACACAATGAGGTTGAGTGACCAATCAAAACAGAGTTTGAAATTGAAAATCTAAACATCTATGAGATGCAAAAACAAACTTGCGAACAAGTGAACCTGAATGATCGCAAATGATAATGCTGACAAACACAAAAGCGAAGGAAATGGTTGATAAATCTGAATGATTTTGGTTTAGCAGGATTAAAGCGATACATTGTTGAAAATTCTCCGTGTTAATAAGTAATGTAAACAATCTTCGCTTTAGTCACAATTTAAGCAGTAAATTGAGGGGGGCACCCAACGACCAACTTGTCGTAAAATGTATTATTATACCCCAGTTAATGAAAATAAATGTTATTAAGGCATTTTCAGGTGTTTTTCAGTGTTTCTGGGAAAGCATTATCTGTTCCTTTTTCCCAGCAAGACACACAAGAAATTTCCCAGCCAGCTAGATAAGTCTTCAGAGTTTCTACAGCCAGCTCGGGTTGAAATGCTAGAAAAAGTCAGTAATTCCCAGCCAAAACCTCTATCAATAATTAATTTTCCAGCCAGCTCATCGGAACACCTGTATTTTTGCCAGCCAGCAAGATTCCTCTGGAGAACAGATAAAGTGAGGAACAGATTCGTTGGGTGCCCCTGAAATTGGGTCAAGCAAGAACCAGTTAAAGAAATATTGTTGGCTTCCCAAATAAACTTCATTTTACACTAAACTGACAAAAAGAATATTTTTCTAGCATTAAAAACTATAGCTACCTATTATTTATTTGCCAGAAAGAACACGACTAGAAACTCTTGTCATCTTTATGAAAATTTCTTGCGTATCAAACTGAATTCACCCTTACGTATGCAAATTAGTTAAGCTCGAATATTACACAAAAACCTTTTCCAGCGAAAAAGGTTTCATTGGAACAAACAACAAATTTGCCATTAGAGGCAAAAAAACCCTCCCTTGTTCATTGTGTGCATGAACAAAATCTGTGTTAAAATGTAATAACCATACGCAAAAAAAAAAATTCTGACTGGAATTCAGGATCAGACCCTTTTCTGAAGAACCTTTTTCTTAAATAATGAAGCAAAAAATAGACAGCTAGGTTTCTTTCAAATAATTCTTGATCAACGAGAATAAGTCAAATTTCCAATTCTTCTTTTTTACCTGAAGACTGTGCAGTGCAAATTTTGGTCGGTTGGCGGGATTGAAGAACCCTACTGAGGACCGTCTATGCAGAGTTGAGTACAAATAAACAAAACAAGTAACAGCCTCCGTATCAGAAACCAAAAAACCCATGCACAACTAAATAAATGTCTCACTGGAGTTCAGGATCAAAACCTTTTCTAAAGAACCTTTTCCTTGAATAGTAAAGCATAAAGTAGACAACAAGCTTTCTTTCAAATAATTTCTGACTGTCAAGAATTAATCACATTTCATTTACCTGAAAATCGAAGACTATGAAGAGCAGAGAGCAGATGAATATAAATAGCCATTTCAGGTTAATTAAATATTCTGCTGGGTCTACCGGATAAAATCTACGCATTTCTACTGCCACCTGAAACCTACCAAAAGTTCGCGCAGAAGCGCCTACGCACAAAGACAATACTTAGCAGGGGAGTGACAGGAAAGACATATAAACCGGAAATTCAACTCGTTTTCTAACTGGATTGCCATATTTCAACCCAGTAATTAGGGTCAGGTTAGGATTAGTTTTGGTTATTATGCATTGATATCAATTGACTTATTATACCAAAGTAAAATAATGAAAATAACTGTGGTGGTTTGAGCATGTTCGTTGTTGTAGTGCAGTGGTGAAGATACAGGACGTCTATTGATCTGGGGGGGTCCCAGTTCGAGTACCGGTAAGTGCATGGTACCGTTCTTTGTCCCCTTACTATGTTGTAAAATATTGAGACTGAATGGTGTATGAATACAGAAACCGGTAAGATGATATGAAATGTTGAGAAGCGTAAGACAGAGCTTGAGGAAAGGTATAGGTGTTGTCAATCCTTTTTAGGGCCGATTTACACGATACGATTTTGTCGTATGCGAGAAGCTCACGACAGGCCTACGACATGACTTAAGACTATTTACACACGCACGACATCATTTCACAAATCGCGTGCATTTCGCCTCCGGAGGACTGGGGATATCAACAAACAAAAAATGGCCGATGTCCGACAAATTTCAGCCGCAGTCGCTGTGGCTATAATTTGTAAGAGAAGAAAGAGGAAAAGAAAGGCGAAGGAAGTGTGGGAAAGAGAATGGCTTAGGAGAAGATCTGAGCGAGGGGTTTATAGGCAGTTGTTGGAGGAGCTGAGGCTTGAAGACGAGGAGAATTACAGGAGATACTTACGGATGGACACGAAAACATTTCAGGTGAGGTTGTAAATGGTTTTCCTTACCTAATAAACAAGTACGGTACACGTTTTGGCGCTGTTTTTTTTGTAACTGTGGGAGTAACTTCCGATAACTAGTTCACAGGAAAACGCAAAATCCCTTTTTGTTTGTTCGGGCATGTGATATCTGAGATTTTGGTTTTCATGAATTTTTGTTATGTCTACATGTAAGTCTGGATTTACGGTTACCGTAATGATTATTGAAGCGGAGAATAAACCATATAAACCAGGTTAGGGGTAGTGATCACAGGTTACTTTGTTGTTCCGTGGACATTGTCTTGATAATAAATTATTATGTCATGGAGACAAAACAGACACCTTTTTTCTCAAGAAGGAAAAAAATTGTCAAGGTAATTAACTTAGTGATGGCAAAAGTGATTAATATTTTGCTAATGTACCTTAAAATTTGTAGGACCTTCTTGACAAAGTAACACCATTAATTGAAAAGAAACAGACCAACATGAGACAGCCAATACCACCTGGAGAACGTCTGGCAGTGACCTTGAGGTTGTTGGCTACAGGAGAATCATTTTCCAGCCTCCAATATCAGTTTAGAATCAGTGCATCTTCCTTATCATTTATTGTTCCAGAAGTGTGTCAAGCTGTCTTTCAGGTCCTCAAGGATGATTACTTCAAATGCCCAAGTGCCCCAGAGGAGTGGTTGAAAATAGCACAGCTATTTCATGATTGTTGGCAGTTGCCTCATTGCATTGGTGCTGCAGATGGAAAACATGTACGTATCCTCCATCCACGCAACTCTGGATCTGAATTTTATAATTACAAGGGCTTCTTTAGTGTTGTGTTGCTGGCAGTTGTAGATGCAGATTACAAATTTATATTTGCTGATGTAGGATACCAAGGCAGAATAAGTGATGGTGGTGTGCTTAGAAACAGACTGTTTTGGAAAGCCCTAGTCAATGGCTCTCTTGGCTTACCCCAGCCCAGATTGCTTCCTGAGTCAACAGACAAATCTTTTGATGGCAGTTACACTAACAAGCCAGTATCTTTTTATCTAGCTGGAGATGATGCCTTTCCACTAGAGGATAACATAATGAAGCCTTATTCACAGAGAAAAGGATCTTCAACTACAGGCTTTCCAGAGCACGACGCATCAGTGAAAATGCTTTTGGCATTTTGTCAAGCAGGTTCAGGGTATTTTCTACTGTTATGTGTGCAAAGCCAGAGAGTGCTATCAAAATTGTCCTCTGTGCAATAACTCTACACAACTTCCTAAGATCAAGAGTTCCAGAAAGGTATATCCCCACTGGGGCCCTTGACATGGAGCACTCTAATGGTTTGGTAACAGAAGGTTCCTGGAGGCGTGAGATTGCTACAACCCCTTTTACAAGTGTCCCAAATTCTCGAAAGGGAAGGCAACCAAGGAAGGCAGAGGAGATGAGGGAACAATTATGTGACTACCTCAATGGTCCAGGCCAAGTTCCATGGCAGTGGAATGTCTTAATTTAAATTTTAAAACAGCATGGAAATTGCAACAAATTTCATTCCATCATGACAGATGTAAACAATGATGATATTGTTGTTCTTGCTTTGAAACATAGAGGCATTTATCCGTATCTTAAATGGAACAGTCAGTTATACGAGGAAGATTAAGTATTTCATTAAACAGTGTCACTTAAAATATGCCATAATAACAAGGAATGTCATTGACTCCATAAACAGAGTTTAATTTAGTTGGGTGTTACAACTTATGATATTTTTATGCACAAACAATATTTACATTCAAGTACAATAAATAATTCAGTGTACTACTTACATTTTCTCTGATTGAATTGGACATTTTCTTTTTACTTTTATGAATATATTTTTCTCTCATGTATAAAGTTATACAACAGTAATCTTAAGTTTATACAAGTACTGTTTCTTCAAAAATGGTGTTCATAAAAGTGGCATGAATGCCAAAGTTTTCACTTGTAACAATGGAAATTGTGAATTTTGTCTCAACAAAATAGTACTTTTTAGATTGAATGACAACGACAAAAACAAACTACTTGTCATTTAAGTCATCAAAAGAAATGGTGACAATGTTGGAAAGAGGCTGTGCTACAGGTAACATAACTTTTAACAGACATTGCTGAATTTCAATTTTAATCATCTCTTTAGCATACCCCTCCGGTATTTTTTTCAGTTGTTTTGAAACATATTGCCCAAACACAGTGTCAGCATCATTGACATCCTCTTTCGGGCACTTCATTACCTGTAAACAAGTGGATAGAAGCTCATCCTCGAATGCTAATGATCTCTTTTTTTTGTTTTTTACTGAGGGAGGGTTATCAATGGGGAAGACACTCCCTTGAACACAATCATCATCAGGAACTTGTTGAGTTGCCTGCTGAGATGGCTGATCCTGGTCCACTGCTTCATTTTCTTTCTCCTCTGACATGTCAGTGCCCAGATTGCTTGTGGTTTTCCTGGGGGTAATGTTATCTCTCAAGAAGTGGAGGGAAGCAAAAAAGGGCCATTTTGAAAGATACACATCCTTGGTCCCTTTTCCACTTGTTCTGCTGCTTCTTTCTTTCCCAATTTCTTTCCCATAATATGTGCGCAGAGCAGACATTTTCTTTTGAAGTTCCTCACTTGTAAGACCTTAAAAATGAAGGCCACATTAATAAAAGATAGGGACAGATCCTTGAGAGTCAGAAAACAGGACACTGAAGCAAATGCAGCAAGAGCAAAACCCCAAGTTAGTACCATTCGATGTTCAACAGTTATTTGCTTCTTTTAAAAACACGGACTGGTTGTGTACTGAGTTCATTTGACGTCATTTCTATTTGGCAGTAATATTGCAAACAGTGCAAGACAGGACATGGAAAATGCGTATAACCCTTATTCATAAAGAACATTCATGTATGGTTTCAGCGAAGACTACCACAGT
Organism: Montipora capitata; assembly: GCA_949126865.1. Taxonomy (NCBI): domain Eukaryota; kingdom Metazoa; phylum Cnidaria; class Anthozoa; order Scleractinia; family Acroporidae; genus Montipora; species Montipora capitata. Next base: position 47,118,038 of record OX421445.1, on the reverse strand, counting down.
GCTACCACACACGACCGTGCACCAAATTCATTGTTTACTTGCGGCCGAAGCAGTACTATTCATAAATTTCCATAGTTTGACAGGATCTGAGTGGTCACTGATCAATCAATACAGTACTCATTTCATGTTATCTCGTACTAGCAGAGAAAATGAGAATTACCGTAACAAAACTAAAGGACTAATAAGCGTAGCTTACGTTGTTTATCCAGACGTAACAGAATCCGATTCATCGCATTTTGCCTAGCATCCCTTTTAAAATAGTCCTTGTGACGGCTGTTGAAAAGAACTTCTTCTTCACTCCAAAGCGATATTATTTTTCCCGTCTCTTCTTCAGAAAACGTTGTCCTAGCTTTTGCACTTACTGGTGACTTGCCAACGGGGACAATTTCTCCCGCCATTTTATCACAAGAACACTTCACTTTCCTCCCCTACTCAGTAGAAATTTGTCACAAAATACGTCATTTTCTTTCGATTTCGCCTGCGACTGTCGCAGCGTTTTAAAACATGTTTCAAAATGCTACGACATTTTTTCTGCCGTACACGACAATCGTAAGCGAGTTGTAGGTTTGATTTACACGAAACAATTCGAGTCGTAGGCCTGTCGTAAGCTTGTCGCATACGACAAAATCGTACCGTGTAAATCGGCCCTTAGGAGGTTAATAGCTGCTTTAAACTAGGTAGAGTGCATATATGAGGATCACCATTTTAATCTAGGTAAAAATGGATTCAACCTGAGACCGGATTTGACCGACAACACAAACGAATGTCGTAGTGACCGTTCTAAGCATAGGGTTCTTAAACGAATACCAAGAAACAACCTTGTAAAACTAGCTAGCTATGATGACGATTCTGACATCAGCAAAGTTCAAGTAGTAAGCACGTTGCTCAGAAAAGGCTATTTTTCAAATTAATGTCCGGACCGCCTTTGGGCGCTATTACAATTTGCCCAAGGTAAGTTTCTAAACGTTTCGTCCGTTGCAGTCTTGTTTCGTATTGCTGGGAGTTGGTGCGAGTCAGTTTGTTTCCCGTAAAGTCCAATAACTCCGAAAATAATCCAAAATCTTTCTCATTCTCCGCTCTATTTCATTGTGGTATCTTTTTAAACTGCTACCTCGACAATTTACATTGTAAAGGAAGGCCTTTTACCCCATGAGCTCTTCCTCTCGTTGGAATGTTGGCCGCCAAATTGGCACGTTTGTCACCTCTCTGTAGTGACGGAGGACTCGTTTTACCAAGTACAAAATTACGATTTAACCCAATAGCTTCAATCATATTGCTTATTAAATAAAACAGGGCGAATATCACTTGAAAGGGTTTTACTGTAACAGTAAGCTTCTCTCACAAACAATAAATTGACTGGGGATCGACACGTACTTATGTCATGGATAGAACACCTGTCTCTGAGGTCGTGCATTATTTACTTTGGCTTTTTTCGCTGGCAGGTCCTCATCAACAGAGAATTGGGATTTTATCTTTTGCTGGGATATAGCCCGGAAATGTGACTGGTGAGGAATGTTGTTTTTACTGTCTTTTGTTCTTAAAAGGTGTAAAACCATGGCAACTGATCTCACCGAATAAACTCTTGCCATGACCTTATTACGCATTTCAGTACTTCTTATTGAAGAAGGAAAACAAAAGGTAAAAGGAGGGAAATCGTCTGAGTAATTTGGTTCGTGGGCTCAGAACAAAAAATCCAGTAGACGCACAATATAATTGTCAGTTGAATTTCAAATCGCGTCACAGTTAGATTTATAGAAATGACCTTTTTTGTAAACACAAGTGCTATAATAACAGCGAATGGCAACATGTGACATCTGTTAGTCACAAATGTAAATCCATAACTACGCAGTGGTTTGATAATTTGGCTTCCGAGATAGACTTGCTCCAACGTGTTTTCATTCCAGGTTGCTAGCACTACATTTCTCGGTGAGATCGCATAACTAATCCTACTTTTATGTCAACCAACCAAAGCACCACTCCCAGGTTTTAAGTAAACGAGATTTAAAGCATACCATGCAGTGTGGGTAGATGATGATCCAAAACAAATCAGAATGGAAAAATCAGAAACAAACCTCTGCAAGCCTACGACAACTGCAATACCAGTACTGTGTTCTGAGCTATCAGCCAAGTCAGAACTAATTAGTTTGCGTTATTTTGTATCCCACCCCTGCCATGATGACTCGGTGGATTTGCCTTGTTTTGCTTTTGCTTGTAAATTAACCATACCAAGTTTATCATCAAATGACAAGGTTTGTTAATGGAACAGGTTTTGATTAAACTTCAGCAATAATACAGCCACTCTCTTTTTGTGGCGAGGAACCTGAACCCAGTGACTGAGAGAATGAAAACAGCGCTTAGCCCATATCTTTATCTTCTTCTGCCATTGCTGTGGACTGGAGGTGGGTCCATAATGATATATTTTATTGTGACAATGTGACTTCATTTGACACTTACCTTACGGAGACTTATTTGCATATCTCCCAAAAGGTATTCCAGGTAAGGAGAATCGTGAGACTACTAGAACACGGTCTACCCTAACAGAGGAGAAAACAGCTCGGGCTGCACTTCCTACACTAAATTCAGGGGATATCTCAATCACAACGAATGGAAGATCGACGATAAATAAAGATCAAGGTACGTCGTGTTCCGTACTTTACTTTGTACGTTATGCTGCACAAAAATGTTATACATATCGTATCTTTCCACATTCCAGACCCTGGAGGCTCTGCAAAAACCGGCGTTAATCTCCTAGATCAATTACCGGCAGTCTTACAAGGTAAAGATTTTTTTTTCACAACACTACCTTCTTGAATCAATGCAACGTCAAAACGTGGCCGCCTGTTTTGCTCAGTACTTTTGTCATTTTCTCTATCCTTTTCAGTTTAAGCCCTGTTCTCAAAATACATCCAGCTTGCAAATATCAAATAATCGTTAGCAAAATTATCAACCAGCCGCCCCCGACCTTTAAAACTGTCATCCAAAATTTAGTTTATGTGATTAAAAGCATCATTTGGGAAGAGTGCTTTTCATGTCACTGTGATGCCACAATGTAAACTACCCAATATCATTCTCATTCTCATTGTCAAAAAACAAGGTCAGTATCTCGCCCTAATTCACCGCATTTGACCAGGGGCCTGATCTGGAACTTCCAGGTCCATTATATTTAGTGTTTACATTAATTTTAATTTTTGCGAGAAGGGACTTCTGGAACGACGCAGAAGGCTGCTATTTCATATTGAGTAAATAAGGCAAAATGGTGAGTGTTTTAGAATTTAAGTCTACCAAAAGAAATTCCACTTATACATGATGTTTAACAAAGACAGATCCAGTACTTGCCCACGTTCATTTTTACTTTAAGCTACCAGTTTCTTACCTAAGTTTGCAAATTCCAACTAAAGTACAAGCAGGAGTTCGAATTATATCCGGTATCTTACAACTAGACTAGTACGATGTGCTAGCCAGAATGATTGGGCGAGATTCGACACATACTTACAAACAAAATGGTGCAATTTTATTATAAGTATCTGCTTACAGATCAAAGCCTCCGAATTATTCTATCATGATCGCCTGGAAATATGTGATATGCTTCAGTGGGTTACGTTTTATATACTTGCAGGCCTAGGAAATGTGCCGATTCTTCTGTTCGTGGAATCTTTCGATCGTGGTTTTATATTTAGTCTGATTTGCCAACGTGTGCTCAATTTTTGCCTTAAATTTCGATGTTGAAAGCATTTGTGTCTTTTCGTACAACCAATCAAAATCCTGAATGAAGGGGTAGTTTCTAAAGAAACTGTGGTGCTGCGTCGGTGGGGAAGTAGTATACAAAAATTTGGTTTTATCAACGGAGTTGATAATGTAAATTGGCCACCGTACAGAGATTCTAAAAGCTAATCTCTATACTGTGGCCAATTTACATTATCAACTCCGTTGATAAAACCAATCAAAATCCTCCATGCCCTTTTTGTCCCACTCCTCAACACATCCTATTGTTTCAGATCACTTAACGTTATGTAATGAACATCTGAGTTGGAACGTTTCGATTATAACTGGGATTTTTAGAATTATGACTGAGTTTTGACTAAGCCTGGTTTAAAACAGAAAGGTAAACTGACGCAGATCCCTTATTTGTGCCCTATGACCATGAACACATCCATGCACATTATTTTAAATACAAGAATTCTTAAATTTGGTTTCAACAAATGCTTTAACGTCTCGTGCATGCATGTTACAGCTTCTTGTGTTCTAAATATTAATTTCAGAAGAGCAACATCTAACCGACAGTGCTCTGGATTATTCTAGCAAGCTGTCGCCATCGGACCAGCGCCTGATGAAACAATTTGACGCAGGTAAGCTTTTATTTAATTTTCTCTTTCTTTGGCCGGGGGTGGTAATTTTATTCGCCACGCTACTGCAAAACTGTTATATTAAAATGATAGGAAATGAAATAGAATGGTGGTGAGGAAGCATTAAAAAGGGTTTTCTAGTTACAGAGCAAGGACGACTTGATCTTTTTTCACGTTTTGTTTAGTGCAGGATTAAAGCGGAATATCGACGCAAGATTTAGAGGGAATGATATCTTGTCATTTCTCATCCGTTGTCCTCCTGGAGGTGTAAATAGGTCAGTACTGGTCTATAGAGGCAGACTGAACCGGTAGACAGAAACAGTAAACGAACTTTCTCCGTAGCGCCTAGCATTTAAGAGGTGCCGTACAGCGGTATTGTCTACTGAATAAATAGTTATCCATTTAAAAATGAGCGATCACATCCAGTTGAGGTATCCACTGGATGGTACTGGATGGTGATTTATCCAGTTAGTGTTATCCACATTTAGAAAAACAACGATGAAGGTTGATGTGCTGTATTATGGGCTATTTTTAATCAAAGTGGGACAAACGTAAGAAGTGACCAACTTTTATCCACGATTTTAAAACAGATACTGTCGGAAAACATGACGAATCGTCGTCTGGAATAACATCAACGACGGAAGGAGTTCAAGTAGACCATGGTAAGAAGACGTCACCTGTCTGCATGCCTAATAAGACAACAAGGCTACATATGCATGATTCAACGTGTTTTATTGGTGTTGCATGCGACTTCAGAATATCTGTCAGTAGCCGAGAAGGCCTAGACTTTTGTCAACAAAACCACGGAAAGTACGGCACGGATTTTCGTTTTTTATTCAAAATAATTGACCAGCGAGGAGTCAATCAAATCATTGCAAGGATAACCCTAATTTTTTCTCCTTTAGATGGTAATAGAAATAGTAGGAACTTCGTTGCACAGGTAGCCAGAGATGAAATTGGGAGAACAGACGAATTCAACCCTGAGCGAGATTTTAAGCAAGACTCCAGTAAGAATTCACTTTACTTTTGCATGTGCATGCACAGATTACCATAAGTGATTGGCAAAATAGCTGAAGGGCTTCATGACATCTTTAATGGTGCATAATGAGACTTCGGTTAACATCATATTGGGGCCTTCCACACGCTCCAGTTAAGCCGTGATCGCTGATATCACTTGAGAAGAAAAGACCAAAGAGGCTGTTCTCATTGGTTTTATTGCGCATCTTGGAATTGTGTCGTTAACACAGTTGATTTTAAATCAACTTAAATTGACAGTTTGCTGCGTCGATTGAGATGAATTTCAGCACGGTCTCTGATCTCCTGTAATCCAATGCTGTAAGGCTCTGAAAAAAGAGATGTCTTGGCATTTTATGAAAGGGATACGTCATATTAGCATAAGCAATTCATAAAAGCACCGAGAGCCCAATGAGTAGATTCCGAGCTCAACTCAGGACGGGATCATTCCCCTCCCTGGAACCGATATTCTTTCGGTCAGCGTACCTCAAAGAAAGCTGAATCCATAGGGATTGGAATCGTTTTTAACCATAGATCTCTAATTCGATTTCGCTTATTTCGGAAATGGCCAGAGACCTTTGTGATAAGTGCTTCACTAAAGAATAGCTCCCTCTGGAGTGTAAAATGATGTAAGGATAAACACTTTTTCGAGTAAAATCTCTTCTTGAAATGGCTACTTAGGAAATGATGTTCCCCGTAATTACTGAAAAACATTTCTTTTCGAAGGTACCCTTCGCAACGGAAGACTAGATAAGGATTTCTACAGTCAAATTAGTCAGATAGAGGGCGACCAGCCCCCACCATCTTACACGGGAAAAATCAGTGCCATGTACGACAACAATCCAATGCCTGAATACAGTTACAAGGAACCAAACTACGGGTCATTTTCAGATTACAGTTCTGAAAGTGGTGGGCAAGATAAGTACTATATAAACAATCCATTCTCAATGTCAAAAAGTCCTCTGGAAAAGCCAAAAAGTAAATTACAACAAGATGATCTTGACAGAGAATTATTTCAAGCCTTGTCCAAAAATCAACAGCCATCTTCATCCAATAACGGTGACATTTTTTCAGCCATTGGAAAGGAAGTTTTCCTCAACTATTTAAAGCATCAAAATGATTCTCAGAAACAAAGTTTAGAGAATCTCAAGGAGGATTTCCTCAATAAACTAACGACAGGAAATTCGATTCCAAAGGATACTGGGACTGAAAACGCTCTAGTCAATAAATGGAAAACAACGACGTCTCCTGGGCCTTTCCACTTTCCAACATTACCCTCAAAAGGCAACCAATTGGCAGCTGGAAAGATATTCTCGAGCGAGGAGCTTCCCACTGCCATCCGACAGACGACAGAATTATTCCACCTGCCTAAGGGAATCAGCCTAGGCATAAAGGGAAATGTCTTCCAAGAAGAGCAAAGCGCCTCATCTCGCATGATTACAGACGAACAGGTCCCAAGTGTTCGCCAACAGCCGTCATCGGTGACAGAACTTCAAAACAACTTGGGAAACATCGGAAGGAATTTCGACAAAACAACATTGAATGACCGACTTCACCCAGAGGTTGAAGACTCCGTGAATGAAAACTTGGTTACCCTTAAAATTTCTGGTGCTGGAAAACCAGTAAGCTTCAAGGCTGGAACTAGTATTGATGGTTCTTTAGTACTTAAAATTCCAGGTAATGTTACATTAGTGGATTCCAACATGAACAAAGACGTTCTCGACGAAGCCGCCTCAAGTCATAAGGCAAATGAGAACTCTAAAACCGAAATGGCCAATACCGATCCTATGAACAGTTACCTAAGGCCTGCACAGGAGTTTACTAAGAAAGAAAACATGATAAAAGGCCATTCTGATAACCAGAATAAGGAAACGATGGGTTGGCAGATATTAGGAAAAACCAGGGGTAAGTTTAATCAAGATACAGCGGAACATAACTTTGCCAGTGAAACTTTTAAAGATAATCATGTGGTTGTGTCGTCCTCAAGGCCAACCCAAGGTAGGGCATTGAATGGTCTTTTTATACTTCCCACAGCCGTTAATGAGTTGTCAGAATTGGCACCAACAAAATATCATGACTTAAGCCATGCTACATTTTCTGGAGTCGGAAAATCACCGCCGTCAGAGTTCTTTCCGCCTGTCTTAAAAATGCGGCAAAATGAGGAAAATAACAAGCTGTTCTCCTTAAAGAGTTTCCTGGTACCCTCAAAACTACTCAATGTTTCACCGGTAAACAGAGCAAGTCTCAGTGTTGGTCCAGACCACATCTTAGCAAAGTCACCTGCAAACGGAAGAGTTAGCCAAGGTTAGCATTTTTTACTGTGAATTCTATTTTAGCTTCAGACAGCCGCCCTGCTTTTATTTTCCACAAGAAAAGTACGACCAATTCGATACTCTTTACATTCTGCAGACAATATAGTCTTTTAATTCTCTCCATTTTGGCTTTGTGTAGCATTCTTTTTACCAATATTATCCCCAAACCGGAAAACCTAGGATTCCAAAAGAACTAAAGAGCGTAGGAGAACACCTTCCTTTCGGCAATAACATAGTAAAAGCAGTGGCTGACACATATCCTGGCCTCTAAAAATAAATCAGTTTCAAGCATTTGTTAAGATATATTTGGCTCTCGACACTCTCTTAAGGACGGTGCCTACTAATTCAAAGGTATTTTTGCGCGGTTTACTGACTATGCGGGAAAGGCAGATCTTAACAAGTGTTATTGAAATCCAAGAAGAAAATTGGGGGTAACCACGCATTTTTCGAAGATAATTAATCAACAATATTTGTAAAAAGCTTTAAAATACAAAGCAATGTATGACGTTCTTTTCCAAATTCCAGCTTAATTATCTCTGAAAAATGTGTGGTTAACCCCAATTTTCTTTTTGGATACCAAGAGCACTTGCTAAGTTCTGCTTTCTCCGCATAGTTTTGAAACGCGCAAAAATATCCCTGTATTATTAAGCACCGCTGATAGGAAATCCGAGTATCTCGAGATGCGCATAACGTATGCGCAATAACAATAGTAGGCACCGTCCTTAAATCGGCTGTCAAAACGTTTCCTGTTTCTCAGAATCACAAGAAAACTATTGGTCTCCTTGCTCAGTAACATGCGGTCAAGGTGTTCAAGCAAGAGCTCGGTTGTGTGAGGGTGAACAATGCAAAGGATACAGGACAGAAAGCAAGGCTTGTTTCATGCAAACGTGTCCTGGTGAGACAATTCGCCCAAGAAAACAGGATGATAAATTCGTATCATAAAATGTACTATAAAACTGAAGAGGGAACCAATACGTCTGCAATTCTAGTAAACAACCCTAAATACTTTAAGTTGATAATTACATACAATGCAATGAAACTCCACATATATGATAAATGACTCAGGGCGGTAATAGACTTAAATTTCCTCGAAAGAGGCCATTTTCGAAGTTACAGAATTGTTAAATCCATTAAAGTTCGCTATGAGATATTTCCCATTGGTAACAGGCTGGGAAAATGGATGCATTCTTGGTCAACATCTCACTCCTAAATGTTGACTTTTAGACTTCCTTTACTTAGCAAATTATGGGATCAACACTTCGTTCAAGGTGATTGACAAGAATGTTCATGCATGATTTAATTTTGTCTGTTTCCATGAACCAATTCTTATATCTAATGACAAAGATCTGTTACTATCCAGAGTATACTCCACGTGAAACATGAGCCAAGGCTATTCACACGCCTTTAAATAGCATATTCATGGTTACGAGAGCAAATACTGCAATCTTTGCACGGACGGAAATTGTCGGATAGATACTTATCCACCGGGTAAGGTTATCTGGCCTTAAAACAACTGAGGCCAGGTGGAGATTTAAAAAGCATGTGGGAAAATGCGTGCAAGTTCTAAATAATTATTTATTGTGGAATAAACAGCCCATTGCCTAGTTTGACACTCTAGACCCTAGTTTATCGACCTAGATTCGTTGAATCGAGATCATTAAATTAGGTTCGGCTGGCAATTGCCCAATTGTCTGACAAATTTCACTTTTGTAATTACTTGGTCTACATTACGTATTTTTCAGAGCAACTGGGAAGAGCTGGTCTACGTCTGCATAACAAATTCAGAGCGTGGCATGACAGTCCCCCGTTAAAGTGGTCGAACATTTTGGCTGCAAAGGCAAAGAAAATTGCACAGAAAATGGCTGGTAACTCTATCCCTTTAGCAGACTTGGAAGCGACTAATTCTGGTATAAACGTCGCAGCGCTGCATCGGGATTACGATATTGCCGCAGAAAAAGCTACAGCTCAATGGTATAGTGAGATAAAAAGCTACAACTTTGTGAATCCAAAGATAAGAGACTCAAATAAACACTTTACTCAGCTTATATGGCGTGGATCAAAAAGGATCGGAATTGGTGAAGCTAAGAGTGCCGACGGAAGGCATACATTCGTAGTGGCAGTATATGATCCTCCTGGGAACATAAGAAAGACAGAAAGAGCCAATGTCCGTCTGCCAAAATCACGAAATTAGAAGAACAATTTGTAAATAATTTAAATTCACTGATTCGAGATCACCATATTTTCTGGCTACTTTTTCCCAAGATGGCCTCATTTCGTTGCACACCCTTTTATATTTTCCAAATTATTCATTTCAGCATCAATGCGTTTGCTTTTAAAACTAGACCTCAAATTTTGGTGCGATTTTTAATTTCGCCGCGATAGTTGTTATTTCAATAATTTGAAACAAAGTAGCAGCGGCAATGTTGATGTGCCACACTTGCAAATACTTTTATTTCGCTCCCCATTAACCAATATCGCAACCGGTAGCGTGAATGAAAGCGTTCTGTAACAAATGTTTGGAGAAATTTGGTTGTACAAAACTGAGTTGATAAAAGTAAATAACCATCGAAGGGAGATTGCAGAGCTGAGGTTTCGAGTGATAGTTACATCGATCAAGCAGAAGAGAATTAAGGAAGGACGTTAAAGTACCCAGGCGATAGTCGAAGAAATAGTAATACTGTTTCCTCCTCAGATACTGCAGATAGCCAGATGTCCTAAAATAAGAACAAAAAGTCAATTTTTATGGAAACTTGACAAACATGTATAAAAAACATTTACCAAACCATTGGTAAGAAAAACTCGTATAGTGCTCCTACCCATACCCCACCCGATTGCCGCTTAATAGAAAAACTAACTCTTTTCGGGTACAGGATTTACTTCAAATTGCCCTGGCATAATCTTTTGAAGCCATTTTATGGTGTGGTGAGCAAAAGAAGGACTTATTAGAGTTCTATAGTTGCCACTTCTTTGAAATTTGAAAAACGTTCTTGTTTTGAATATCGTCTTATTTGTTAAATGTGAAGGTTATAAGTGAAAGAAGCGCAGCTTGTTACAAGGTCATAAGGCCTTGGATTTTCCTACCAATGTGAAATCACTTGGTTATAAGTCTGCGAAGGTACCAGATAGCGAATTCCAATCAGCTTCATTTAACCTTGCAATTAACGATATCACATTAAATCAGCGAGAATTCAGCTAGAGGCACCCCACTGTACCGTCTTCTTTGTCGTCTCTGTCGCAAACGTGCGTAGACAAACAAAAAGAAATACAGATTACTTCATGGAAAATGCGCCCGTACGATTTTTATTCACGATTTGAGTAGTATCAGAAAACGAACGAGTGAGTTTTCTGATACGAAGCAACAAGTGATTGAAAATCGTACAGAGCATTTCCATGCTGTAATGTATTTATTTCATAGGTACTGAGTTTTTTTCGTGGTAGTGTTTGATAGACAAATTTATTTCGCACCAATGGAGTGGGGCGATGAAAGCAATAAACAATGGTTTAAAATCGCCCAACCGACAATTTATTTAATAAAATTTACAACACTTACTGCGTTTCAGATATTCCAAAGTAGTCCAAAGTGAAGAGTGATTTTAATTCGTCGCTTGTCAAAGCAACCGGCGCTTTGGGGTTTATTTCGCTTTCCTTGCTTCTTTAGTTGTTTTTGTGTGGACTAAAGAACCTCTCTGGTTTTCTCAAATACAAGAATAGCCCTTTTTCTTCAGTTGTCGTTCCAAGCTAGCCACTAAACTTCGAAGGAAAGTCGGCTCGTATTCACTGCCGTCTTTAGTGCGGACGGAGATGATTTGATGTATTTAGTATTCATTCAGCTCAACCGCTGGAATAACTTCCATTTTCCTGTGTTCGACCTTCGTTTTCAAAAGTCGTTCAAGCAATCGTTCATCTCGTTCAGTTTTTTTGAGCGGCATCTCTATTTTCTTGTTCTAAAGTAAATTCCTCAACTGAGCAAACAGAAGCAAACCTTCCCTCGGCCATTTTTCAAAGCGCGCGCGGTTTTGTGCAACGGCTGTCGGATGACGTTCCATTCGATACGTTCATTCATCACTAGTGAGATTTCGTCGTTCGCGTTGCTAATTGGACGAACGATATTTCCTCACAGTGAAATTTTGTCGTTGGTGTTCCTTATTGGCTACATTTAGAATCAGTACGAATTTTATTCACTATGATTTTCGTGGGTAAATCGCAGTACCTATGAAATAAAAGAAGATTCCTATAAAATTTCGCTTTCCTACGGGGATCGGCACATGACGGTCAAGGTTCTTGCTTAATCTCGAAAATCTCGATGGATCGTTCACCTCACGTAATCAGTGACCACACATTTCTGCACTAAAAGGAGGATTTATTCGTTCTCCTAATATGGCCGCCGTCCACCACCGCCGTAGCCGGTGTCACGTCATGCAGAGAAAATAAAACACATTGGGACGGTTATTTAACAAAAGACTGCAGTTTCAAATAATCATGTTACCTCCAGAGCGTTGAAGAATTGAGTTGTTGCTTCAAGGTTGATAAATGATTTTCTTCTTTGCTCTTGTCTCCCCAACACTGCTCTCGACAATGAACAGCCGATATACTGGGATCAGCTTAAATTAATACGACTAAAAACACGGATTTGTTATGCCAAAGCTGACGTGTGCTTAAAACGATTAACTGTAGTATTCCACAGATATTCCAAGGGTCAGACAACTCTAAAAAATATGTCTGTAAGACAGGACTTTATCTTGCTGACATTTTATAAAACGAGTTACACCGGAATTGGATACCGGACGAGTTCATCTCGATGAGGAAATCATGCGTTGTAGATGAATCAATTGATAACCTGCAACAGGAACATCAGTCGGTGACAAAGTCAAGGAACGTGAGATTCATGTCTTCGAAATTCCACGTAAGGTTACCCGCTTTTGTGAAAACCTCTTTTCGAGATGTTACTCAGAAAAGCGTAATTAATGTCAAAAGCGATATTTCCAAAACAATTCGTTAAACTGAAATACGGAGGAGGGAGGCGGGAGGCGGAAGGCGGGAGCTTGTAACAAGCTCAATTAATTATTCATGGTTTCTCTGGCGAAGAAAAAGTAATTCATATAGTGGAAGACATCGCCATCACCAGAATGTTTCCCAAGCTATCTACAATGGGATAACGAAATCAATACTAATTCTAATACCAAAGGTAAGTATAATATTGTACAAACAGATATTTCATCCATTAAACCATGCAAGTAAGTATTGTTTTAATACAGGCTTCTCGTTATTTTCCCGCGGTAGATCGTTCAAGATGGCTCTTGTAACAGTGTCTGCCATGATTTTGCTAATGACTGGGCACAGCTGTCTTCATGGTAGGAAACATTGAACTCACGAAGTTTTACTGAAGTGAAAGAAATATTTATTTCAGTAATAGTATTTTCTCCCTTACCATTGTTTGCATTTGATCTTGTTTGGGTGTATGAATTTCATGAGAAAAGATTGATTTTATAACGTAATGGACAACCGCAAAAGGCCGGAAGTGTCTCACAATACCATAGTGTACAGGCATAATGGCAAATTAAATGCTATCATAACAACGTTTGAAATACACGAAGCTCTATCCTCTTTAAAACTCTTTCACTGCCAAAAGTGCTAATTATAGATTTTACTCTGTCTAAGGCCAGACGATTTTACTCTACAATGGTGCCCCCCCTCGCGGGGCTTAAAAGGTTAAATAGCCTCGTGTGATCTTTTACAACTCAAGACCTACCCTTTATGATATTCTTAAAATGGTGATTCCGTCTTGACACTGATCGTCAGATACTAATTTCCGCGGGACCTTAGAATATAAGCCAAAACTTCTGAAATGAAGGTCACTTGAGTTAATAAATTGTATAAAGTATAACAAGGGGGCATGAGAGCACCCAGAAAATTGAGGAAAATAGTATTGGATTAGATCGGGCACGGTAACTGGATCTTCACGCTGTTTAATGCAACGTTCGTTGAATACGCCTGTCTTCTCTTTCTTAGTTACACCAAAGACAAGCAATGGAATCAAAGACTTCTATCTCTATGATCTCTTCACGGAAACAGGTGAAGACACTTCCGATGACCAGGAATACGACAATAACATACACCAGAAATCCTTAACTGATAGCAACAAGAAAGACGGAGATTACAGCCTGCCTGAATATCACATGGACACCAAAGCAGATTTTGAGGGAAATCAAGAAGCTATTGACTGGCTTATAAAAGATCCTAATGAATTTAACGTCAAGTCCTTTGTGGATAGTGATGAATTGGACGACGGAAACAGTTTAAAAGATCTCTCTCACATGCATGAAGAAGGCGACAGTGATGGAGCGGGAAACGACGGTCATTCTTTACTAAATCGTCACAGCAACCACTGGGGTAATATACATCATGGTATGGCAACAGTAGACACGAATACGCAACGAGTTAACCAAGCTTCGGAGTCTCTTTCAAATGAGATGAAGATTGAAAACGACAAGGAAAACAGAAACAGAGCAACATGGAGAGATCAAGTGGATAATGCTGACCCCGACGACTTCCCAGGTATTGAAAATATGCCAAAAAATAAAAAATCATGGGAAAATACTGGAGAGGATCTATACGACGGCCTTTATCATGAAACGCGTATCCAAAATGGTTTAAAGAAAAGCTCCAGCGCAACTACTCTGAACAATCTCAACACTAGGATACGAAATCAGGATGCAAAACTGATGGACGAAGTGGAAAGCTTTCAAAACACCGATAACTCTTTAAATTACGACGATTCTGATATTTTAGGTGACCTGGATGAACAAAGTGATCAAGGCGATTATTCCAAGGAAGACACTCTACATTCGAACAAACAGAAAGCTGAGTATAGTGACGATGAAAGTGAAGGTGAACTTCAACGTGGAAATGACAGCTACCAAGATTATAGCAAGATTTCAAATTCAAATCCAGGAAAGAATAATCATCAGTACGATGAAGATCGTGGAAGTCAAAAATTGAGCTTTAATGAATACCCTCACACAAGCACAACAAAATTTGATAAGGATAATGGTCGTGTAGGCAAAACTAACTCTGAAAGTGGCAAGGATCATGTCCAAAGCAAGGGTGGAAATGACGATTCAACTGACTCTTTCAAACACATCAAGGAATTTAACGATGTTGAAGAAAGGAAACAGGATGAAGCTGCTGAAAAAGGCACCAAAGAAAGCACGAAAGCTATTAACAGGGGACACAAGATTCCAAAACTAAGGTACAAAGGTAAAAATAGCCATGACACGGCAAGGAAGGTTAAAAGCAGCTATAAGCATAAAGCAGCAAACGAAGATAGTGATTATACAAGCAAAAGCATTAAAATTCAAAAAAAGGGAGATAAAAACAAAGAAATTAGGGAGAATGAAATCATTTCCATAAATAACAACGTTGACATTGACAATGAAAATCGCCAGCAAGACCGAGAATACAACACGAAAGGTCACCACGAGAAGCACACAACTTTGTACAACGAATCAACTGCAACCCCCCCTTCTAGTAAGATGACTGGAAAACATCAAGAGAATCAAGAGGAAGGCTCATACAACAGTACTTTCTCACAAGACCATCAAATCGCCTCCAAAAGCAAACACGGAAATCAGAATATTTCAACCGATGCTATCGTAGACAATGGCAAAAGGGAAACAGGTGTTGAAGACGATAACAAAACTAACGTCTCAGAGCAGAAATACAATAGAGAAGTTGGGATTGTTGAGCAAGCTTTTCTTCCCCCTGAATCCAACGATAGCGATGAACAAAGTATGTTGTATAAAAAACTGAAAGAAATCGATTCAAAGTTAAAACGAATTTCACAAAAGAATCTGCGAGCTCTATTCGAAAGACCTCCGATAGATGCAGGAATAAACGCACAGCTTCCAAGAGGAAAGAAGAACAGCAATGTTAGCTATGGAAATGCATCTACAACAACTGGTGTCAGAAGAGATCAAGCAAACTATGCGCCTTCCACAAGCATTTACTCATCAGATGACCTCCTGAGGCTCCAAAGAATTGTGTCTTATTTGAGAGGAACGGCAATCACCAGATCCTCTCCCACTAAGGCCTCCCGATTTAGTCCAGCCAATTTGTCATTGAAAAGCCTTTACTATTATCCCATGCATCCAACACCTCAGGAGGAAAGTATTTCCATCACAGGAACAAAAGGTTAGATGATTCATGGCTACCACGTTTATCTCCCTATGGCATTGTTTTCAGCATGGGGGTAACGCTACCAGTGAGTATGTTTAAATAATTACTGACAAGAGAGTATAAAGGTAAGAGAGGTAATCCCTCCTATTAGGCCTGTTCACATCGTAATCCCTCTTAAGTTATTTTTAGATCTCCAGCGAGATCCGGTTATTGCACGAGGGTAACTGATAGCCAATCATATGTCTTCATTATAACGAACCGCGAATCATTGCGTAGGAATTCGCTCAGCGGTCAACATTGGTAAAAATAGGCACATATGATTGCCTATCAGTTAACCCTCGTGGGAATACCGGATCTCGCAGGAGATCTAAAAATAACTTAAGAGGGATTACGATGGGAATAGGGCCAATATGAGGGATTACTTCTCTCACCTTCACACTCTCTTGTTACTGACCATCAAAAATCCCATTGTTCTATATCTGCACCATATTTCAGCCTGACGAGGTACTAAGATATTCAAGGAGTCTATTCCAACTTTCTGAGGGAAACGGAGGCGGTCCTTTTTTGTAAGCAGGGAAATTACCAGGGGTAATTCCAAACAAGTTAAACCACACAATACTGCAGTGGCCGGGCTAACAGCACTGCAATATTAGTAAGATTGCACCCTGTTCGCAGCAATGTTTTTAATATTGCAGCAGCAAACATTTTCAATTTTATTGGTTTATTGGTGCATGTGTTACAGAATCGGTGTAATTTCAACTGACTGATAATAATCTTCGTTCTGCTTTTCCTCCAAGGCTTTTTCGCTTCATCCCCTCACTTTTGTTCATTGTATTTCGGTTCAACATCATTCTCAAACAGTTCTTCTTCATTTCCCTTGACTTCGATTTCAACTTTCTTAGGAAACGCTCCCTGCAAGATTTAACTTGCTTTTAGTTTAAGTGTTGTCGACGACGTTTATATTTTTCTTACCTCATCAAATGATCGGTGACCTGCGGTTTGTTCAATAACTTGTTCTGGTACACCGCTTTGGTACAACCGCGCGGCTCAACTTTGGCTAAGAGAATGATCTGTAAAATGCCCATCAAATCCTTCTTTTCTCGTGATTTTCTTTATTACATTTTAGAAAGTTTTTCTTCCCAATTGCTTTTTTCATAATACCACACGTCCCCAGACTCAGTCTTTGAAACTCAAATTCCTGGCCATCCCTTAAAGCAAACTGAATGCCAAAACCCCACACCAAGTATAGCAAACGCAGCTCCGCGTTCTCGCTGACTAAAAAAAAAAACAATTTCCTACAAATAGTTTTCTTATTCTTCCGTTATAAATTTAGTCTTTTTGACAACCATACCTACTTCTTCTGCAGCAATATCTTTCATTAGAAAATTCAAAGCAGAATTTAAAGTTCTAAATGAACAACCTTTCTTATCAATCAAAGTTACACAGTTTACCTTACATTACAAACGTAAAAATGTTTGTATGCTACCTATCATTTTCAGTCTTCACTGGATAATCTAGTCCGTCTTCTCTTCTGACTTTAGAAAAAAATCAGGCCAAGACAAAATCGAAGTGCTCGTTACGAATTTTATTTAGATTCTCGTTTATCAACCGCTTGCCACAATAACTTCTTTTTTAAGTACCCTCGTTTATCCCAAACCCGCCACGCCTATTTTCAACGACTTGCCTTTTTGAAACGTCCCGCACTCGAAGGAGGATATTGACGTTCAAAATCTTTCCTTTTCTAAAGAAAGAGAAATAGAAAAAAGAAAATAAGTTGTTCGCTTTAAAAATGGTCTTAATGAAATAAAAAATTTAATTACTCTCAACGACAGTGGCACTCTTGGAACTCGAGATTTGCGTTATGAAAATGAAAGATTCGTCTTCCGAAGAATCCTCCATCCAGCTTCAAGGCATGTATATCCAATCCAACCTACCCTTTATAATCAAAAACTCAAAATAACCAAATGTAATATGTTTTATACTATGTAAATGTTGTTCTCATTGACCTTTTCGCCATTCAATTCAATAACACCGTTTTCACATGTAGGTGAAATACATGATTGTCCCTCACCCTCACAAGCATGAATTTCTACCTCTAGTAGGCAATTCATACCAGTTTCAAAGCTGGTGTACTAAAAAACGATATTTGGAAGCGACTGAAATCGCCGATATACAATGCAGAGAGCGAACAAAAAGATGTTATGAGAGCACTCAGCTGGCTGCAATATAACTCATAACGCCGACTGCCTCAGTAATGATCTATTAACAAGAGGCCTTGACAGGGGCTGCTCTTTACATGCTCCAAAAAACACCGACGTTTCGAATTTCAAGTTAGTTCACCATTGATAGCAAACTTACCATCAAACTAGTACGCAAATTTTTCACTTGCTATCGTCCCGTCGTATGAAACTTTTTACTTGGTTCTAAGTTCCCGTGAATCTTCAAAACTTCCTCCCAACAAAATTAGTTCTTCCTTGCTAATGTCACTGGCTGGCAAGTGAAGTTGCATGAAGGGGGTTAAAGGAGGAGGCTTCTTTGGAGGCCTATAAGGGCAAATCAAAGTCACTGCTTTCCGGTAGTTTAAATATAAAAGTGCTAAGTTTAATAGACAAAACATGAGAGTTGATTAAGTGGTACACATTGTTCTATAGATTCTACATTCAGCGAGTGGAACGACTGGTCAACATGCTCAGTGTCCTGTGGGAAAGGAATAACTGTAAGAGGACGTGTATGCCTTGTGTCCAAATGCTCTGAAAATGATTTGTTTCAGACAAAGCGCTGCAATCAGAGAATCTGTGCAGGTACATTATTCATTCTCAAGTAGATAAGCCCGCGCATTTCATCAAACCACTTGAACGGTCATTCCTCCTTACTAATTCTACGATCAGCTGACAGACATCTACGACAAAGTCTTAAATCTATACTCCTAATATAATTTTACAGAGTACCTCCAAGTATTGTTCTCCTTCTTCGCTCCATTGCAATGAGTTATTTGGCTTTTAGCATGAGTCTATATTTAAAATAACATTTCAAACTGACTCCATTGTCTTTTTCTTGTGAAAAATCTAAGATGACTTGAAAAAAGAATCGCTACAAGAGCACAACAAGTTTAGACGCAAACACTTGTCGCCTCCGCTTCAGTGGTCAAATGCTTTGGCAAGAAAAGCTCAGCAGATTGCTGACACGCTGGCAACAAAGGACTTTCTCACTATAGATGATCTCCAAGAGCAGCAGGGAGAAAGTTTTGCACAAATAAAGCACACCAATGAACATTTGGCTAAAAAAGCGATAGATAAATGGTACAGCGAGATTAACTCTTACAGCTTCTCATATCCACAAATAACTGGAAAGACAAGACATTTTGTGCAAATTGTATGGAAGGGAACAAAGGAGATGGGATTTGCCATCGCTAAAAATCCCACCGGAGACTACGCGTTCGTAGTTGCACTTTACGCTCCTTCAATTGACAGTAAGAAACATCTAGGACAAAATGTTCTTCGTCCTGGAGTTCAAAATGATTTGTACTCAACATTCAAAAGAAGACACGCGGATGAATTTTTATAGTATTTCCAAAAAAACTTGTTTAAAGTGGGACTTCGACAAGCTCTATGCTAGTTTATTTCAGAATTATGTAACGTTTGTATAACCATAAAGAAACGTCAAATTTATACCTTTGCCTTGTTAAAAAGGATCTTCGATAATTGAAAGCTAAGGAATCAAACTATTAGAACATGGAGGGCGTCCTTTTTTTTGTCCTAAAGACAAATTATGGGTTTTTTGCAACAAAATCACGATCAAAGCGTCTTTTGTTTCCAAGAGATTTTTTCATTTGTAGAAGAGTGCAAAGTTAGGTCTCGCTATAAAACATAGCTCAGTCATGACAAGCTATTCAGGAGACAGAGAGAGATCAGATTCTCGTTGATGCAGGTAACAGATAACAAAGTGATTTTATTCCTTGGCCATTCAGACTCCAACCAACCAGAACACGAAACAAATTGACTTGCGTTTCTCTTTAAATGGGTAAGTGCCCCTTTACGGGGATGAGATGATGCATAAACACCCCAATCACAAACCCACATTCGACGCTAAGTAAAAAGCCTTAGATTATTACAGCAATGCTATCTTTTTCATAAAACATCATTTCGAGATTTCAAATTGAAAATTTCACAGCTCCTCGACTGATCATAGTTAATTTCGCATATCAGTAATCTTCTACGGCGTTTAGTATTTCAAGTTGTCCATCGCGCAGGGAGAAGATACGAGTTTATACGTTAATTTTTTTTGTAAGGCGAACAAAACTTGTAGGTGCTACAATAACGAAATTTGCATGCTTAGAATAGCAAACACAAATTCTCACAATGAATAGTTATGACAAACTTTAATAAAGTCAAGTTGTTAACTGTATATAATAGGATGGAATAATAAAAGTTTCTTATCAACCGTGTTAATGAGGTGAGAGAATTACCTTGCTGGCAAAAGTAGATATCATCGGTAATCCCTCATCTGTGAAGAACAACCTGCTTTTCAGCTCTTGCCACGGAAATCAAGAGGTCGGCAGATAAGGCCCTTTACTGGCTATCCACTCGAGTATCTATCATTCCATGGACTTTTTCCACGACTATGGGTTGTCGATAAGCAGCGATGATGTAATTAAGCTTGGCCTTTCGGCAAAGCACTTTATGACAAATAAAATGGAGTTGTGGTGAAAAAAAGGTAAAGTATTGTTATCTTTCACGCTTTCTGTAATGTTTTATGAACTATTTATGCTTCCGTGAATCACTGCAAAAATTTCATTCCACAAATGGCACTGAAAAAGAAAATACCTTTCTGCCATTG
>OX421445.1:47074858-47089858 GCA_949126865.1 Montipora capitata | reverse complement strand
ATCTTTCAATTCCTTCTTTGTCCAGTTGATAATTCAATATCTGATCAAAGATAGGGCCCATATCTTGATTCCTTGCATAAGGTTCCTAGCATTTAATTTCTGCCTCCAAGACTCCTAGGTATTTGAAACCCTCATCAGTGAAATACTTTTCTTCGCTCTAACGAAGGGCTAACTCTCGAAACGTCAGCTTTCAAATTTCTCTACGGTGGTCACTTTACCGTACCAACACAGTTGATAAACCCATTTCTGTAATTTTATTATCGCCAGAGAGTTGGATGCCATCTTAATGCACCACTTTTCTCTTTTGAAGATCGCGACTGCACACTCCTCAATACCAAATTGCACTCCATTATCTTGACTGAAAAATCTTATGGTTTGTACAAGGGACTCCGATTTCCAATCGTCGCTTCTACAGAAGTTCCATCTTTATTACGGGTTTTTTCTTAGCACCAAGGTTCTCTGTCACTACGACAACCCCTGCAGACATGAGGTTGTTCGTTGCTGTGATATCGTCAGATGCAAATTTCTTCAACACAAGGCAGACTTACTTTCCAGATCTGCATATAATGTTCTTCCTAAACCGCTTAAGCAGCGCCCTAGTAGTCTTATTCTTTCACTTTCACTACCTGCAGTATATTTGTCGCTCCCCACAAAAGAACCCTGCTTCTTGTCAAGGTGTTTTAGATGGTGCCTTCGGTACTGATTCTCTACTCTGACTTGCTGCCTCCTAAGCCCTGCTGACGGTTTTCGCTCAGTTTTTGCGCTAGCCTAATGTCTCTGGTTGCAGTCCTGTATTGATTTCGTTCCTCTCTCTTCCACTTATTTGTTCTTGAGCTAGTGCCAGTTACACCAGGCGCAACGATGCTGTCATCGCTAGTCTCCATAGCAACTTCCTATTGGCGATTAATTCCATTTCTCCTAAATTTTATTTCAGCAAACATCATACGTTCCTTAATTTTGCGGACCTGGGGCCGTTTCTCGAAAGTCCCGAAACTTTACGGGCCATTTTCGGGTATCACAATTCCCTTTGTATCTCAAGAACGGAGAGGATTTAAGTCGTGAAACTTCACAGACATGTTTCTTTTAGTTATCTTGAAAACATGTTAAAATATCGCCTTTTCAAAACAAGCGGTTGGCAGTTTCGCAAATGGCTTTTCGGGCCCGAAAAGTTTTCGGGACTTTCGAGAAACGGGCCCCTTGTCCCCAAGTCGCTGTTCCGATCCCTGGAACTTTTATTTTCTCTCTCATAGTTGTAACATTCGTCGTCTATTCCCTCGCCTAGCAGGGTTGCTCTCAACATTGCATTGCTGTTCTATAATTTTATACGCTGCACGTACGTCTAGTTGTGTGATGAGTAGCAGCGTGATAACAACGGGGCCTGCTCCGCCACAAAAGTCATGCTGGGCGAGAGAGCAGCTAAAGATTCACGCCATTAGATTCAACAGTACAATCGCTTATTCATCGCAGAAGGATGTACGGATGCCGTAATCCTGACAGGGGTGGCTAGGGCGTTGCCGCTACTTGCCACTTGCGTTTGTTTTACATATCCATCACCTTCCTCCAGAGCGGTACCCAGCAGAGCCGTTTTTTGGACGAGCCCAACATTGACGATCGTTCCTAGTTTTCCGATCCATTTGTTAAATTCCTTTAATTTGTCAATGTCCCAAGCGCACCAGTGACTAATGTAATTACTACAACGTTCCGCATCCTCCACATTTTAACCACTTGTCTCCTAAAAAAATAAAGTTCGTGGTACTTCTCCATTTTCTCATATTCTCTCTCAACAACACGACTCTCTCCAGGAATCGCCTCATCGATTATCAAGCATCTCCCACTTTTCTTTTCTCACTGCAATATCTGCTCTTCTGGCTCTTCTGGCTCTTCTGGCTTCTATGACGTGGTCACATTGTATTTTTAAGTCCCAAGGCAGTTTCATTCTCTATGTTCAAACCACTTTTCCTCCTTCGGTAGATTATACTATTCACATCCTTTCCAATGCACTATCTTGGCTACGTTGTGTCTACCTTTATATTCAGTTTCTGGGATACCTTTTACCATTACTCTTACTATTATTTTTTATCACTATTAACTTTAACAACGTGTTGAAACATTTTGTTAGACGTAATGGGCTTTTTACCACCTCTTACTGACTTCCTAACTCCTTGAACATGGGAAGGTGACTCAAACGAAAATTCGCAGCTCATGACCTTATATAATTATTTCTATCTATTTATGAAATACCTTATCTCATTTTTGCATTCGTATTTGCCTCTAATATTATTTCTTTAAAGTTTAGTAAGTTCCACATAAAGTCAGCGAGACGGGACGTTATTCTTATCGTTAACCTTTCCTTTAAACAAAATCCAGTCACCTAAGTCACATTGTCACATGATCGTACCTCCGTTTGTTGAATCATCTGCTCTCTGCTCTGCAATGTTGTAAGATTTGGCGTGCAACAGCTAATATTTGCATTCTTGCAGATCGCAACATCACAAAGATCAAACAGTTATCAACCATTGCAAATGCAACAAAGAAGACGATAGATGCTTTGATAAATACTGGAGTTGTGATAAATCAAAAACCCCAGCTTGTGAGTCAGATGGCAGGAAAAGGGGACAGAAGAATTGAGGTTCAACGGCCGGTAGTAGAGGGTAATATACCTGCATCTAAATGTCAGACATTTTGTCAATTGTAGAGGTAGCATGTGGCAAGCTTTCAAGCTGAGGCTTCTGTAAGGTCTTTCGCGTTCAAATGAGTTTCGAAGGGGAGCAGAAGTTTCTTTTCCCCCCTGACTCGCCAGTCCACCAAACACAAGAGGAAAGAGGCCTCTGCTTAGAAGATATAACGAACTGATTCCGACAAATTGCAGTCAAAGCTGATCAAATGTAAAAATTGTCCGTAAATAACGGCTTTTGCTTCGCCGAAACACAAAAAGAAGAAATACAGTAGTCGCCAATGATGTAAAACAAGAAAAAGAACCAAGAGACAATACAGATAAAGTTCATTATGATTCCTCAGCTTTGTTTCTGTATTGGTAAAACAGAGACCTGTGAGCTGAGACCTGTGACCTGAGACCTGTGTTTTGTACCTGCCCCGAAAATCATAACACCGCAGTCTCACAAGGTCATCACTTCTTTCCATCCCTCAAACTGACATTTCCCTTTTTATTCAACTTATACGACGTACAGTCTACTTTAGACTTCAAATCTACTTCAACGAAACAAAGATTTTAAACAAGCTGAGAAGATTCACAATAGGCGAGGCAAACAGTTGAACCCGGATGGATGGCTTCACCTTGCAGTTTCCGATATCCACTAGACTAACGAGACAACCTCCCGGAAAATCGAATTTTTTAGAGTATTGAAATAGTAGTACCTAGCAAAACAATTGAAAGTTAACCGTCTTCAACGGGGTTTTTAGACCTAAATACTGTAGATCAGCGTGGCATAGCTTAGAAACGCTATTTCTTGTTGAACTAAAGCTGTAATTCTACCTGTTTCCATTCTTTTTAGAGCGGTAAGCTAGTCAATATTAACATGGGATATTGCGTCGTGTAATTGTAAGGGATGGAAATTAGTGTTGACCGTCTCACACTTTGGAGCTAAAACCTCGGATGGTGTGACAGATTGTGTGACAATCTAGGCTTGTAGAGCATCATGGACTCGAAAGAATTACACGACTCTAGGTGAAGGCCGGGTTGATTTTTCGCACATAATTTGTTGGCGAAGACTTTTTTCGAAAGTAACTCCAACTTCCCAAAGCAAGTGAGTTTTCGGCTGATCGCATCGTAAGTTAACCGCGCACTGTACGAAGACCTCGTGATGGATTGCAGAGGCAGCTAAACCAAGAAATTGTAAACAAGGAACTCTGGTATTTTCCAAATCAAATTTGGTGCGAGGTGAATACAATACTTTGAACATTCGATCATACACGCAAGAAGTTTTATTAAAATTCTGGGGGTGTGGTCATTCTCCATTCCAAGCTCTGTGTCGTGCTCTCGTCTAAAATTCCCTGGTCATATTGCGCCCGTGCGCAAAAAATAAAAGAACCAAAAAACATAAACACGAAAATTGCTATCGTGCGCTCACTGGAGGCCGCACAGTTTATTAATTACAAGGTGATTCGACAAAAAACTACACTAGGACAGTACCAACGAGCATCCACAGGTTGAAAAAACCTCACCGCGCTCGTTGCGGTAACAGAGAGGAAAAAACACCAGCCCCATGGATGGTGCTGTCCGACCTGCTGGGCTCGGTCTTATCAAATTCCTAAAGATTTTGAGACGGACAGTAAGGATTGAAAATTATCTTTAACGTAGCCATCTTTGGCATTCTCACTCAACCAACGACCATGTCTTTTACAAAGTCTATCATTAATGCCCGCATTGGCGGCCGCGGTGGCTCCTCCGGCCCTGAGACTGTGAAGACTTATATAGGAAACATCTGTTATGTCCTTAAAAGCGTCCTTAACGATCTCCCGGGCTCTGCTGTAGCTCAAGCTTTGGCGCCGGACCTTGGAGGTGGATCTAGAGGACGATAGAGCTCTAAACAACGGCAAATCCTCACCAAGATCGATTTTTGCGGCAGCAATGTATTGCTCCAACGCCTTAACAGGGCACGTGTCTTGATTCGACCGCGCGATTGCAACCCACGCTCCGTCACGAAATTGGTCTGTCTTGGACGATTCTAAAAATATAGACACATAAGTAGGAAAAAATTTAATGTCACAAGCTCTTATAGAGCATAACTCACTGAAACGAAAAAAGCCAGCATAACCTAAGAGACATAAGGCTACTGTCCTCAAGTCGGACAAAGAGGGAGACTTATCTGAAATCTTGGAAGTTACAAGCGCTTTCAACATTTCGCTGGTGATGGGCTCTTTCTTTGCCTTCGGTTTTCCCAGAATTCTTTGGGACGCACTAACCATGGAAGAAACAATAGGATGGTCGGAGACCTTCGGCAGACCAGCCAAGCGTTGAGCCCAGTCGATACTGTAAACAGCATTAAGTACAGGAGAAGGAGAGTTGGCTTCAGAAATCAGGCATTGTAAGTAGGCCGCAACATGAAACGAATTGGCAGGCACGTGGCAAAAGCAGTTAGACGAAGCCCAAAGCTTCCAGCGCTTAAAACCAGCCAAATAAGTACGAATGGTGCCTTCCGCTTTCGAAGAAAGCACTGTTTCCAGAACGCGGCTAACCAAAGGCTGCAGATGATTAGGGAATGCGGCAGAGAATTCGCACCACATCCCTGACTGGAACACATCTGTAAAAAGGAAAAAGAGAAAAGAAGCGACAAGCAAGCAAAAAACGACAATTCGAATAAAGATATAAAGAAACAAAGGCAAGCGAACAGCAATGAGAAACGAAGACAACAACAACAAGTTCAAGGAGGAAACTGGCAAAATCACCACTCCACAAAAATAGTTGCTTCCAGGCAAAATCTTACGTTCCGGGCACAGCTGGTTCCACCCCCATTAAAATCTCGGGCACATATGACCCATGACACACAGGTGATAACAAACACCCCTATAAGAATCCCAGGGCAAAGATGGCCCCAGGTACATATGGTCCCACTTGGACGAAAAAGCCCATCCTAAAATATCTCGGGCACAGATGGTCCCACTTGGGTGAGAAAAAACATCCCTAAGTATCTCGAGCATGGTCTGACTTAGGTGGAAAAAATCACCCTGAAATACCTCCGGTGCAGATGGACTCGCTTGGGTGAAAAATCACCCCTACATATCTTGGGCACAGATGGTCCCACTCGGGTGGAAAAAATCACCCCCGAATAACTTGGACACAGAGGGTCCCACTTAGTGTAAATCACACCAGAGATCTGGGCACAGATGGTCCCAAAATAGACGGGCGCAAAAAAGGCCCCGAAATTAAGTAACTTATTATGCCTTCAAAACAAAAAGAACAAGGCATAAACAAGAACTGAATCTGAAAAACAAAAAATAAAAATAAAAATAAAAGCGAGTCGCCTCCAGAGAACACCAAGAGGATGAATTAGCATACAAACACTCCTAATATACTCTCCCGAGAGTCCCTTGATGGTTCATACCGACGAGAGAATATTTTTCCGCTAATTTTCAAAACGCGGAAAAATTCAACTCTCGTCTAAAATTCCCTGGTCATATTGCGCCCGTGCGCAAAAAATAAAAGAACCAAAAAACATAAACACGAAAATTGCTATCGTGCGCTCACTGGAGGCCGCACGGCCCCAAGAGTACAAAGAAAGGAAAAAAGAAAATCCAAAAAGAAGAAAGTGTGTAAGACTAACAAAATACCTATTAACAAAACAAATGATCTAACCGAAACGCAAAAAAAAAAAAAAACAAAAAACAAAAAAACAAAATAAATACAAGAAAGTAAATCAGGCAATAATACTATCGGAAAATAGCTAACGAACAATATAAATTGACAACCGTCAAAATCGAATCCTCAAAGCGAGCATTCTAAAACTTAAGTCCTCGTTGCCAAAAATGCTGTTACACCTGCCAGGAGTGAAGGCTTCTTTGCTTGACGGAAAATCCATCCAGTTAAAGATAAAGTCAGAAAAATTAACGCCATCAGCGCAAATCATGGGCCAAAAAGGAGCCGAGTGCCACAACGGAACAATAAGAGTACCTGACGCCTTACAATTACGCATATGTAATAACAATCGCGGAATAAGACAAACGGGTGGACATACAAAATTGTTCTCTCCTGCCCAGTCCATAACAAAGGAATCAATTCCTTCCGAACCTGGATTCCAAAATCTCGAGTTAAATCTAGGAAGCTTTGCATTTAAGTAATTAGCAAAACGATCGATGGAGTGCGGACCCCAAACCAAATCAATGTTTTGAAATGTGTTCCACGAAAGACCCCAGTCATCGGAATCACAAATGCGGCTTAGAAAATCAGCCCTATCATTCTGAGTTCTTGGAATCCACTCCATCTCAATAGAAATACCACGACTGCAACAAATGTTAAAGATGGACAATGCTTCAGACTGCAAGTGACCTTTGCTGCTGCCAGACGAAACGATCCGGGGAACATTCTGATTATCTGTGAACCATTTAACGGTTAATCCCGACAACTGATCAAGCAAGGATAAAAGAACAAATTTTACTGCCAAGATCTCCCGCAAAGTGGAACTCGTCCGCATCTCCTCGTCGGACCAATTGCCTGACACTAAATCCTGGCCGCATTGAACGAAATAACCCCCAAAACCAGAATCACTTGCGTCAGAATAAACAACACCCACAGCACTAGACTTTGGTGACATTGGCTTCCCATTAATGGAGTCGATGTTGCTTTGCCAAAAGGAAAGCTCGTTACGAATCTCGGGGGACACGAACAGAAGTTGATCCCAGGAAGTTCTCTGCTCGATTGCTGCATAACAATTCCTTGTCAACAATCTTGTAACATTACCCACAGCGCACGACATGGAAATAATCTGACCAGTAATTGAGGCAAGACCTCTGGCGGAAATAACGTTGTTTTGAAGACAGGAACCAATAGACGACTTTAGTTTGAGAATACGTTCTTCGGGAATAGAAATCAGACCCGTTTCAAAGTCCAAGAGCGTTCCAAGAAAAACTAAGTTTTGCACAGGTTCCCAATTAGATTTTTCATCATTACTTGTAAAACCGGCCGAAACGAGATCTTTGCGAACTTGAATACTGATATTTTTGGCGCTCTCGCGCGATAAATTTCCTCCGATGCCATCGTCAAGGTACATCAAAGCTAACAGGCCACAACCCCTCCAGAACTTAACTAACTGGCGCATAACTTTAGTAAAAACGTATGGCGCTGAAGTAAGACCAAAAGGTAACACCTTAAACTCGTAGAATTTCATCGCGCCGTCGACTGAAGGCCATTTGAACGACAGAAACTTCATGTGATCTTCACAGATATCAATGTGATGATACGCCGACTTAAGGTCAAATGAAAAGACAAACATACCAGGTGAAAACAGCTGAAGAACAGTTCTTAAATCTTCATATTTGACAGACTTCTTCACAACAAATTTATTCAGATGAGATAGGTCCAAAATCAGACGCAGCTTTCCTGAAGACTGGACAGCAACGTGTAACGGATTACAAAATTGAGGATACTCTGAAACTTCTCTTAAACATCCACGAGACATCAATTCTGAAATCGCCCCCTCCACAAAGATATGTTGACGACGGGCGGAAGATCTATTCTCAATCGAATATGGCAAGGGAGTCTCCCGAAAAAGAATCTTGTAGCCATTACGGATGATGTCTAGAACAAAGTCCGAAGCCTGAATGGTAACTTGCCAAAAAGAAAAGTTTGCACATAATTTCCCTTGAACAAAATTCGAACTCGATCCTTCGACATCCCGTTCAAATTCGCATGGTTCCAAACAGTCAAGGTTTGGATCCTGACGAAAGAGGTTTATCTCTGGAATTACAGAAATTGGCCCAGTGACCTCGCTTGCCACATCGAAAGCACAAGTCGGAAGCTCTGAATGAATTGTAGGAGTATCGACTTTGGGGGCGAAAATAATTAGAAGCCGAAGGAAAAGAACCAAAAGAACCGCCAGGTCTGGAAGCGCTGAAGGATGGAGGCACAGAAGCCGAGGAAACTTTAGAACTGGTTTTTCTCTTTTTCTCTTGAAGTGTCTTAATCTTAACAGCGGCTCTCTTCTCAGCTTTTTTGATCTTCGAGGCGTCGGCCTCGTCGTCGGCCAATTCATCAGAAACGTACTCTTGGACTGTGGCCCAACCGAATTCCGACTTATCAGCTAGCTTGATTATTTTCTGCCTAGAATTAATCAAAGAAATACCTTTACCTTATTCCGCTCTCCAAGGCTTTCAGTGCTGTACCACTCGTCTTGGCCACTTTACGATTGAAACTAAACTGCTGCTCGTTTCCTTTCTTCTTAAACACGTAGGTGTCAGGTTGGAGGTCTGACGCTATTTGAACGGCTAAATCTGACTGCGCTTGAAGCAAATTGGTCTGGAGACCTTGAATTTGAGCATTAACAGCGGTCAAGATTGCATTCTTCTGAGCGTCTAAAACGACAGCCAGCTCAGGAGAAAGAGATCCACCAGCTTCTTGTTCGCTACCCATGAAGACCGGAACAGAGGAAAATAAAAACAAACACTCCTAATATACTCTCCCGAGAGTCCCTTGATGGTTCATACCGACGAGAGAATATTTTTCCGCTAATTTTCAAAACGCGGAAAAATTCAATTTTAAACTTTTAAAAAGAGCTTGTATGGCGAGTTTTAGTCCATACAAACCAGAAGGATTAGCGAAATAAATAAGCACTGATGTTGCATTTACTTGTCTTTTGTCTCTTTGTAATCGTTGTTTGGTAGTCTAGTGCCATTTTGTCCACTAATTCGCGAGATATCCTCAACTGAAGACCTATCCCTAAGAGAGAAGGTAAGAAACGCTCACCAGTCGATTGGCCAAGCGAACTAAGAAATCGAGCCATAAATGTAGTCAAAATCCTTCAATCCGCCTCAACTCGGCCAGCGACTTGCTCGAAGATTGTATCAAACATCCATTTTTGGGAATAGTCTCGATCCACTTTTAACCCCAATAACGGGCCAAAAATTTCACAGCTCGCGGCTAAGGAAGGAAAATTATAGCAGTTATGAACTGAAGTTGTCGGATACTGGGCAACATACTGTACAAAGGAGCATAAACACATCTCCTAATATACTTGAATCGCGTAAACTGCGGAGAATCACAACGAGATATTTTTTCAACCAAAGCAAATTTCAGTATCCGGTGCCATGCATGGTGACAATTAGGAAATTCAAAATGCTGTATTTTTACAAACAAAAACCTTACAGAACTGGTAACTTGCAAAAATATTTGATTATAGGTCAACTTCAACCACGTATCGATTTCGGTTTTAGAATTTGATAACATCACTGTGACACAACACATTTTACATAAATGGACCGCCAATCAAAATACCAGCTGTCATTGTTTTCCCCTTTGCAGATGGTTCTGACGAAGGACGCGAATATGAAGAGATAGGTGATGATGCTCCAGCCACAGATATGTTGAGCGAAGTCAGAGGCAAAGAGAGACACAAAGAGGAGATATTTGACACGATGAAACAGTATAAAACTGACGATAAATATGACAATCAAGATGGCAGGCAACCAGGTTGGTTAGTTTTTGGTTCCCTACTCTGCTTTGGGAGGCGCAGTGGCCTCATGGTTAGTGTGCTTAACTCCGGATCGAGTGGTCCCGGTTCGGGTCCTGACAGAGGACATTGTGTTGTGTTCTTGGGCAAGACACTTTACTCCCACGGTGTCTCTCTCAACCCAGGTGTATAAATGGGTACCGGCGAAATGCTGGGGGTAACCCTGCGGGGGACTGGCATCCCATCCAGGGGGGAGTAAAAAAAATACTCCTAGTCGCTTCATGCCACAGAAACCGGGATAAGCTCCGGCTCTGATGGCTCATAAACAGACTTAAATTCTCTTTTTTTTCTTTTTCTTTTACTCTGCTCCGGGTACTCCGGTTTTTCCCCTGTCCTAAAAACCAACGTTTGATGTGATTTGAGTTTATTTCAATGTACTGTGTTCCCAATTAGAGCCTCAGCGCTAGAAGACTTGACACTTGAAAAACCTTCATCATCATCATCATCATCATCATCATCATTATTATTATTATTATTATTATTATAAGTGTAGGTTACAATCAGAAATGGAGTTTTTTTTAATTGTCATTTGACAGTGGTATTTTATGGTTTTTCCGTAAATATGACATCGGCATAGACTACAACGGGAAAGTCCTCTGTTTGAAAATTTAATAATTTACCACTCATCACTGAGTCAATTGTCTGAAGCCCGGTTACGTCGAAATGGCATCAAAGCATCGTTGACCGCTTTTAGTCCTAACTAAATATAGCCTAGTAACCACAGCACTAAAAAAATGGAAAAGGCAATTGAAATTTGTGTATTCGTAGACGGGGTCATGTCTGAAATCAACAGGTGAGGTCTTGCTCGAAGCATACCCACTTTCGAACCAGTTTTCCATTGCAACGGTTTAGTTTCTAGCCCATGTTACGAATCTCCAGAGCAGTGATCGAAACGTCATCGTTTCCGATTTCTTTTCTCTGCTTATGTCCCGTATCAACCAGTTACAATATGAAAATGAGTTCATAAATACTTCTACTTTGAAACAGTTACTCAGGTTTTTGGGAAAGAAATAAACAAAGAAAAGAACAAAGGCTTGCTTGAGGCTGCTCTTTCCGATGACGATAAACAAACAGGGAACAATAACGATGACTCTATAGCGGAAGGTAAGTGCACTCAACAATGATTCATTGTGAATGTGAATATGCATGATACATCATTGGCGTGATTCCTTTTTCCACGTGTGAATTATATTTATACCTGTGGTTGGGAGTATATCACTGGACAAGAAAGTGGCATCTGAACAAACGAAATTGTAAAACAGACTTAACACACTTCTGAGAACAAAACACTAATTACCTGTGGCGTCAAAACAAGAGCTAACGTTAGGACAAGACGATTTACGACATAAAAGACAACTGTAGGCTTGCTTCCGGGTCGTGTCGCTATAAGCTAGATTTACAGCTGCAAATACGTTGAATTTTCTCATAGTAATAAGGAACAGCAGTTGCTGGAGTGATACCTCTGGTAATACTTAAATAGTTAAACTCAAAAGTAAAAGATTCGGGAAACTCGCGTGAAAAAAACGGTGCTTTGTTCTCTCAAAACAGACGCAGTTTTTCAAGAAGCGCTCTTAGCTCACAATAGATTCAGAGCTTTTCACCACGTCCTTCCTCTTCAGTGGAATGCTACATTGGCCGAACAAGCTCAAAATACAGCTGAGTCAGTTGCTGGGGACCCATCTACATTTCAAGGAGAGCCGGACGGGGAAAACATTGCACAAATATGGCATGACCTCCAAAGAGCACCACTTAAGGCCACTACCATATGGTACGCCGAAAAAAAAACCTACAGCTTTTCTTACCCAGTGCTGAACGACAGTGTAAAACATTTCACGCAAATGATTTGGAAAGGTACAACCCAGTTAGGAATGGGAGCAGCGCCAAGCCCAAGCGGCAAGTACGTCATCGTCGTCGCACTGTATCGTCCTGTTGGAAATGACATTCACCGCCTCAGAGATAACGTACAGAAACCCGGGCCAGAGAAAGATGTGTACGCAACAATAAAGACAAAAATTTCCAAACCATACGATTACAGAATGGAAAAACAAAACAAATCATGAGGGATTCACATACTACAAGGTTGAAAACAACGATCGGTAAAAGGCAACACAATTTCAAAAAAAGTTAGAACATTAATAATAATAATATAGCAGTAGTAGTAGTAGTAATAATGATAATAATAATAATAATAATAATAATAATAATAATAATAATAGTACTACTGAGTAATAGTAATAGTAATTGTGCTGCAGTCTAAACTTACAAGCGGTGCAAGAGTCGTTGAATACATTTGAACCTTTTTGTTACTGATCATATTCTGCAAATGAATGAACAGGGGATCTAGGGGGAGGGTGTAGGGGGAGCCCCGTAACCCCCCTGGCTTTCAACTGGTATTCTGCCAAAAAAAAAAGTCTCCAGTCAGCTTACGCCATTCCTTAGTGGTGCACCCCCTCCTAAAAAAAATCCTGGACGCGCCCCTGATGAGGAAATGCTAATGGACAATCTATTTCTGTATGGAACAATACATTTTGCATTGAAAGTGATAGCAAAAATTAACCGAAGAGAATCCGAGTGCTTCTTTGCAGAATCAAACCTATCGCCTTCCTATTACTAGTTCTTATACCCTACCACTGAGCCATAGGACAATCGTGGAAGAAAGGACATTAAGCAAGGTTCTGGTGAAAATTGATCCGCTTCACTGCTATGACTCAAATTGTCGAAATGCTGCATTCTCCCCATTGTTAAATGTTCACCCCGGTAAAGAAAAATGACTCGCGTGGACAATTTCAAGAAATTTCAGCCAAACAGTACAGCAAGATAATTGCGGTAACCTGGACCTACAATCAGTGACAAATACATTTGGGACACTCATTCAAATGAAACAATTTCTTAGTTTTGGACTTTCACACCCCTCCCCCATCCCCTTCATTTAATGTTAGATTGAAATGTAAGATTTTCCGCACAGCACGACTCCTTACTGAACTAGCGTTTACACTCAGGGGGAGGGGGGAGGGGGGAGGGGGGGAAGGGAAAATCGTTGAATTAGTCCTAGAAATAAGATCAAGGAGGCTCAAAAGCGTTTTTCGTTGCTATAGTGTTTGCAAAACGATGAAAGATACCAAAGAAGGATATTTCATAGTGTGGGCAAACTATTCATATCTTTGCTACTCTATTGTTGGGTAATACTTTAACCGCACTTATGACGTCATATTGGTTACCATGGCAACACGACAGTTCCACAAAAAGTCCCTCTAAATTTCAGTTTTTAAAAATTATCTGAAAAACTAAGTGGGTGCCCTACCGTTTTCGTTTCTTTGCTGGAAATCTTCCTAAGTTCTTTAACTTATTAGAGAGTATGACAAAAAGTTATCCAGTAGAATTTAAGATACATCCAAAAACGGGGTTTCATAGTTTACAGAAAATTCTACTAGATATCTGTCCCCGAAACGTTTTTATTTGAAGTGCCATCGTGAATGAAAAAAATCAAGATAGGTCACTGTGCAAAATTTCGAGATAAAGACAACTGTTTTCCGATTCGCCCGATTTTACGCCGTATTTTGACATCAGGTTTGTTGCGGGCGCTACTTTTGATAGAAATTTGATTCATTCAGCTGACGCGTGTTTCTTAGTTATGGCGTGTGTAGGTTACGCGCGCGTGCAGCTAAAAACCCTTTCGAGCCTCCTTAGTAATAGAAGTTGTCGTAAGATTTTCTTTAAACTTTTC
Source organism: Montipora capitata (assembly GCA_949126865.1). Taxonomy (NCBI): domain Eukaryota; kingdom Metazoa; phylum Cnidaria; class Anthozoa; order Scleractinia; family Acroporidae; genus Montipora; species Montipora capitata. The sequence continues at coordinate 47,075,956 of OX421445.1, read as the reverse complement.
TCGATTGTTCCCTACATTATAGTGACTCGAAATGTGCAATTAAAAAAATAGGTCACCAAGCTCGTTTGGGAGATATAACTTGCTCAATTTACTCATTTAATCATTGCGACTTCATCTATCAAGGATCAAGGACAAGTTTGTTTCATCGGTTCACGATACCCTTTGCAGGAACAGGAAGCACAGCTTTGCCGTGATTCTTGAAATAACAAAACAGGTGTATTTTATTGTTCAAAAGGAATAATTTAATTTTTGTTTTATGGTACAGGCACACTTCATGTAAAGGCACTGACTGCAAATATTCCTCGGGTGCGTGACCTCGAGGAGACAATTTTGTGTCCTCACAAGTGATAGCTACGAATACTTTTTTCCCTGTAACTTTTTTTCTGACGTAAATTTTTTTTAAATTCTTTTACAGCACAAAGAGGAGGAGTAAGATAATAAATTTATGCCAAGAAAAAGAGAGAAGAGAAAACAGAAAGCAAACCGAGCTCGACCCCTCGACAACACGTCTCCCCGATAGCGCGGTTTCACTTTCACTCTCGGACTGGAATAATTATCACTTTAGCATCAGCAAGGCTTTTACTCGACAGTTTTTTGCGAGAGTCTAAAACGTTTTCCGTTCTGCTCTTTAGTGCTGTGCTCTGAAGTTGGCCATTCTTCTTTCTAGCGAGCTTTCCCTTACGAAAGACTGCCATTTTGAAATGTTTTTGGCCACGTTCGATGTATCAGTATTCCGCATGGCTATACGTGTCTTTGACCATAAAGCCTCTTAGCCATGCCTGAATACGAACATGGCCTACGCTGTGTTACGCGCAGAATACTAGGGAATCACCTTAAGGTGGCTTCATATGGATATTCCCTGTTCATTTGGCGCGCGATAGTATTCACTATCCCGGGAATTTTCGCATTCGTCTTAATCACATCTCTCTCAAGTCTATTGAAATAGACTTCTTAAAGACAGAACTACTCTTTTCAACCATCACTGTTAAATTAACGGAGTTTAACCTGGAATAATAACTCTCTAAAGATAGGTTGTTTACAGCGATTATTTTTCTTTTATTTTGATTTTCCTCCATTTCCTTCGGTGAAAATTTCCTA
>OX421445.1:47047358-47059858 GCA_949126865.1 Montipora capitata | reverse complement strand
AATGTCAATGCTGACACAGCCAAGAGCGTCGGGGAGAAGATGCTAGCGTCAGTGCAGGGAACGTTAACCATAGATTACTCATTCAAACGAAGTGCCCAGACAGTCACTATAGCATCCAAGTCCTCCGTAAAGATTGAGTACAAGTACAAGTTGACCCTTATTTCAGGACGAGCTCTGCACACATCCCCCAGCTCTTTTCGACTACCCATTTATGTTAAGGCAGCCACCAAAGCAGATGCACTATGGGCAAAGCTTACACCAGAGGCTAAGACGCAACCTGAACGGAACATACAGTACGAGCTGGACGGAGGTTCTCTTCTCCATCGAGTCCCATGGCCCAGAGGCTCTCGACTTGTATTGCGTGCGTAGGAAATAAGCATGTCTAACGAAAAAGAAGGAGGACTATCTCTCTAATCCCATAAAGAACGCTTTCTGTTAATGCTAAGCGAGGCTCTGGTGAAGGGCTAACGCTCCAAACGTCAGCTTTTAGAATCCCTGTGCGGTGGTCAATTTACAATATCAACTCTGTTGATAAAACCAAATTTTTGTCTCCAGAATGTAGGATGCGTACCACACCTCGCAAATGGTGACGCCGACCTACTTGTAGTCAAAACCGCTGTAGAGTCTGCCAGAAAGAATTCCATGGTTCTAGTTGGGGATGACACAGATTTGCCAGTCCTTCTGTGTTATCATGCTTCCGAAGGTGGATGTGGCCTCTATTTTTGACCAGAGACAAAGGCAAACTCGAGATGTGCCCGTGTCTGGCATATGAAGAAAGTAAAAGAACAGCTGGGTAAGGAAGTTTGCAGAAATTTCCTTTTCCTTCACACCGTCACTGGATGCGACACGACATCGCGCCTCTATGGAGTTGGAAAGGCAACAGCCCTGAAGAAACTTGAGAATGTACCTTACTACAAAGAGCACGCTAACGTTGGTCTTCATCTGTCATTCTGCTGTTTCTGGCGTTGTCACTGCAGGTGAAAAACCACTTGTATCATGTTTCGGTGGTAAACCAGGGGTGGGTTAACTCTATCAGATATCAGCATTGCCTCGAAAAACTTGCAGCCAAGACATTTCATATCAAGCCACAGAATCTGCCTCCAACAGCAGCAGTGGCCCGATTTCACAGCCTACGCGTCTACTTACAGGTAAAGCAGTGGTAGGAGAAGTTGCAGGCATGTGAATGGAAGACTGGAGGTGGAAACTCCCTAATTATCAAGTATTTCGTGTTGCAACAGACTTGCCGCCTGCCCCAGAATCTCTTCTCCAGTTAATCAGATGCAACTCTTTGTCTGACTGTAGCAATATAATCCAGGTTCAACAAATTTGTCGCAAGAATGGTACGCAGTGTTCCCCAGTCTGTGGCCAATGCAAAGGGTCTTTGTGCACAAATTCTTTGAACACTGTAGACTAGGAAAGTGAACATTTGGAAGGCTATCATCTATAAATACATTGTATATGTAGCATGTGTAGAATTGAACAAAGAGGTACAATCTTGGACAAAACTCGTTGGGAAAATGTGACGCTCTAATTTGTCTGTGTGATAAAGAGTCAATTCTTCCTACTTTCCCCCCTCCCCTCATTCCAATGTTGTTTTAAAAAGCGACCAAAGGCTTGCACAGTATTTTGCATCACATTATCAACGTTGGTATGGGGGGAAGGGGGGAAGGACCAATATATTTTGTGAGTGCGTGCCAAATGGTGCTTAAGCAAGAATTTTTCCCAAGAGTTTTGTCCAAGATTGTAGCTTTCTGGTGATGATATAGGCCTTTTCTTGTCGTGAGTTATGTCTTGTAATGTTTCGGCAAAATGAGATTTCACCGTTGGCTCTAAATAAACCTTAATAATTCACTAAGTTAAATATATTTTGTGGAAAGGTCTTTCACGATTAAGGCCGTAAAATTATCGTTCTTAAGGGTAGGTTCTTAGTTTTGGAGAAATGGCTCGAATTATACCAATTAAAAACGCATAACGGCAACTTCCGGTTGACAGCCTCGTTTTCGTGCTATAGGAAAAAGAGACTTATTTTGTTGCTGCTGTTTCGAGGTGTTCCCATGCTTGGGTCTTTAGGGGCTTTTAGTACGTTCATGCATAGGATATTCCTAACTGGTCAATGATGAGAAAGCTTCTTTTGCAATTAGTTACAGGTCCGACCACAAAATGCCTGGACTAATAGGCAAGGGAAATGTAGTGTTTGTCATAATCTTCAGATTCCACTAGAAGATTTATTTTTAATAAGTTTATTTAAATAATAATTATTGGAAATTTGTGTTACAGGGATTGGTACAATGATGATGCTCAGACCCCTGTATACACAAGAGACAAAAATGTACGTACTCCAAAGGACACGCTAGAATTACTGCTGAACTTTGAAGACCAAAGCAAGATTTGCTCAGCACAGCCATTAAGAGTTCAGCACAGCAGTACTTTCATAGTGGATGTAACCAAGTTAAAAGATCCAAAAGACATCAAGTGTGATGACTTAGGAGCCTGGAAGAATAATAGCCGCAAGTCTCTTAGTTTCTTTATAGATGAAAAGTTGGGCTACATATTGGCCATATCAACCAAGGATGGAGAAAGCAGACAATCCGAGGGCCTTGATATCCTGTATGTTATGCGACAAGAATATTACCAGCTCCATAGCAGTCCAGACTTCCACAAGATAATTTATACCATAATCAGTAAGTACAAGACCTGGCTGCTAACGAATTGTCATGCCTTGATCAGTATTTACATAATTTAGCAATTCTGCACACATTTTCCTAAAGCCCATAAATATTTCAAATTGAAAAGCAACAAACTGCTTAATGATGGTATTTCCCTCTATAAAGGGATAAAATGGACTTAAAAATTTTGTTATTGTGTTACAAAATTGAATGTGCAATTTTTATTACAGATGCTTTCTTTTTCAGAACCAAATGGCACATTATATATGTATTGTCTGCTGCAATATGCCTTTACTGGTGAAGAGCATTCTCTAGACCTCAAGCCACATGGAAATTGTAAGAAGTCATGGAGAGGATTTGTTAGAACTTTAGAAAACAATAAAAAAGAGCTTGTAAAGGCATTACTTGTATGAAAGCCTAAGGCAACAGTTCGCCAAGTACTAGGGGAAAATTGTAAACTATCAGAGGTACGAATTGTAGGGACCATACCTAAGAGTAGGAGACAGGGGTCAAGGTTGCTTACTCACAAACAGAGTGATTCAAACACTGCATGGAAAAATATTTCACAGGCATCTAGAATGCCTCGTGGAGCATTATCATCCAATGACCCATGGTATAATTTGCTTTTAGGATGCAAGAAGCAAGGTGACAATGCTACTTTTACCAGGAATGTACAACTTGTACCAGAGCCCAGTTATGTCCTTATAACAAATAGGCAGTTGCATAACCTTTCAAGGTTTTGCTGTAGTCCCTTGCGGTACTATCCTTTGACTGTCGATCCCACATTTAATCTAGGGCAATACAATGTTACTATTGTCACCTACAAACACCTCTTGCTAAAAAGGAGGGATGGGAGGACTCCTTGCCTTATTGGTCCAGTTATGATCCACAATACAAGAGAATTGTACAGCCAATTGTGCACCACTCTTATAACCCTCAAGCCAGACTTAAAACAGCTTTTGGCTTTTGGGAGAAACCTCTAATAAATGCATTTCAGACCAATTTTGCGACGGCAGTTCATGTGCTAGGCACTAGACACCAAAGAAACACATTTAAGGTGCATTTCAAAAGTCTGAGCGTGCCAGAAACCATACAAGAGGAAATGTTAAATGATGTGTTTGGAGCCACATGGAATGACAGGGTTTATGACAGGATTCGGAAAAAAATTAAAGATTAGGCGGAAATTTTTGGCCATAATATGCGGAAACATGCGTTGATTATGCGAAAATTTAAACAAGTTATAAAACTAATAATTAGGCCCGTCCAATGTATTTATATGCTTACGGCAAATCAGGACTCGAAATTGCAACCAATACAGTCGCATTTGTGACTGAATTTTTTCCCTCTGTGATTAAAATATATGGAGGAGTCGCCAATTTGCGACCAGCTATCACCGTTGAAATAAAAGGGTTAGCAGTTGGGATTTTGCCAACGTTTGGTAAAATATATAAAGCGATAAAAAATTATTTTGTTTCTCGTCATGAATTTTGTTTCAATTTGGAGATAATGGAGCAAAATTGTAATATGTTTGGAGCGCCATCCATTCCCTCGATCATTGACAATTTTTAGCAGTTTTTTTTACACATATGTATTGCGGGCTCCTATTTTCTCTACGATTACAAGTGATACAATGTAATTTGCGACTATAACTTGAGACTAAATTTTCATATCTTGTCGCGAAATTGTGACCGGATCTTTTTTTTTTAATTTCCAGCCCAGGGTATGTTATGAAATTATAATTGTGGGCGAGCAAAAGCGAGCCCGCAGACTAATATTGACGTCGGTGGTCAGCGGCACCTTCTTAAAGCGTACAGCGTTAGAGCCGACTTGAAGCAAAATATGGGCACATTCTTGGCATTCCGTTGTTCTTCCAACTGGAATGAATGGTATGTGAGCAAACGGCGGAGCAAAGGCCCTGGTGTTCAAGGTCCGTGGCATGGGTCATGTGAATTTTCACGTGAATTAGAAAATGCAGTTTTCCGAAGCACATGTCACGTCCAGCGTTTACTCGTACAAGCAACAACGAACGGAGAGGACAGGAGAGGCTGAACTACGTTTACTCGTACAAGCAACGACGAACGGAGAAGCCAGGAGAGGCTGAACTGCATTTACTCGTTCAAGCAACGACGAACGGAGCTAGAGGCCAGGAGAGGCTGGACTGCAAATTTTCTGTAAGATATAAGTGATTTGCAAAGTTTATGATCCACAAAATTAATCGTTTTTTTCCAGTTCTCTCAAGTAACCTTATGTTCTTACGGAGAGTAGTGCGTACCTTGTCTTCCGAAAGCTTCCATAAGTTTAAATTTAAAGTCAACCCAGTTTGGTTCCATCAAGAAGTCGACCCAGTTTGGTCGCACAACAACGGCTCACTACAAATGAGAACTACACGCTACCAAAATGAACCAGAACTATCACGGTTGCTATCAGAGTCTCGCTTGAGCATCACGAGCAGAATATTTGCATGTCTTCTAAAAAATGAGAGAGCTGGGAAATTGTGTTTAAGTGTGCCTTTAAGAAAGTTTTCTTCGCTGCAACGCCTCAATGGAGGAATGAATTTCGATGACGAAAAATTAGTGCAGACAAATCTCAATCATGAAAATAATCCATACAGTCGCTTAACAGGAAGACTATCTTTAAAAGGGCTACAACCATTTGAACTTAATTGTGTAATTCATATTATTGAGTCAAGACTCTCTTGTGTCAATCGTTCTATAGTGAGAACTACTCAAAATAGAGGAAAACCAAGAGTTTTGTTTGTGGGGTACATAGAGGATTTACATTATGTCTCAACAGTGCCTCATACATTAAATGTTAATGTGTTAAAATATCTAAAGACAACATTTTCAGAAACAGATGATAAGCATCAAAAAAGACTTCAAAGAAAGAGAGTAAGACAGCTAAGAACCCACGTACACAAAATAGCAAAACAAAATCAACAGCAATACAGTAGCATTTGCAAACAAGTCACATGCCAAAAACACTGATACAGCAGTGTATGATAACAGTTCACATGAATCAAATAATACAATATGTACTGCGAAAAACGTGCACACCAACAGCAGAAGTACAACAGGAACTGCAAACAAATCATATGTCAAAAGCAGCAATACAACAGAAATAAAGAAATCACAGGCCAAAAGAAGTGATACAACAGCAACTACAAAGGAGCCACATGCCCAAAATAAACAAAGTCGTGGCGAAAAACGATAACTTAGCTAGCTTTGACACGCAGAGTAATGGAGATATTCACAAACAAGAGTGGGCTAGGACTAACATGAACAATTTCCATAAGGCAAATGAATATAAGATTTGTCAGTGTACAGTTTGTTATGAAGCGTGGCCTTTAAAATCAAATAGTAAGTTGAACAAACTTCCCACTTATCAGTGTTCAAGGTGCTCTAGCTGTTTCGTCAACCAAAACGTTTATGAAAGGATCTTTGTAATTAGGAAATGTGCAAGAATCCACTGTTGCAAATGCTGTGGATATCTAATGATCCAGTCCGTATGCTCTTCCAATGACAGTATTTAGAGACGCTCTAAAAGCCCTCCTGGACGATTCCTTCTTTTTTTTTCGCTTTCCCAGAATCTGCAATCTTCCTGACATCTTTTTCACAGTTTTTTCTCTTCGTTCCCTTTTGACGTTCCTTTGTCATTTCTATGTCATCGGTGAGCTGTTTGGTGGTTGCGTGGGTTTGTTGCATCTGTTCTGTACACACCTTTGGAATGTCTCTTGGTATCTGCTCCTGGGCAGCTTGTTTTGGCGTAGCTTGTGGAACTCGTGTATCAAGAACAGGTACTGATGGTGTTGCTATTGGTCTATCTTTCTTCTGCTCTTCTGAAAACTGGACCCTGAGATTCCAGTTTAAAAAGTGGAATGCCTTGATTGTGCTTTGATCAAGAGATCGCCGCTTCTCGTTAAGTATATCGTCATATGCAGAAAATGTTCGCTCTAAATCGTAAGAGCCTGTTGTAGCTGTGCAATAGCACGAGGCCAACTTATAGAGCTCTGGAAGGTCAGCTGCATTAGACTTCCAAAAAAGAACAAGATCTAGGTGGCCATCTCTGCTCCTTTTGACAGCGTCAGATCCTAGCCGCTTTAAGTACAAATCCCACTCGTTTCTACAGACGTTGTCAAATCCTGGGATGCTATCAATTGCATCAAAGGCAGTGTCTGAAGTAACAAGATTCCTTGGATCGAATACGCGGAGCTGCTCGAGAAACTTTAGGGCTGGCTGAGCACCTGCTACCACATATTTTTGTAGTTTCTCATGGGCAGGCTGAAGTTGCAAGAAGAACCAGTTCCTTTCTCTCCTCAAAACTGAAGTCGTCTCCTTCAAGACAAAAATCAAGGTGTTCTTCCGACAAGCGAGTGTTCTGTTCAAGACAGTGCATGAGATTCTCCATCTTGCCATATGCATCAATAACGTGTGGTACCTTCTGCTGGAAGTAGTCCGTGTAGATTTTAAGGGTTGGAGACTTCACCTTAAAATCTCGGCTGAGCCCCAAGCTTCTTCATGAAACTGTTGTCGCTGTACATTTCTTCTAGTCGAAGATGAGAAGTGCAAGCAACATTTCTTACCTGATCCAGTTCCTCTTTAATGAACCTCTAGAAAAGTGAGTAGTAATCGGCATGATAAAGAACGGATTCGAACCACACACTCCAACATTTGGTGTTTGGGTTTGGTGGCATCCTGACTCCGTCTTCTTTATTAAGAGCGCTCTGCAAAAAACTTACAAATCTACTCTTCCTGCCGCTTGGAATGAAAAACAGATTTCTGAAACATTTCACGAAGCCATTAACCTCTTTGAAGTTTCTTTTGAAGTCAGAGGCAACCAAATTAACAATATGACTATGGCGGGTAATGTGGACACACAGAGGGAACAGACAAGATAGTGTGTCATTAAAGGCCTTTTTCATGTATCCGGCATTGTCAGAATTGAACACAAGTACATTGTTGAAATCAATGTCATAGTCAGTGACAGTTCTCACCATAGCTTGGGAAACAGTTTTATTATTGGTCGCGCTCAAAAAGTGCGAATCTAATAAATATGCCACAGTGTTTCCACAACGAGAAAGATCGTCAAAGTCCAGCAAAACTGCCATTATGTCAAGGACGTACCTTCCTTCTTCGTCACAGAGCTCGTCAGCGATTAGCGGGACTTTCTTGCCTTCGACCCTGTTTTTGAACTCAGCTTTTTCGAACTGATAGACATCAAACAGATAATAATCGCGAAGCTGAAAAGGAATAGCACCTCCGTTAACCACTCGATTGTTGAGAAATTTTCTCATGATAGGGTTGTCGGACTTGAGTAGAGAGATGTTAGCTGCTGCACAACCCTTTATCCATTCTTCGCAAACCTTAACCTTTTCAACTTGTGGCTTTGTTTTGCACTCGAAAGCAGTTTTTAATGTTGTCTGCTTCCCACTCCTCGATACCTGCTTTAATTTCTTCTTATGTGTGGAAGATTCCAGACGCTTGTCAAGGAAGCATTGCAGGTTCAACAGAATAAGAGGCCATTGTCAACGTGGAAACTCCTGGATATTGGTTGGCTCTATCTCTTGTGGTTATATTAACCGCCAAGTGAGGATCCTTCTTCTTCTTTGCCTCCTTGATAACAAGTCTATCCATATTTACTGAGTACAAAAGCAAGACAGTGCTTTAACTTTCCCGCTCGCAATCAAACTTAGTTTCTTATCAGTTACGTCATTTGCTGAAGTGTAACTGTTTCTCCTCCAATAGAAAGCACTGTAGGAACAAAACTAGTGTACAGGCTCATTGACGAAAAAATGCGTGAAAACTGCTTACGAACTTTCACCTTGCGAACGAAATAGTGTGTTTTCTCGAATGTTCAGGAAAATAAGCGTTTCAAAATATTTCATTTCTTTTGCTTTTATGTTTTTGAGGATGGTAAGGAGCTGCTTTATCACTAATATCAGGTATTTCGTCTGTTTTATGCGGAAAATATCGGAATTATGTGGAAGATGCGGATTTCAGGGAATTATACGGATCCGCATCGCCGGACCCTGTCAGATGCCATGGAATGAGGTTGAACAGAAAGAAATTCTTGATGCAACATTTGATGCAGAATTCCATGAAATGCTTGACACAATGGGCCAGGATTAGGCAGCAAAATACCCTTCAGGATTAGCAACAAGGCAAAAGTGTTGGTTGAAAAGGCCCTTGCACCCGTTAGAAGACTGGTAACCAGGTAACCCAGGTAAGTTTTGCACTAATCAGTCGGAATGAAGCAACCTCCTGGTCCAAAGTTTTGTGCAAGAGGAGACTGGAAACAAGAAAGTAGATGGGTTTGTACTCTGTAAAGCAATTGAGCTATTGGTTGAAAGGCAAACTACTGACATTGAACTCCCAGTGACAAACCGTGGACCATGCCAGATTTGTGAAAAATTCAGTTTTCTTCTCATTCCCAAAGACAGGTGGGTGAAGATGAATCCAAAACAACGTTCGAACTCAATTTCAAAGGTGCACTCCATTTCTTTGTCAGCGAGTAATAAAAAAGAGAGCTTGACTACAAACGCAGACAGGCATCAGCAGACACAATTGGAGGGGATGGTACTTGAAAAGGAGTAGACTGGATTCCTGGTGATGTCTTGAAGGTGATGACTGCCAAAGCAGAGACAACATTAAAGACTAGGGACAACGTGGTCATTGCTCCCGAATCAAAAAATACAATGGTGGTCCCTAGCCAGTCTTGCCCTAAATGGCCAAGGCTTGTTACACAGCAGCCTTCTGGGAGAATTACTTGTTCATGTCCTCAGTATGCAAGCATGAGTATGTGTACCCCTTACTCTAGTTTATACTCATTTTTTTTTATCTTTTCCCGGCTTATTTAAAATGGTTAAAATGACAATGGACAAGAAGAATTTGGGTGAATTTATCCACTCTTGCTGGACATGGAATGCCAGCAGGTCGAGGAAGAAAGGGTGAAAAACCAGCACGAAAACGTAAAAGGACAGCCAAACCAGGTGATTCCCAGCCCTGCACAAGGACTTTGCAACCCCTTGCCTCTTATATCCAATCAGTTGATCAGAATCCACAGTCCTCCTCAATGAACACCGCTGCTTGAGTCCATCTCTCTGAATTACATGTACAATTACAACAGTCATCTTGTAGTGCCTTCTCGCAATGTTCTAGCAACACAAATTATCCTTTTGCACAATTTTCTCAGGATGACAGGGAAATCATTCGTGTTAATTCATTTTCCAGAAATACAGGTCATGGAATATCTCCTCTTATGCCAGTTGCTCAGTTTTCAAGGAGCACAAGTGATTCAGTTTTTACCAATGCTGTAATGAATCAAGGGTAGTCTGTAAATGGCTGGGAAGAACATCCATTCCTGTTAACAAGAGAGAATTGTTTAATTCAACAGTCTTCAACTCCTTTTGCTGAACAGAATTTTACACCAAGCCCAATGAATGGAATAGTAGCAATGCAGTGGCATTCAGGTATGTCACCGCATCGTTTTGAGTTAAGAATACTGCCAAAAAATGTTCAGAAATGTTATGGATGTGGAAAGAAATTTGTTGAGAAATACAGGAGACCTCCTTATAACATCATTATAAGACATGTAGACAGTCGTGTAAGAGGAAAGGATACATTGGGACATATCATTCTAAGTTATGATTTTTCACCAACATGCTATCATCTGGATACTGCTCATGTTGAGAGGAAGAATCCACTTTTCAATAAAGTTGTTTTTACATCCAACAGGCTTTTTGTTGAATTGTTCATGGAGCAAATTGAGTTAGTCCAAAAGGGCAACCTCATCCTACAGTTTCCTGATTAGCCATAATGAAAGGTGCCCTAACCATTTTCATGATTTTCAGAAAGACTTGGTATACATAACACGAAAGTTACCTTACCCACCATCCCCTGTATTAGTAATTACTCTCAAGCACTTACAAGTATATAGTGCTACATGTGCCTGTTCGCAGAAAAATAAAGTTTGTAGGGAAATATTTCATTTCAACCTGAGGATGGTGATGAAATACAGGGTTGCTTTACTTCATGTATTCAAGTAAAAGGGAAATAGGCAAAGTTGAAACTTTGTAAGAACTCTGTGAATGATTTCTGTATAACCTTTCCCATATGTTGCCATGACAAGAAGTCTCAGTTTCAATGCTGGTATACAAGTGGAACAAGATAGAAAACCATATCTAAAGATCGTATAGGTAATGTTACACTTGTTTGTTGAGTGACCTGCTTCGTACAAACGAGCAAGGGCAGTTGACCTTATATTTTTTATTGCCAAATTCATGGTTTTTATGATATAAATGCGAAGTGGTCGGCATAAGAACTTCCGCAAGTTACAAACCACACAAACTTAATGCTTAATAAAGGTAACTAGAGTCACCTTGCATATTATGTAAGCTTCTTGAGTTTGCTTTAAGAAGGATAACTGATAATGTATCTTCGGATTATTATCATGTTACAGTTACAGTTGTGTTTTTTATCACTAGTCTCTAGAGATAGAATATTCGAATATGAAGTTGATGTAGTTGGTACAACCTTGTTCCCAGGGTCTCTTTGTCGATGAGACCCTGAAAACGAGGTTGGTAGTTGGTACAGTTCTGTATGCAGCTGCTCAGTTCGGGAAAAGTGCATGCATCAATCTTGAAAGGTATTGTGGGAAGTGTTCAATTCACGGCTTTTTCAGGGGAAAGAAAAGAAATGCCATGAAACACCACAGGCGGTTGTTTGCTTATAACAAAAAATAGTTCTACAAGGTTCAGTCACTAAAATAAGATGATCATATCCCAGAATACCCTTTCGCGATTGTCGAGTGCACTCTCAAAACAGTTGTAAACATTCATGTTCGATTGATAGATAAGTTGAACATAGCATGGAAGTGAACGTGTTACAGAAGCATTGATAAATCACGAAAACGTACCTTCTCTTTCTGAGGTGAGGCCAAAGTTTCTGCAAACGTTCTATTTCATAATAAGAGAGTTTTTGGACTTGAATTGAACTGTTTGGAAATTGGAGACTCTGAGAGACTCACAGAACTCGAATGTACGGATACCAATCAGCGGCATTTGCATGCCTGTTAGCTTTTTCATGTTAGTTACCATGAAATTGGTAATACTCTCTTTGTTGCCTGTTTCAAGCCATGGAGTTAAGGGACCGTTCATTATTTATCAGAGGGGGGGGGGGAGAGACTGGGTGAAAAATTCCAAAAAAATCATTTTTTTTTTATCAAGACCCCCCTCAATAAAGCAAAAAAAAAATTAGGACCCCCCTATTCTATTGGGGAATTATTTCAATGCCCCCCCCCCCTCCCCCTAACTATAAAAAACCCCTTATAACAAAATCCAACCTTAACATTGAAAACTTAAATTCAAAGAATATTAAGCCTAGGTTTCTCCTAGAACCACTTCGAGAGTTGTTGGCCAAGGGTTATGTTGACAATGATGTAATCGAAGATCTCCCTTACGACGACTTGCCTCTGGTATGGCATTCGTAATAATGGACTGTAGAAGACCTGTGACGGAAAGGTGCACAATATTATAACCACGAAAGATCACTGACAAGTAAAGCTATAATCCGCCTTACCCTCTCGCTTTGGGCTTCCAAGGAAATACAAGCAGCATCGCTTCATTTTATCGATCACGTTCCTGATTTGTGGTAAAGCACAACTGCGGGAAATTACCAGATTCAGACAATGACTACTGCAGTGTAAATATACAGCCTTTGGCGAGCGCTCTCTTATTCGACGCTGAACCCCCACGTTGTCACTGGACATGTTAGCGGCACCATCGTACCCCTGACCCCTCACGGTCTCTATTTCCAGACCAAGACCACTATCGTTTCCGCT
>OX421445.1:47039858-47042358 GCA_949126865.1 Montipora capitata | reverse complement strand
CGTTACCTGGTGAAGGCGTTGCAAACTTTGACCCTCGAACCATGCCCTCAACCAGAGCCCTGTGACACATCATGAAGTTTATGTTCAGTACCATGAATCTCCGCATTATGCAGTTGCATTGCTAACATATGTATGCGTCTTTGGTGCCTTAGCCACAACAACGACGACAACTGCAAAAGCAGCGCCACCAATTAGTTTGAATAAGAAACGTCTTTAACGAGGTTGCCGTTGTCTTTGGTAAATTTCCTTAGCGCATTAGAAGTGGGATCACGCTAAAGATCCAATCAACTGCAAAGTGCACATAAGCGATGAAGCACAACAACCTTTGATTAGATTATTTAATAAAAAGCTGTATAACATTCTAAGTAACTGTGGAATTGATATAAGATATTGTAATCAAGATAATCAAATACATGAAGCAGTCATTTAAGGACTGATTCTCACCAGCCATTCATAAGAGCAGCTATGCGCATGAAAGGGCATCCTCGACATTTGCATAAACATAGGAAGAATATTGCCATGCTGATGTCACTGTTATTTTAAGTGAGGACATGGTACCATAAGCATAAGAACAAGACTGCCAGCCAATCAGTAAACACTCTGTCCTATAGATCCCTCCCTCAGGAAATTCCACAGTTAACTCGTTCCCGAATTTGACCGCGTGTTTTGGGAGAGAATGGCCACAAAAATACGCTCTGTGCATGAGTATATTCACTTGCGTTATGTCGCGGCTATCCACCCTCGCAAACGCATTGGCTTCTTTCGCTAAGGGTTATGCGGCTTATCCTTGGGCTTGGGCTTGGACTTCGGCTTTGGCTTTCGTCGTTAGTCAGGACCAGGATTAAATAAAATCATCCAGAATTGAACAGGAAACTATTTCTCGCCGTTCTTTTCTGCTTGATAGATCTGCTTGCGCACTTTGATCACCACGCTCACTGGAGTGCGATTCCACGGAGACCGTGGAAAATGTATCGGGAACAACAGCAGTTGAATCGGGTGACAGGTTTCCTCTCTCAGCCCTTTCGTGTAGTGTATTTTTCTCCAATAAGTATGTTGGGTTTTCTCTAAAACAATGATCAAACAAACAAGGATGTTTGCAAGTTTCTATGAATAACTGTCTAACAACAAACCATACTGGTCATATCATGCAAAACTACATTTTTTTTTTAATCGAGGAAAGTGGCTTAAGAAGTACATGCAATAGTGAAAATATCAACAGCTGAACAAAAAAAGAATGTTTTGCTGATATCTGAGAGGTCATGGGTTCAAAGCCCACTAAGCCACAATTTTTCAGGCTTTCCATTTGTTGCTGCTCAAGTTTATAACTACGATAATATAAAACCTAAACAATTTTCAAGGTACACCAGAAGGGAAATATATAACCACAGCAGGGAAACAGATTTGCAAAGAAACATGGGTGGAGGTGTGCCGCCCGCTTCTTGAAACCCTTACCCTATTTCATACCAAAGTCTACGATATTTTCTTACCCAATTTCAGACCGGACCAAAAATTTGATACCCTATTTCAGACCTATTTCAGCTGTTACACGGTTGGCGTAACAATTTGAGAAGGGTTTGGTTGATCGCCTAATGACGAAGAAGTCAGCTTCTTCTAAAAAACAAATACCCAATTCAAGACTTGAATGAACAAACCATACCCTATTTCAGACCAAAACGGCTAAAAAACCATGTCCTTTGGGGCCACACATACCTACATAGCCCACATAAGGGAGTACCTCGGGGGGTTTCGCCTCTCTCGCATGTATTATACACTAAGTAAACATGGTTGATTTTGGTATCCTCTCTAGAAAGGTAACGTTATGTAACGGAAGAGCAGACACTTCCTGTCATTTCCGCCATAGCATAATTTGTCCACTTATACAACGTCAACAAGTTCGGATAGAAACGAATATCCTCAAATAGTGACGATATTTTGAAGTGAAATAACTTTTTCCTTGGCATTGCCGTTGTTGCACTTGAGGCAAAAGTAGTTAAAACCTTATACCCCGGCACAAATTAACTAAATAGATATAGGCGTCTCTCAAGGTATAGAAATAGACTAAAGAAAAGTTTCTCTTGCAGCACCTTGAGAATCTTTGATACGATCGCTTCAGTGCATCAGAAGTCTTCATGTCTCTGTACTGATTTTTTTGTGTTAATTGTCCCTTGCTATGATCAGCGATGCCAAGTTGGTTATTACCCAAAGAGCACTGATACTATACAGTAGAATAAAAGAGAAAACAAAGATCATGACAAAGACACGGCAAAGGGGTACCACTAATCATAGATGCTGATAAGGGTGATTCAAATGTCTAACCTCCTCAAGTATTTCCTCGGCCGTTTGAAGTAATTCCTCTGGACTTAAACAATAAAGCGTATTCTCCGTGATTCTCTTAGCTTTCATCCTGCAATAAACAATGCGATGTCAGACCTTCTGATTTATGACTAAATTCAACAACTCTCACTATTTCACCATGTACGTACCTTTTGGTGCGTAACTT
>OX421445.1:47024858-47034858 GCA_949126865.1 Montipora capitata | reverse complement strand
ACGCAAAGCGCGCACCTAGCGTTGAACATTTGTTAGGTGTCTTCATGATGTTAATCACGCGACTAAATTTATCAACAATGTTGGCCAACATTATCAACCGAGTCAGTTGTCTTACCTTTGTCACTGAGCACCACAGTAACATCGTACAGCTGACCTTGGGAACCTAAACCTGTTTCAAAGTAAAACCAAACGACAATAGCAGTTGCAGGCGCTTCAGAAGGAGCTATAACAAAAGTACAGAACATTTGCTTCGACACGAAATTGTTGGACAAATCAAGAGCTTTTTAGCAGATCGCTCAAGATTATTGAAAGCGTAAAATATGTTGGAACCTTGTTAAAGAAGTGTTGAAAAGGTTTTCAATAGGTTTAGACTTTAATTCAACGTCCTTCAACGTTTCCTTTGTTCTGAAAAACAATACCTTCAACAGTTGTTGAGTACGTATGCTCAGAACATTCTCTAAATGTAATTGTGCGATCCGATGAATTTTTAGTGTGGCAGGTATAATGTTCTCAGTCTCTAATTCCTGGGTCGGGCCATCAATGATACAACGTTGGCGTGCAGGGATGGCGCAGTGGTGAGAGCACTCGCCTCCCACCAATGTGGCCCGGGTTCGATTCCCAGACTCGGCGTCAGATGTGGGTTGAGCCGGTTTAATTTGTTGGTTCTCTACTCTGCACCGAGAGGTTTTCTCCGGGTACTCCGGTTTCCCCACTCCTCAAAAACCAACGTTTGACTTGATTTGCGTTAATTGTTAACTTCACTTTACAGTGTCCCCAGTAAGTGTTCCTGGTGAGCGCTAGAACGACTGGACACTTAAATAAAGTTCCTTTACTTTCCTTGCCCCTAGAATTGTTACACGAGTGGTTCATATACACAAATGACACATGACAATAAATTTCAAAAAAGAGTTACCAAATACTGAACATTACAGAAGGAAACTGGCCACACTCTTTCTTCCGTGGAGTAGGGAGCTTAAGCAAGCGCGTTTTTGAGACGCGGACGTCAACCGGAACTAACTTGTTTTCCATTTAAACTTGTCTTCACACAACCACATTCAAATTGCTAAGCATCTTTTCTCCTTTAGAGATGATTAGTATAAAATTCTAGGAGACACCACTGTCCTTGCACTCGAAATGTTCTCTTCCGGTTGCCGTCCGCGTCTCAAAAACGTGCGTGCTTAAGCTCCCTATTATGCTTCAGTGAACGGTAGAGAAAGCATTATTTTCCTTCGTATGAACCAGAAGGAAAAATAAAGACCGTCGTGACAGCTATCGTTAGTTGCACTACAGCAAAAAGATACATGTAGCAAAAAGCCGCTTTTACTTACATTTGGCAGAAAAGAGGAAGCCATCCTGCTCCACAGAAGTTGCAACACTTCGTATTAGTTTAACACAAGCCTCCCCTCGTTTGAAATGCCCTGCACTGTGAGCAACACCCTGAATATCCTCCCGTGTTACGTGCTTTATGAAATGACGTGGACTGATACGGCCAGAAGAAACTATAAGTTAGAGGAGAATTACACCCGTCAAATTGATCGTATATGTGTAACATAGATTAACACTGACTGAATACCCAGAATGTCAATATTGCTCCTTGACTGAGAAAACTGGATTCCACTTTTAGTAAATCCATCCCTGGGCCCGGTTGTTCAAAAGCCGATTAACGCTAATCCTAGATTAAGAATTAACCGAGGTGCCTTTTTCTAGTTATAAATACGAGCGATAAAAAAGAAGAAGAACGACGTTTCGACCGTTCCACGGTCATTTTAAAGTTTAAGTTCATGGATAAAATATTCCGCACATATACAATTTCTGAACAATGGAATGAAAGGTAAAAAGCTAAATATTCACATAGGAACAATAAAAACAATGCGAAAATGAAGTGCAAATCAGAGGTGAAGAGAATGAAAACTATTAAGCCTAGTTCCCACTAGCGACATAACGATCATAATCATACACCTTATTCCAAAATGGCCGCTGATTTATGCAGTAACAAATTGGCCCTTGTTGCCTCGTTCAAGATAAAATATTCTTTTGAATTTTAAGCTTAAGAACGAGGCATCAAGGGCTAATTTGAATAAAAACAAAGAATATTTAAATGGCGGCCATTTTGGAATAAGGTGTATAATCATAAGCATGAACATAATGACGCAACGGGGTCATTGTGTTTTGGCCAATTAAAGTCTAGGACTAGTACTTTCGGGTCGGTTCATTTTCAAGATGGCGGCCAGCTTCGAGGAAAAGCTTTACGTTTTTAGAGCGGCCGTCCCCACTAGAACATAAGAAGCTTATGTTTATGTTTATGATTATGATTATGCTTATGATCCTTATGTCGCCAGTGGGAACTAACTGCGACACATAAGCATGAACATAACGAAGTTCACACAGGTTACATAACCATTTAACATAAGCATAAGAGAAGTGACATACGCAAGCGGAGTTAGCTCCAGAAAAAAACTCGCGCTGGAGAATGGGACGATCAGCGTTTCCAAAATGACGGACGAAGAAAAAATTATCCTCCTACTATTACTCCTTCTTCTTTATGGAAGACGACGGCGACAAGAAAGAGAACAAGAAAACAGACTGAAGAGGTCCTGTTGGGTATTTTCTAAGGGATATTTTCCGAAAGAGGAAAGAACAAGGAGACTCGTGAACTGCGACCAGCGGACTGAGAATTATATTTCTGGCGATTTGTCGCAAAGGCAGGGATAATTGCGAACCGTCCCAGCAAGTTTCTCGTAAAAAGATAGTACACTGTACCTTCGGACGCCGTCTTAGGCACTATTAACTTGAATATCCGTTGACATCAAAAACAGCTGACACCTCGTTCTTATGATTATGTTTATGTTTATGTTGCACCCGGTTTACACAGTTCTAAACGTGACATACATGTAAGCATAAGCATAAGCATAAGAAAATGGAAACGATTCCTTTTTCTTATGCTTATGCTTATGCTTACGTCACTCCTGGTTAACACAGCTTTTTCTTATGCGTGTTTATGCTTATGCCCCGGTTAAAGAAATGGAAAGATTTTTTTCATGGTGACTCAGGGAAACTTAGAAAATATCGGAGTGCTCCTTTTCAGGAGTCGAACGAAAAGTATCAGTTACAGTAACCAGCGGATGCCGAAAACTTCGGCGCTAAACTCACTTGACGATTGATCCATCGTTCTGTCGTCAGAGGGTTTATCATGATCTGGTAAACATTTAGCAGCTTCAGAATCGTTGGTGGTAAGATAATGGATATCGAGCTCTCTTTGTCTTGTGCTCGTCTTCTGATAACTTGGAAGACTGCCTCTGTCGCTAAAGAGGTCTTCTGAGGCTGGTTCTGTTGGTATTGCATAATGCTGGTAACGAGTGTTGTAACTGTTAATGGAAAGAACCATTTCAAGTCTATTATATGCCAAACAGTAACTTCAACTTCAACCTTCACTGCAAAGAGGATGCATGGCAACCCCCCACCCCCCAATCCACCTCTGCGGACCAGGGATCGCATCCTAAGTTCGTATGTGGGCTGAGTTTCATTCGATCTCAATCTTACTTCCAGGGTTTTTCTCAGGGCACTCCCGTTTTCCTCCCTCAGAAAATCGACTCCCAGCCTATTCTATCTGGGTATGGTGCTGTGCTCCAAGGTCATACATGGGTCGTGTTCAGGGGCCGAGCGGCTAGCCGGTCCGACCTCGTTGAGCTGCTCCCTTAGCAATTCACTCTCCGACTGCGAGAAAGGCCGATTAGCAGGTCAGATATTATTATTATTATTATTATTATTATTATTATTATTATTATTATTATTATTATTAGTATTATTAGTATTATTATTATTATTATTATTATTATTATTATTATTATTATTATTATTATTATTATTATTATTATCATTATTATTATTATTAAACCTCGATCCTTCTTGCGACCAGTTTTAACAAAATCTTAGTTTATTGAAACAGGCCATTAAGCTGAGCTGACTAAAAAATAACCTTTGAAAGGTCTCCATATCCTGAAAACAGACCCCATGGTAAAGTTGATCATTTGTCACTGTGACATCTCGTGTATCAGACGAATGGTGGCTTGACATAATTCGATGAAATAGAGGAACGCAAGCTGCAGGCCTGTGGTTGCAGCCAGACCAAACAAACAGTGCATTCTTCACGCACTCGGGAAGTTGTGTGGTTAATCCACCGAGCACGGCATTTATCTAAAAGAAGCATGGCACAAGTCGAAAAGAGTGTTAGATATTCAAAGCAAGCAAAAAAAAAAAATGCTCAAAATACAGCCAGCAAAAGAAATAAATAATTAACCATTGTAAATGTCACTACGTCTTCACTTCGTCTTGGCTTTGATTTAATCAGAATAAGTGAAAACACCGAAAAGCATGCATTTTCAACTTGAATGCTGAAAAGAAAGGTAACGAAACTCCCGTTTACCAACAGGAATTTGTAGACACATGTAGAAAATTACTTGTTCGAGTGAAAAGATGATTTTGTAGTGAAAGAAAGTGGATGGTCGTGACGTCACCTATTGTCATTAATGTGCCAATCAGAGCCTCATTGGCTGTTGAAACAAAGGGTCTTTTGTTCCTGTGGTTGGCACATTTGAATAACAAATTAAAGCCATGTTTGTAAACAGATATTATCCCTTTAGGAAGAAACAGGATTTGGCGTGTACAAAATGGAGCAACTAAAAAATTTGAGTTTCACCTAAGACTTTAAGACGCGTTCTTTCCAAATTTCCAAAAAAAATTTCAAATTTTACTTCTTAAAGTGAGCATATGTGATGTAGGTATTCCATATTACAAGGGCAGTTGAGGGAGGGGGGTTTGAGCTGGCAAATAACAGGGTCTAGTAAGTTTAGGGAATAGGGAGCAGAATAGATCCATTTCAGCTGTGACGTGTGTATCATCAAATCTGTTCTAATGATTATTTGAAAGCAGTGGGATTTGGATTAAAAAAAGATCAGCTATAGCTTCGTTTCTAACATGTTTTCATTCGGTTCATTATGACTCTGACTCTCATGGCTACTAATAGCTGTTACTACAGTTGAGCCTACGTCTCAGTGGTGTCAGAACAATAATTTTTTTATCGAAGGACTGCGTAATTTCTTGATTCTCGGCTGTTTCCTTCCCTTTTTTCCGAGTAGTTTGAGGTTTGTCTGGCTTAGTATGTGCCGTATATGTTTTTATTGCAACTTAGGAGTCAAACTTTCTTTTTGTTTGGAACTGTAAATATGCAAAATAATACGGTTCAGCCCCGTCGAGTAAAAATAGCAGCGTGAGGGCTAGATATAATTAATAAGTAACTTTAAAAGGAAAACAACGAATTATTTAAGTACAAGAAACGTGACTTTTCAAAGTGCTGAAAAACTATCAGTGTTTAACCGAAGTAACAACCCCAAATATGCAAAACTATCGAGGCCAGCTTCCATTCAACAACTGTAATTTCCCTTCTTCTGAGAAAAACAAATTCTGAATAGGAACTCATTCCTTTTTTTTTTTTTCGCATTTCACGCGCTAAAATCTCTTACGCTTCTCTATATCTGATCGAATGTTGGCCCGAAGGTCTCGCTTCCACGCTTTCTGAAACGAACACCGCTGAAACGTGGGCTCAACGGTCATAATAGCTATTAGTATAATCTGCAGCGGTGAATACAAGAAGTTAGTGTTATATTCTTGGGTTTCACTCACGTGATCAACAGCCATGTTTTTCAACGAAAACAAAAGAAGACGTTAGCATAATAATAGCTTTCAATTCCCGGAGGATTGGATCGGGACACCAACATGGCCGCCATTTCATTGTTTAGGGTCACCAACATGGCGGCCGTGACGTCATGTGAAATCCAAGAATTTACCGCGCTACCTGGTGAATATAACATTTTGGAGGCGCGGCTGCTAAGCTAATCAAGCACTTTTCGTGCCTTTTTATCTTGCTTTAGCCCGCTGTTTTGCACTTTCTTGATATTCACCGCTGAAAATTACACTGAAACAATCATTCACCTCAGGCTCGGTAAATATTCACCAATATTCACTTCGCCTTCGGCGAATAATTGTTAATTATTTTCCTGGATTGCTTCACCCCATTTTACTGGTAAAAAACATTCCGAACTGAAAGTGGGTCAAATTACAGATGCATGCATTGTAATCTAAAGTTTATGGAATTGTTTTGAAAACTCCCTAATAGACCTTTTCGGCTTGAACATTTTGTTTTTCCAATACAGATCATGTGATAATACTCAGGAGGCTTGGTCCTTTGTTTTGTTCATTAAAAAGAGTGCCCGCAGGCATATTCATGCTTGCATGCCCTCATTTTAATGAACAAAACAAAAGACCAAACCTCCTGAGTATTATCACATGATCTGTATTGGGAAAACAAAATGTACAAGCCGAAAAGGTCTATTATGTACCTATAGCAATCGAACGCCAAGAGAAAGTGAAGGTACGATATTTACCATTTGTGGATTGTTGAGGAGTTTATCCGCCTATTGAAAGGTAAAAAAAATGTCATTCAAAAAAGCATAATATAAAACCTCAATCACGTGGATTGCGATTGTCAAAAAGAAAACGAATGGTCAAGGATTCTTCAACATCTCTTACTCATTGCAAGAGGTGATGAAAATGTTTGGAATCGATGGGACAAAATTTCCGAAATCATTTAACTGGCCATGACCTAATCTTCCTTCTTGTATTTTTCAACTAAATTTACAAGATCCAAACAGCGAAACGGCAGTTTTTCATAACTTTGGAATCCCTTTTGTCGCGATAGACTCCTTCCGCCCAATGAAGACCCGAGGGATCAAATTGTGTCCATCATCAAAAATCACATGTTCTCCAATGTTCGTCACGACTCCTTTGTACACAGGGAAGAACCTGAAGAAGATAAGGCCAATAGTGTGCCAAAACAAATTGCATACTTACTATACATGACGTACATGTACAGAGTCGAGAAATAAAATATAGCAAGATCATTGGTACTTTGAAGAATTCTTCTCTTGAAGATTTCGACTACGTGATACGCATTCCGCATGTTGACAGGCGCTTAAAGACTAAGTTTTTGAAGCCAAGATGTATAGCTAGGATGAATATTAATTCACCTTAATACATTTGATTCCTGCTGCCAAAGCTGCTTTGTGGGGATCGTCACGTGTCCACACAAAAAACGTTGCCTAGAGACAGAAAATTAATATCAATTACTTACGAAGTTGCATAAAACTGTGAATCTTTGGGAGAAAATAGTTAAGAATCGAACAGCCAAAACAAGCAGATCAATCCCTTAGCTCCTAATTCTGCTTGTAAACGGTCAGTCAGAGACATTCGTTTTTCCTATTCATTTTTTGTGAGAAAAGTGGAGAACACTACTTAAGACTACATGTCAAATACAGTGGATGCACTGCAGCTCCATTTTATTCCAGGTTGGCTGTTTTATATTCGGCTTTGGTACTATAGCAAATCCTCCGCCATCGTCAAACTCAGTTAGGTCACCCAAAAACATCGACCAACTATATGGGGATACTGGATGCCTCCCTGAAGACCTACCAACCTTCATGCAGAACCGCGATGGATGGCGTGATAGAGCAATGAATGTCCTGATATAACTTGAATAAAGTGTTTTGATCGTTTTCTGATGGGGCTATGCTTAGAATTCGAAATTCACTCTGCATCCCATGGGAAGATGCAAAAGTAGGAAAATATCGCCTTTGAACTTAACATTCAACATAAAAATACTGTTGCAATTCACTTTAAGCATGTCTATGAACATGAATCACCTCGAGACTCTGAGACTCGTACATATCCTTATTCGATTTCTTGTCAGCCTCAGCCACGTCATTTTCATTAAATCAGATTTTTTAACATCTTCCTTCGTACCCAACTATCTACCTACGTAAGTACTCATCTACATGTAGTTATCTGTCCGTCTGTCTGTCTACACACAAGGAAAATAACAAAATCCTTCTAACAGACAAAGCTTTAGTGTTTACCCTGTGTGACAGATCAATGCTGTGAAGCCTCTGAAGCCAAGCAAACAGTCCTGGATTAGGTGGTCTATCAAAATTCCATGGAAATGTGCACACATGCACAAAGAACACAGGAATTGATGTCTACGATTAGAACAAAAGACATATCTTCAATATGTAACTTGCACTATCGTACGTACGATTATTCCATCTCGTTCACGTCCTACAATGTGGACAAAGTATCTTATGAAGTAAACTGGTACGAGCGGTTTCAGAGAAAAAAATACAGACTTAAAAGAGTTTACATTAAATTTTGTAAGCTCATGTTGTGGTCAAAACCTTAAATTTGGTGATTTCACGTCGTTGCTAAGCAGAGAACCGCAAAAATGCGTGCCGCACGTATAGCCAGATTATTTATTCCCGTTTAAAGCAATGATATTATTGTTGTGCCGCGTTGTTATTGTCCTTGCCGCAACCGTTTCTTAAACTCCTTAATGGCAAGATGACCGTACAGGTGCCTATTCATTATATATGCACCCCTTTGTTTTCAAAAAACAACAGATTTTGAGTCGAAAATAGGAGAAATTCCACTTGTATCTTTTTAAACTTGTTTCTAAACTTATGTGATGTATGAAAAAAGGTAACTTACTTGTTCAAAACGTTTTGTGCTCACTTTTTTTCTCAGTGTTCTGATTCTACTTCACAGCCCATACTGGTTTTCTGTCTCTCCTGTGTGGCGCGAGGCCGTTTTGGGATCACGAACACAGTATACAGAGGGCTAATAATCGTTCCGGCTTTCGGACAAAGAACGGACAAAGAACGAAACTTCTGACCCCTTAGCCAGCCCTGTAGGTGTTCTTGTGATTCGTTCTCCTTCTTATCATGCATTTTCAATTGACTGAGTGTCTGGTTGGGATCGACATCTTTCTCAAAAGCATTGCCAGATTCATTGGTCTCTAATGATGATTGAATGCAACTTCCTATTTTCCATTTTACCAATCGTAATGAAGATGAGGGAGTTGCTTCGTGGAGCGTAATTAGACGATGAAGTAAGTAAATGCAATCTTAAATGCGCAACTAAGAAATAATCCCGCCAGCTCGATCACATAGAATAAAACGTAATCCAGAGATTTTAGAGAAGTCACTGGATTAAGGCTGGATTAAGAGGTGAAGGAAAAACGGAAAATGCCGCCGGGTAAGTTTCATTTAAAGTGTCCATCACTTCAACAAACTTTCCCACTTTATTCCCCGAAATCATCCGAGATATATCGTGCTGTTTTTAGAACCTTTTTTATTGAAAATTTGCTTTTTTATTAGTCTTGAAAGACAGAAAAATGGGTTTGATACCGGATTGACGTCACAAATTACTTTGCGTCGCTGTTCTCAATGTCACAGTGCAAAGCAGTATGTGACGTCGACCCGGTATTAAACCCATTCGTCTTCCTTGCGCGGTCGAAGATCAAATTGCAACTTGGTTTTCCACTTTTAAGGAGCCTCTAACACCGTGAGTTTTGAAGAAGAGGGTTAAGCGAACCAAAGAATTGGTGTTACACAAGTGCACAGAATTGTTAACCTAAAGGGTTTTACACACTTTAACCTCTATCATGTGGTATAATTATATTCAACACGATTGGGTAAATGCATTCTTCTGACAGACAATTGAGTTAATACGGTATATCAATAATTTATACTGCATGTATAAAAAAGTAGGGACCTGTACGGACATCGGAATACCTTGCAAGAACTATAAGAAACAATAATTATTTGTAAACTGCTTGCAGTCCTTTCTCAGTCAGTCGAGTCTCCCTCTTTAGTCACGCCCGCGAGCCGATAGGAGAATGGAGAGAGAGTGGTCTACCTCGGCTCTTCGGCTCGCTTGCGTGACTATTTGAAGAGGACGATTCGACTGACTTTGAAGGGACTGCTAGCAGTGTATAACTTTAAATGATGGCAGGCCAAATTGGAGTACAATTGTCATTGGGCTCTGGAAGAGTTAGTCAGTTACCCGCAAACTGAAAGAATTGGAGAATGCATGGTTATACTGAACTTTAAAAAGG
>OX421445.1:46999858-47012358 GCA_949126865.1 Montipora capitata | reverse complement strand
TATCCTTAAAATTTTATGAATATTCTTCTACTTTCTCTTAGGCAGACGTCTTGAATAAGATCGTGCTTGTTTTGAACTTTTATTTCACCAGGAGCAACAGTCATTAACCTAGCTGTAATTTTTTTCAGACTGAGTATTTTTCAAATTCTTAGACAAGAGAAGTGAATTGTCGTGCTGTTTTTAATTATTGAAGCGAGTTCAGAAATTGGGTGGGGGAGAGGGAGAATTAAATATTTGCAAGCCAAGCAAAGGACACGTCAGGACTTGCAAGGATTACATGTAAGTCATTGGTAGGGAAATAACCACTGTACTAAAGTTAGCCGTGGATAATGTAATTCTTGAATTATGTGACTTGTGTGACTACTTTGCTAACCCTTTCGTCCTGTAAAAAACCAATTATTAAAATAAATTTAATTGCGGTTTTTAAGAAAGAAAGCTGTAAGTTGTTAACAGTGTTATTATTGTATCGTTGATAACCATACATGTAATCCCGAAGAATCGGACATTTTACAACGGCTATGACTGATGGTGCAATCAGTGATTTCACCTCGGCTATAAGTGATGGTGCAATAAGTTCTTGTGCAGTCATTGTTGTCAGTTGGTGTGCTACAGATTGATCATGTGATTTTGTCTTTAGACATCAGTGAATCAGTAGGGACTGCTTCAGAATGTGCACAGTAAAATGATTGCAATTATATTGGTAAAAAAACAGATAAATTTTCAAAGCGCAGTTATAAGATCTAATAGATCTTCTTGTTTTATAAGAGAGAGACACAAAATTAATGTCAAAATCAACTGTGTACAATGATCAGACCAGCTCTTACCGGTAAATACTGAGATGTCTTGTTGACAAAAAGCAATACAGTGCTCGAGATTAGTGGTCATCCTGTTGTCTGGGACAACTGGAACGTTTACTGGGCAACTCGTTTTTGGTAAAATGAAAAGCAGAGTTGCCTGAAGAAAAAACAATGGACAACCCAGCCAAAAATAGAAATTGCATACATGTAAGCAGCACTTGACTCACTTGTCGGTTTTCTATTGTCAATGTCTGATAGCAGACTGTGAAGTTAACAGTAATTAAATATGCTAGTTTCAAATGTTGCAGCAACAAAATAACAGAGTAGAGGTTCAGGGGAAAAATAATTATTAGCATTACATGTAGCTTTCAAAACAAAGGAAATGCAAATTATTCCCCTGAACTTCAACTCTGTTCTTTTGTCGCTGCCCAATTCAAAACTGGCCTATTGCTGCAGCTCAGCAGCTTGCAGTGTTTTGAACATCTGTGGCTTTTACAAAATAAGGGGTGGCGAATGGTAAAATACATGTACATGTACCAAGACTTGCCGAGACGCCGAGATCCTACTCAAAATTCAGAGCCCGAGACTCAAAAAAAGTAAAAACAAACCATGCAAAAACCAGACTTCGAGACATATCAAAAACGCTATTGAGATTTCACGATCCTGCCAAAATTTTCCGAGACCCACGTTTTTTGAGGTACCATTCGCCATCCCTAAAATACTGCCAGATGCTAAAACCCAGACTAATCCACAAAAAACCAGAGGTGCACACTTACATGATTGTAAAACTACACCCAAGCTCCAATGTCACATGATTGCACATCATTATTTATTTTAATTATAGGGGGTTTCCTAACGGGCTACCAATCATTTTTTTTATCAAGGCTCACCATATTTATGGGACAGTTTAGTTTCCCAGCTTTTGAAATAAGGACAACCCAGAATTTTCTTTTCATTTTTAATAACAACTGGTTATACAATAAGCACATCACTAATCCATAGGCCTAGTAATATCAATTCAAAACTACTGTACATGTACAAACAGTACAAACTCATTAATTTTCTATGTAGGAAATTGAAACCTAGCAATAACTTGGAGCTTTAATTCTTGGCTTAGAAAATTTGGATGTCATTGGGTTCTTTCTCAAATACATGTAGGCTGGAGCTAACTTCATTTGGTCAATTATTGAAAATCACTTGGTTGATTATGGAAAGTTACAGGAAGAATTACAAGAATTTTATGACGAAGACAAAGAAAATGGATTCCAAAACAAAAAGGAGACAGAAAGGGGGAGAATAAGGTTTGGAGAATAAAGAAAATCTACATGGTAGCAATTTTAACAAACAGTACTATCCAGTACCTGTACCTAAACAAGAATGCATTCAACCCACCCCCTTCAGTACGGTCCCACCAATTTTTGGCTCTATCCATGTACATCAAGCCCAGAAACAAACCACAAATCCTACCTTATTTAGTACACTGACAACATTAAGAATCACAGCTCTGAGACCAAGGGAAGGATCTTCTTTAAACAACACCTGTGGGCATATCCTCTCATGTGTTTGAAAAAAGCGCTGATTACAAAACAATGTCTTTCCCTAAAAAAAATGAAGAAGTGGATCATTTTATTGCAAAAAAAAAAAAAGAAACTTGTAAATTCCAAGTTTTTTTCTTCAACAAGAGTTCAATTATCTTTTGAAGTATTGTTCAGCTTTATAAAGTAGACTAGAGCGGAGAATATTAAGGAGCAAATTTCATGGGGTTTTGCAGTTAAAAGGGGGGTAGGGTGTTCAAAGATCTTATTGACTGGTACATAAGTGAATACATGGAGCCCACAATTTCAATATGTAATACCAGAAAATATAATTTTTGGAATGTGCCTGCAAACGTGATTGCACACAGCTCTCTTTCTTTTCTAGATGGAATAATGACACGTCATCATGCAACTTTGTGAACGTACTTTAGAAAGCACCCCTTCGGCCTAAATTGAAATGACTTGATGAAGGGGTTGTCCTAAAAGCCGGAATCTGGAATCCGGAGTCACAGGTCATTGTTTTACCAATACAGAGTCAGTAAAAACTCCTAAACATTCATAAAAGCTAACCTTAGGCCTAATTAGGCCTAAACAAACGTTTTTGGGCCTAAGGTTAGCTTTTATGAATGTTTAGGAGTTTTTACTCTCTGTATTGGTAAAAAAATGACCTGTGATTCCGGATTCCGGATTCCGGCTTTTAGGACAACCCTGATGAAGCAAAAAACCCTTTGTTTTGGCAGCAAATGAGACTCAGGTCGCCGCACTGATAACAGTAGGAGACGTCAACGCTATCTTTGCAATTAACTGCTGTGCAAGCAATGAAATGCGTAAAAAAATGCAGGTAAAAGAAGTATTTCTGTTGTTGTTTACAGACTTGTTTGAAATGGCAATCTCACGAATATAAATATTTCAGCTGTATCTTTACCCCTAATGTCTCCTCTTTCAGAACCGGGGCAGCAAAAGGGCTGGTTATCTTCAAGTTAAATTAACTTCTAACGCAAGGTGAAAAGATTAGTGATGGCAATGCAAGGTGGTCTTTCATGTTCTAAAAGTTCAATTTAGCAGTGGTTTGCCACGCAGCCTATGGTTCGTTGACAGCCAAACTTACCGAACAAGGAGGACCATACAAGAAGACGACTTCTGATTGCATTATGATAACAGCGGTACAAGATCTTTAAATTTAAATGAGATTGCATTTTATCCCACAAAAAAAAAAGAAATAGTTGATCCTTTCTGTTGCTCTTGCTGCAAACCTCCGAACCGTGGGTTCAATTTCCAAACAGTGTCGTGTATGCTTCATCAAACATCTCTTCATGAAAATGACCCCATCCGCAGTATGTCAGCGGTCTCACACAGCAGTAGTAAGTAACGAACCTCGAGTCAGCGGTAAGATTTCCGCTCTTTTTCGTTTACCTTTGTTATTCACGACGATTACATTTTCATGGTTTCTGACGCCACATTGATCGGGGAGCAAAAAATTACAGTGAATGTATGGGAATTTTGCCGACTGTCCTATTAAAGAAAATACGCGCGCTGATTGAACTAGCACGAGCTAGCACGAACTGCTGAGCTAGCACGAGCTGTTGACGTAGTGATAACGCGAGCAAAGAGAATTTACTTTTTGATAATTAGAGTTAACAAGTTGTTTTCCTTTTTCTCGTCGCGCTGTTTTCTAAAAGAAATAGAAAACATGTACTCCGTGTTTCTCTCCAGTTATAGAAACACTCGTGAAAGTTTGGGAGAACTCGAAAAAGCTGTGGAAAAACTCGCCTGCGACTCGTGTTTTCACAGCATTTCTCGTTCTCCCAAACTTTCACTCGTGTTTCTATAACTCGATAGAAACACGGTACATGGGGCGTTTTCCATTTACAAAAAATTTCCGGAAATCTCGGTGGAAATTTCCATCGGGTGAAAAACGTGTTCCATTTAACTCAAGTCCGTTTGCCGCCCAGTGATTGCGATTTTACGCGCCAAAATTTAAAAATGTGGCCGTGAATAGCCTGGAAGTGGTAAGACCTTTCAAAAGTTGTAAATGGAACACACATTTCCATCGGAAAGTTTCTAACGGTAAAACAGGACTACCTTTTCAGAAGTTCCGTTTATTCCGGAAATTTTCCAGTGGAACGAACCAAAAACGTGTGTTCCATTTACATCCCAACCGGAATTTCCGGAATTTCTTGGTAAATGGAAAACGCCCATGTTTTCTATTTCTTAAATAAATCCTTTAAGGTCTGACGACTGTAATACCTCTCAAAAAGGACTTCTATTGAGATTATTTTCGTGAAGTATGACGATCAGACAGGAGTACCCAACGACCATTGTTTGCGGCAAATTGCTCATATAATGTTGCAGCAACTATTAGAATGTTTCTACGTCAATCTTCGTTAATATTTACCGTTCCTGGGAAAAAAATACCCGCTCTTCACTGCCAGCGAGCAAGAATTTCAGGAAATAAAACTCCCAGCCAGCCATCGTGTGAGACGGCTTTTAACCAGACAGCATATTTTAAAATGCGAAATGACACATATTGCCAGCCAGCACATAACGTTTGCCAGCGAGCGGTGGCGTACGTTATCAGCCAGCCAGCAAGGTTTCAACATCAATAGTAATAAATAATTACATAATAAATGAAAATTAATAGTAATAAATATTAATAATATTAATAATAATAACAGCAATAATAGTAATAATAGTAATAATAATAATAATAATAATAATAATAATAATAATAATAATAATAATAATAATAAGCTGTACTTACAGTTTCTCGAAATAGAGGTCCTCGCTAAAATGTAAACTTGGGAAGTAGTTGCAGGGCGATCAAGATGACACGTAAACAAATAACAACGCAATGAACACAGAGTCAAAGTGTTAGTATAGTTTCTTTTTCCAATGGTATTGCACTATAACAACTCGGCATTTAAGGACGTTCGCGCGAAAATTAATATTGCTGTTTCAATCAAATGGAAACCCTCTCCTTTTCGCGAAACGTAACGATACTGACGATGAGGCGGTAATCACGTGCCAAAAATGCACAGTCAATTAATCCTTTTCGCGAAACGTAACGATGCTTACGATGGGGCGGTAATCGCATGCCAAGAATGCACAGTCAATTAATCTCTTTCGCTAGAAGTAACGATGAGAAGGTAATAACATGCCAAGAATGCCAGTCAGTCATGGCCGTATATGGTCAGACAATCACCGCAAAAGTTTCACACCAGAACTGGTGCAAAGTTTCACAGCAAAAGCCATGGTCGTATGTGGTCAGACAATCACCGCAAAAGTTTCACACCAGAACAGGTGCAAAGTTTCACAGCAAAAGCCATGGTCGTACGTCTTGAGACAATCGTTGTCGTGGTCAGCCTTGGTCGTCTGTCATTCAGAACAAATGCTTGCAACATATCTCTTTTCAGAAAAAAGTACGTAAAGGGCCGCTCCACTAGCGGACAAATTTAAAATTTTCTTACAATTGACAAAACGAAAACCGGCATTTGTTTCCTGTCAATTTTTGTTTGTAAGCTTACATCCCAACTAAAGACAGACTGTAAAGAAATTTGTACTTTGCAGTTGGTTAAAATGAGCGATCTTTCTCTCAACCTTACTCTGAGAAAAAGAAATATTCCTCTACAACAGATTATTGACAAAAAAAACACTTCAATAGTTTGTCCAGTTTTTGCCTTTTGTCTACAGTGTTTTCGAAAAAATTATTCATCTGGAACTTTGTGAAGACGCGACAGACCATCCGCATTTGAGCGTTGGTGATGACAGAATCTTTGTCAAAATAAAGAAGTCTTACGTTATTGCGATTAGGGCCAAAAAAGTAAAATAACGATCTTAATTTCCTAACGTAACCAAAACCTTGAAAACATTGCTTGCGCTGCCCAAAATGGCCGGGAGATGTTGCTTCAGTGCATTTATTTTTTGAAAACGTTCTCTGGTTAAAAGTTTTTAAAAAACACTGAACTTTCGATTGCCAATCTGCAATCTTTAAAAAGTGAGGTGTAAAAAGCGGAGGTAAAAATATATATGTACAAAAAGGTGAGAAAATAACGAACGAATATATATAAATATAAAAGAAATACTTGTGATGGATAAGATAACAATAAAATTGAATATTTTCTTGGCAGCTGCTTAGAATTATTGTCTGCCTGGCTAGTAATTGCAGTGTGCCAGGATTCCAGCGTTTTTCTTACGCGTGAATTGCCTCTGTCGATGACGCGTGCATTTTCAAAATCAATCGGGTGGCCTTCGAGCCACGCATGGCTGGCAACATTGGAACCACTTTTAAAAACTTTGGTGTTTCGTATGTGTTCCTTTTTTCTAGTGTGTAAGCATCTACCCGTTTCTCCGATGTAATTCCATGTGCAGTCCGCACAGGGGATTTTATAGACAACGTTCGTTTGCCGATCTGATGGAGGTCTTGATTTGGGAGACGCAAATTCCTGTTGTTATATATATTCGTTCGTTATTTTCTCACCTTTTTGTACATATATATTTTTACCTTCGCTTTTTATACCTCACTCCATTACACTTCACTCCATTGCAACTGATCATAAACAAACTTAAAGTGGTACTATGATCAAATTTTTACCCCTTGATTTTTTGAGTGTATCACAGAGAATTCCATGAAAGAACAAAAACGCCATTTACCGTTTGCAAATACCTGCATTAGTTCCGGAGATATTTAAGTTTGAAAAATGGGTAAAAAATGCAAATGAGATGACTGATGATGTCATACACTAAACCCAATATTATATTGAGTATATAAATAGAGCTACCTTGGCCAATTTGCAGCGCAGACCATTGAAACTTGGTAGTCTAATAGTTCCACAGGAAACACACCTATGACTATAAAAATTATGTTCCTATGGCAACTCACTCTTTTCCAGTCCCCACCCACTTGATTTCAATATGTTAGTGATTTTCAGCTTAGAGTAAACGAACAATCGCTCTTTATCCCTCAGTTCAGCTACATGGCTACGTGGCGATCTCAAATACAATTCACGGCACAGTCCACCTCAGTGAGCGTTGAAATGCCACATTTCAAGGCGAAAAGTTGCTCTAGCTCTAGCCTTATGTAACAATGAAAATGGACTCTCGATTTCGATGGAAAATTCGGTCTAGTACGCGTAAGAAGAACAAACATAAAATTCTCTTATTGTTTGCGATCTTCAGAGATCAAAAAGATATCTGGCCAGTAGCTCAACGCCTTCAAAATGACCGCAATTGAACGACGTTTCCCGCCGCCCCGATCTACAGGATCTAAAGCGAGTGCATTTAAACAAACCTTAGTTTTGGATTTCTTCCCCTAAAACAACGTAACAATTTTTTTAGCTTCTTGTCCTCTATGAAGCAAAACCTTAGGCTAAATGAGACATGTTCAGTATATTAAAATAGAGACCATTGTCAAATAGTTCCAACGGAAAATTCCAGCTTACCCAATTACAAACATACAGACTGGACATATGAAATAAGATTTGAATATGTTCTGCTAATGTTGTGCATTATTCAACGGAAAGACTATGCGTCTTCTATCGGCAGAGGACTGTTTGGAAAAAAACATTTCCAGAGGCGTTTCCTAAACTGACTATATCAGAAAAAAAACGCAACATTTTGCTTACCTTAACTTTTGGCTGACTTCACAGATACGGATCGATCAGTGGCCAGTAGGCGCTAACTAGACAAAAAACCCAACAATCGAACCAAACAAGCAGGAGGTTTCTTCCAAGCTACAATAAGATTAATGTAAACCGAAAGCGAAACCGTGAATGTGATGGTGAAATACCCGATATTAAAAGCTCCCAATGCATTCAGTTTGATGATTTTCAACGTTAAAATATACATTAGAGTTTCTGAACATGTACAAGTTCAGAAAGCGAAGGTTTGTAAAACACGAATAAACTTTTGTGTATTCGGCTTGATTCCTATTTGCTGGCTATTGACAGGTGACAGTTCAATCACTTGGAATGGCTTTTTTAGCGCCTACTGAATACTTCAACATCCGACCAAGGACGTGTTTAAAAGCTATGCGATTTAAGAAAAATTCACTGCCTGACGAGTCTATAAAAGAGGATGCATTATGAAGCGGAAACATTTTCATTCCTTCCTTAGTGTTTGCGATAAACGATTGCTAAGTGCAACTGCAAGACATGCATGACATGTAGAAAAACGTTCGTCATAGCAATTTGCAGTTAGTTGTTTTGCAGACTACTTAACTTAAGGAAGAAACGAGTGAGTTTTACTCAAGAGAGTTTCTTGTTATCTTTGAACTCTTTTTCCTAGTCCTCTATGGAAATCGCACACTCATGAATCATTCGTGTAAGATTCGTAGAAAGCTGCCATTTTCACCGATCGCGCTGAAATTTGGCGTGTTTACTGGGTAGAAATAGCCCAGTTTCCCTGTAAATCTCGGCTTTCTAGCTTTCATGACGCCTACATGACGGACATTGCGAGTCAGGCAATTTGACCCCGAGCGGAGGCAAAATTTTCCGCGGGTCTAAAACACAGGTTGCAGGTCAGGTCACAGGTCAGATCAGGTCAGGTTGCAAGTCACGACAGTAGGAAGAATAGTTTTCTGCCAACGAAATTGACTATGTTCACCATACCATAATGGGGGCGGGGGGTATTTACATAAAAAAACAATACTAGTTATTTACTCTTTGCACTGTATCATGCTTCAGTCAACTGAACATCCATCGTTTTAATGCAAATACCACCCCCCCCCCCCCCCTCCCCAAATGACCTGTATGATGGGAAGGGTGAAAAAAGCGAATAACGAGAAATATAAATTAAATACATTGGCAGTACCCATAAGTCCTGTCATCACGTGATTTATCTTGTGAGCACATGGGTGAAAGTCACAGAAATGGAGGATAAGAGGGAGGCCGAGGACAACAAAGTAGGAAGCAATTTGCACGTGAAATTCGTTGTTTTCGTTCTGCTGGAACGGATTTAATCGCGTAGGGCCACATTCTGAAGCTTAAAGAAAACAATGCCGCGCATTATTAGAGATCCTTTCTTGTATCCCGTTAGCTTCGAATTATGTGGCCGCGGTAATTTTGAGGTATAACTGCAAGTGCATTCTCCTCGAGTAAGCCGATCGTTTTTAATTCAGGAAACTCCAAAGAGCGAAACGTTTTCCTTTGTCCTGCAATTTTTTGTCTGATTATAGTCACTATTATACGTCAGTAAGCACACCTTTCACAACATCTTAATAGGGTCGTTTATACGAGAGAAAATAAGCCGCGGCTTACTCTGGCCACGGCGTACATAATACACAAAAGGAACTATTTATACGAGTATAAACTCCCAAGCCAGGATAAGCCGCGGCTTGAGAAAGCCGTGAACGTAGATTTTGTACCATTTATACGGGGTGTTCGCGTCTTATGTAAGCCGCGGCATATTTCTGTGGCTTTTACCCATGCGCTCACAAGATAAATCACGTGATGACAGGACTTATGGGTACTGCCATAATTTATTTTATTTATTTAATTTATATTTCTCGTTATTCGCTTTTTTCACCCTTCCCATCATACAGGTCATTTGTGGAGAGGGAGGGGGGGGGGGGAGAGGGTATTTGCATTGAAACGATGGAAGTTCAGTTAACTGAAGCATGATACAGTACAAAGAGTAAATAACTAGTATTGTTCCTTTATGTAAAATACCTCCCCCCCCCCGCCCCCGCCCCCCTCCCCATTATGGGATGGCGAAAATAGTCAATTTCGTTGGCAGAAAAATATACTTCCTATTGCCCTGACTTGACCTGACCTGACCTGACCTGCAACCTGACCTGCAACCTAAACTGACCTGTGACCTGACCTGCAACCTGACCTGTGACCTGTGTTTTAGACCCGCCTCAAAATTTTCAACTTTTCAAGCGTTCGCCGAGCGGTTTTAATAACAGTCCAGCTGTTATCGACCAAAATTGTTCAAATTAGCGATACAAGCATGAGACTTTCACAGATTACTAAGGGCCCTAAGGGTAATATTTCTGATGTAGGGCCAAGCCGAATTAAGCTCTGGAGTCGAGATCTGCGCATGCCCCAATTTTGCTAGCATGGAAGCGAGGCTAAAAATGAAAAACTCCTTAAATGAAAGAGTTTTAGGAAAATAACCATCAGTTATGACAAAACTAATAATTTGTTGTAAATTTTGATAAACGTTAAGCTTTTAAGGCGGTCACATGACAAGTTATAACGGTTTTTTTTATCAGGCTTGGGTACCCTGTGGGGAAATTTTGTTTACACGATTTTTCAATGTTTTATGGAGCATAGTTGCAGTGGATTCGGTTTTTTGCTTACATATTTTATCAAAAATGTAAAACGCAACTCCTAACGCACACTATGCACAACCGTAAAAGCCATCTTGCAATGAAGTGAAACTTGAAGACTTATCAATTTGGCATGTTTTCTCATTCTTTAGACCGATATAGAGAAATAAAAATACAGGTACGGATTTTCCTTAGAATTTTTTAATGTCATTTCATATCTAACACAAAAACGACTAACAATACTTTTGCTTCTTGAACTAAAAAACTATCCCTCAAATGCAATTCTGAGGCTTATATATTGTGCGATGATTGAAACAATCATATGGGCCCAATTTGTTCTGCTACATAGATGATAAAGGCTTTCCTTTTTGCGTCAGTTGATACCTAACACAAAACATGTCAATCATGTTTTTTCATGTTTTGCTTCTAGGACTCAAAACCTATCATCTTTGCACAAATTCGAGGCTTACATATCTTGCAATAGGCTTTATATATACACTACATATATATACTTTCTCACTCGAGTGTTCTTTAACAATTGCTGTTGGCAATTTCCGCCACATTTGCAGAGGACGGTGCACACCAGATTAGCCTTCATACACTTGCATCTCCCTCTGCATGCAGTTTTACATCCACAGTGGATAAACTCATAGCAGGTGTCTTTTGCTTGTTTAAGAGTCGTCCAATACGGTGACCAGCGACGTCCTTGACGCTGCCATCCCCAGTCTGCAGGGCTAGAAAGTGCGGGCTGGCACAAGAGGGTTTGGCCACAAGTATGAGCTCCCTGAAGTACTGCTCGTCTGATGTGCTGCTCAAGCGCTGCTTTAGTTGGCGGTATGCTGTCAAATTCCTTTGACTTCTTGCAGAATAGCTCCTGGCGTGCTTTGTTGACTTTCAATAGACTGCTTGTTCGGTCATACAGAAGTACAACAAACCTTTCCAAGACAGCAAGTGATTCTTCCATGATGATCTCTGGTGAAGCCTTTAAAGCGCATAGAACTAGGGTCAACTCGGGAAAGACATTCCAAACATCCCATGCAGACTTCTTTCCATAGTTGCGGAAGAATGAAACTGTGTCAGACCCTGTCAAGGCGTGGAACATTGGCAACGCGGAAGATTTAGAGGGACCTAAGGATGAAGCGACGACGTGCGCAGGCATGTGTTGCACATTCTTCCCTGAACCATTGGTTTTCCAAAATTCATCAACGGGGAGTGTGCTGACAACTGAAAGGGCAAGAACAATCACATCTGTGTCGTTGGTTATGATCTTGATGACCTCTTAATGACGCATCAAGAGCGTGGATCATCAGGCGAGTGTCGGCTTCTTCGTGGGTGCACGGCGCAAGGTTGCTCATTTCAGATCTGTTGCTGGAAGTTAGCACTCTGCTACCGTGAGTCGAGTAAACCTCTTTGCCTTCAGGAAGTGCCAATGAAACGACCTGAAATAGGTTATGTCATAGCTAATTTCATTAATGGTTTCACTAATGTATTCTAGTGAACATGCTAAATCTATACATACCTTGTCTGCAAGCAGCTTGAGAAGCTCTTCCTTGTTGCCATCGACTCTCAGGAAACTTTTCCAGTCGCATGGAATTCTTGTAGATCCCATTACTTTGCGACGTTGTTCGGCACCTCGCTTCTCTCGCAGTGATTTCTTTAATGAATCATCTAGGTAGACATCCCACACAAGGTCAACACGCTTGGCATTCTCCAGTTGCTTGAGGACATATGTTGCAAATACTATACTGAAGTATTCGTCGAAGGTGCGCGATGTTTTTGGCTCCAGCATTTGAACAATAACCGCCCCATGAGAATTACGGCATCTACTGGAGGTGTCGATACTGGCGAGGTCGCTTGTGGCAGGCACTTCAGCAAGTTGGCTTTTTGTCCTCCTCGCAG
>OX421445.1:46992358-46994858 GCA_949126865.1 Montipora capitata | reverse complement strand
TTTGGCAAATGTGGCGAAAATGACAATTTTGCCACAATCGCCAACGAGGCAAAGCACAAAGCAGTGAAGGGGCCCCATAAAAGTTGGCGAAAACGGCGAATTTGGCAAATATGGCGAAAATGACAATTTTGCCACAATCGCCAACGAGGCAAAACACAAAGCAGTGAAGGGGCCCCATAAAAGTTGGCGAAAGCGGCGACTTTGGCAAATATGGCGAAAATGACAATTTTGCCACAATCGCCAACGAGGAAAAAGAGAAAGCAGTGAAGGGGGCCCATAAAAGTTGGCGAAAGCGGCGAATTGGGCAAATATGGCAAAAATGACAATTTTGCCACAATCGCCAACGAGGCAAAGCACAAAGCAGTATAGGGGCCCCATAAAAGTTGGCGAAAACGGCGAATTTGGCAAATATGGCGAAAATGACAATTTTGCCACAATCGCCAACGAGGCAAAGCACAAAGCAGTGAAGGGGGCCCATAAAAGTTGGCGAAAGCGGCGAATTGGGCAAATATGGCGAAAATGACAATTTTGCCACAATCGCCAACGAGGCAAAGCACAAAGGAATGAAGCAATGAGGGGGCCCATAAAAGTTGGCGAATGTGGCGAACAAAATTAATGAAAGAAGAATTCGATCTCCAGTGCTGTTTCAAATGTTTGACCTCAAATTACAAAAGTTCATTTCTTGAATTTTAATGATTTTAGAAAATTAACAACCAGCATGAAGAAAAAGGGAAAGAGGAATTTGGCAAAATAGGGATATATGGCAACGGGACGTGGCTCCAAATAACAAAGTCATGGCAAGGTTGTCATTTGTGACTGCGCTGGAACAATTTAATTACTGACATATATAACTGCCTGGTACTCTGACAATTCATGTAAGAATGACTTCACCAACGGGTACTAAGAGTTTCAAAGCAGTTATGTGAATCTTACCAATGTCCGCTTGCAAGGAATTAGATTCAATAAACCACACACAAAATATGTCCTTGTCGTATGATCCATTACTTGAAAGTAAGCATTGTGTGAAGATGCATGTCGTGCCTGTGAATTTTATAGTAGCTTTTCACGAATCTTGCCATCAGTCGAAATTGAACTCCTTTTACCACAACTGTAGAAGAATGTCGACACCCAGTAGAACAGAAGTTCCAAAATTAAAATTCTCCACAAGACGAT
Organism: Montipora capitata; assembly: GCA_949126865.1. Lineage (NCBI taxonomy): Eukaryota > Metazoa > Cnidaria > Anthozoa > Scleractinia > Acroporidae > Montipora > Montipora capitata. Next base: position 46,993,685 of record OX421445.1, on the reverse strand, counting down.
AAACATTTCCTGAATTGTGATCCGCCGGAAATACCGAAGGGTTCTTTTAGACGCCATCTTATGAAATTGACATATACGTCGTGTTAAGTCACTGTAGTGTAACTGCTAACTGAGCCCCAAGTCTCCTCGTTCGTCGTCTGAGTACAAACATACATACATACATAAATACTTTATTCGTCCCAAATGGGCTTTTCAGAATAAAGTCAAGGGATAACTAATGCTACATACAAGTAAATTAATTAACTAATTAACTAGTAAATGACATAATCGAACCGATTAATTATTAATTAATTAATGAAATAAAAACAAAAGTGGAGCAATTAAGTCACTAAAAAATTCGAGAGAAGGCTTCTCCTCAGGCAACGTTTGAAGTCCTGTAGTGTTGGTTTCAACTTAAGAGTCCAATCTAGTGAGTTCCAGAGTTTGACTGTCCTGAAGTGGAAAGTTCAAAGGCATATTTAACATCTGGGAGTTCTCGTTGTACGCCTTGTGATCATGGCTCTTTGAATATATTTAGAAAATAAAGAGGCTGGAGCGCACCCTGACATACATTTGAAGGCCATTATTGCCTGGCGATAATACAACTGCTGTCTTACAGGTAGCCACTTTAGATCTTTAAGGATAGGGGAAATATGGTCGTATTTCCTTGAGCTGCTAACGATACGAGCCGCGAAATTCTGTACAGCCTGGATCCTACTTAAGTTGTACTCAGACGTGTTGCTCTAAACATTACAACAATAATATAGCTTGCTAAAAACTAAGGCATTAACTATAATAGTTAAGGTGGTTGGGTCAAAAGCATAATTAACTCGATTAATCTGGCCTAGGCGCACCATGCAAACGGACACTGTTGAAGCTATGTGATCGTTATATGTCAAGCAGGGATCCAGGACAACTCCCAGATCCTTAGCAACGGTAGCCGGTGTAATTTTTTTTCCCAACAAATTTAGACGAAAATCCTCTACTTTGCTGACCATCGCTCTGGTGCCAAAGATAATTAAAAGAGTTTTACTAGGGTTTATAAGGAGTTGATTTCTAAAAGTCCAGTTACTAATTCTGCTTAAGTCTTCATTTAATTTGGTAATCTCGCTATAATGAACTGCCACCGCGGCCTCAATCCCGCATACAAAAATTTGGTTTTATCAACTGAGTTGATAATGTAAATTGGACGCCTTATAGAGATTCTCTGTACGGTGGTCAGTTTACATTATCAACTCCGTTGATAAAACAAAATTTTTGTATATTACCTCCCCACCGACGCAGCACCATAGTTTCTTTAGAAACTATCCCCCGCAATCAAGGGCAAGACGATCTCGTGGAAAGTGTA
>OX421445.1:46967358-46977358 GCA_949126865.1 Montipora capitata | reverse complement strand
GTGTTTACTGAAGGCGCATCTCAGTTGTCTGACTGTTTACATTTATTTTGTACTCAACTCTGCACAGTCTTTCAGTAAAAAAGAAAAAAGTTGAAATGTGAAAGTGAAGAGTTACTTAAAACAAATCTTGTTGTCTATTTTGTGCTTCATTATTCACGGAAAAGTTTCTTCTTTTTTGATCCTGAATTGTGAGACTGAATTGTTCATTTATCTTTGCCTGAATGCAGCGAAGCGTAATGAAACAAAAGATAAATGGTTTCTTGAATTCCCAAGCACGGGTGCATTTGTTGGCAGTGTGTTTTAAGTGCCGGCATGAGGTTATAACAGGAAAGTGTGATATGTAAAGTAGCAAGTATATATTCGCTGAACAGTAAACAAGTCTCATTGTGGATTTCTACAAGCAGACAGTTAAGTTTTGTTCTTTTTATTTCTTGACTGAAATCCTGTAATCCATCTCATGGTAACGTTTTCAGTTCTGTTTTCCTGATGATTGATAGTTATTATAAGTGGTTTTTTGTTTGTTCATTTACTTTGGCCGAAGCAAACGTTTACAGTTTGTTTGATGTTTTGGTGTCTGAACAGTGTAAACAGTTCTTTTTGTTTTGTGATTAGTTGGTTAATTCAATAAATGGGCTATGAGTTGTCTGCTTATCCCGCACCGCATTTCTGGTTGTCAGTTTTTTGGGTGCGGGGAATTCAAGAAATTTATTTAATTGCATATGGTTTCAGTGACAAGGATTTTGTTTCTTGTTTGCACGGACGCAATTGAAATAGGAAGGGTTTTTTACGCTGGAAAAGGTCTTTGAGAGATATTTCGTCCAGGTGAAGGCTTCCCGACCTGACAGATGAAATAAATATTCAGTTAAATATTACAACAAAACTAAAAACGAAAGACGAAAGTTTTTTCTTGGCTAAAAAGTACGTTGTTTAACTCAAAAAGAGACGAACGATTTACCTTTAGTTCATTCAATGTAAACAAGAACCTTAAATTAATAATAATAATAATAATAATAATAATATTATTATTATTATTATTATTATTATTATTATTATTATTATTATTATTACTATTATTATTTATTTATATGGCACAAATTCAACTATACAATTTTCAAGTGCGCCTCATGTATATGAGCTATGTATAATACTATTGAATAATAACAATATGAAAATCGAATCCAAATTTTACATATAAAATTAAACCAACGAACTTAACGTATCTGTATAAAATGAATTATATCAAAGCTTTTATTCGTACGCTTGAATAAAAAGTGCAGTCTTAAAACTCACTTCTTTTACTGTCAGCTGTGGTTTTTGCCAAGCCAAATTGTACAAAACTGTGCTATGGTCGGATAGATAACAGTCCACAATAGGTGTGTTCAGGACTAGACACTCACGGGTGATAATTAAGTCCAGAGTATGACCCAGTCGGTGTGTAGTTGTATTTACATGCTGAGTTAACGCCATAAACTCAAGGAGATCCAGAAACCTTATGGCATTTGCATCATCTGGGACATCAACGTGAATGTTAAAATCTCCAGTTATCCATAGGGGTTCGTTCGACATCACAATAGTCTCCAGGTATTCAGTAACCTCACGTAGAAAAGTTGACACCGTAACGGGGTTTTCCTCGGAATATGGTGGTCGAAAGAGAATTACGACTGTCCGATCTGACAATATACTCTCCAAATTCAAATGAGGTTTCAGCTCCTGAAGTGACTTTATTCGTAGTTAAACCCGTGCGTACTACCTGAGCAACACCATTGCCATCTCTGTCAGGACGCGGCCAGTCATGAAACTTTTATCTATCAGGTCCCAGTTGTTCAACAGGTGGATAATGCTATCCACCGGATAAATGGCAATCCATTGGATAGCGCAAGTGGTTTCGCTACTACTTATCCACTGGACAGTGATTTACCCGGCAGATAGTGCTGCTCCATTGTTTGAACAACTGTGGCCAGGTGCGTGATTCAACCCTGACAGCGTCATCATCCTTAGACAACCATGTTTCAGTAAGTGTGCATAGATCGATTTTATCGTCACATAAAATAAAATAGTTCTGAAAAACAGCTGTCTTTTTCCGGTTGACCGACAGTTCCAAGTACGTGCTTTTAGTGGCCTATGCTTCGATTGTAATTCTCTGCTCTTATCATAAATACTAGCATTTATATCGATGAGGTTCAGTAGGTTCCTGGTGTTATTTTTAGCCTTGGATGATTGGTCAGGATGGCGTGAAGTTATCCGCACCGGAGGATGTTGTCTATTGTTATGCCGATACCCATTTAAAGTGCCCCTAACCCCAAAATATTTTTTTCGTTAAAATGAATCTTTGCACCTGTTCGAAACGCATCGCGGCTATTTTTTCCTTTTTCTAACAAATCCTGCCATTTCAGAGGATTCGAAAGTTGCGAAAATCCAAGCATCTTTTGCTCACGACCGAGTTAGAAGGGGAGTGGGTCTATTCCTGTTTTTACGTCACAAACTGATTTACATTGCATTAACTCTTTGTAAAAATGCATGCAAAGTAGATTGTGACGTAAAAACAGGAATAGACCCACTCCCCTCCTGACTCGGTCGTGAACAAAAGATGCTTGGATTTTCGCAACTTTCGATGCCCATAAAATGGCAGGATTTGTTAGAAAAAGGAAAAAAATGGCCACAATGCGTCTCGAACAGGTACAAAGATTCATTTTAGCGAACAAAATATTTTGGGGTTATGGGCACTTTAATTGATGTCCATTTGGTGCAGGTCCCGGGTTAAGCTTGAACACTAGATCGCCTTCTAGCAATGCATGGAATGAAGACACGGTGTTATGATAGTATACGCACGGGCATCTGCACCGCTTAATTCTGGATCGTGGATGAATTTTGCAGATTGATGGTCACTTATGTAACACACATTGTTCTCGGATTGAATAAACTTTGGTTTAAGTGCAGCATTCCATATTGTTCGTCATGCAAATTGCGTCTCTACCAATGTTTGACAAGAAGGCGAATTAGATTTTTTCCTTAAACAGGATGTCTTGAGCACCCAAACTTGCCTTACCGCACCCTCCCCCCCCCCCCCCCCATAGACTCAGACATGCATTTCCAGGATCATTTTTGGAAAAAGGGATGATAAAGACGAGAAATTAGCGTGTCTGCTCATTACACCTTGACAAAAGGTGATCACATGCACCTTTGTCGTTGCCTTGCACGTGATCAATTTCTTCCTTTTAACAGAACATCAAGACCCCTTGGTCCATAGAAGTCAGAGACTACGAAATTTAAGTGTTTTTACTATGGATTGTCCTTTATTTCTCGCTGACAATTCGAAATTCAGATTTTTATATAAAAATAGGCACGCACTGCGTACGTGTGGTACTGCAGTAACTTGATACAGTGCTTTATTCCGTTAACTGTCAACAAATCTATGTTCTGTTTTCCAGGAGATTCAAGTTGTCTTTGCGTAATATGTAGCCCTAATAGTACACAATATTGTTTTGGTGCTGTAAATCATTATAGTGCTATGGTAAATGTCATAGGTACATAGCCCCCTGAGAAGACATGTAGTTACCCAGATTCTTTGATTGAACTCACGTGATAAGACGGTGCCAAAACAATAGAAAATGTAGTTTAAGTTTTGCATAATAATAGAGTCAAATTCCCAAAAGACTTTTTTGCTATTGTTCCTTCCGCAACATGTCCGCCGTGACGTCAGGTGCAATCAAAGACTTGAGAAAGATTGAAGAAAATAGAAGGGAATCAAGAAATCTTGGTTCCAAGGCAGACATGAAGTTTGCTTTAACTTCGTTTTCCGAGAAAATTTAATTAAGCGTGTACTCTGCGCGTCTGACAGCTTTTCACGACAAACGTTCACTGAAGTTAAGTCCTTGTCCGGCGTGGTTAGTACCTGGATGGGAGAGCTCAAAATATACCAATTGGTGTCAGACCGAAAATTCTATTTTAACGCTCAAAAATGCGAACTAAGCAAGGTACAGATTTTGCTTGCCTCCTTTAAGCCGCGGCTACACGAGAGATTTTTGTCTCGCGCGCTGATTTTGTCGCGTCGTCTTGTGACAAAATTTGGCGAATCGCATACTTCAAGAGACCTGGGCACTATAAATAGACAGTACTCCTTTAATTTCATTCGCTAAATACTCTGTAGTCGCGTCGCAAGCGCGGGCAAAAAGTTGCAGGGTGGCTACACGGGCAACTAACTCTGAGATTTTGTCGCGAAAGTTTCAACTCTGGCGACTTTTTTCTTGCGATTTTTTCACCTGTCGCGTCGCCAGTTCAAGGGTGGCTACACGTGTGAATTTTATATCGCGCTGGCGACTCGACAAAGTTTGAAAAAATCGCTCGTGTAACCGCGGCTTTATGCAAAACGAATATTGATACAAAAGTAACTAAATGTTGATACACAGTTTTTAGGAAGAGCGGAAGGAAGTTTTCAAGGAATTGTCGATCGACAGTAAAACAATTGCCATCAGCAACAAAATTTGCGACATGAAAACAACATAAATTTCGTGCCGCGGATATAAAAAGTTACCATCAGCGAAAAACATTTAGGGAGATTTTTGCTACGTTCAATTTTTCTATTGTATTTTTGGCTGCACAAATAAATCGCAAATCGAAAGTGACATCAATTTCAGCGGCCGTCTGTGATCTACAATCACAGTCATAAGTCGTTGGAACACCCACCCCCTTTATAGCGCAATGCACCCAAACTAACTGTTCAGTGCGTTTTAGTTTCTAAACAACATTGAAAGGTAGGAGAGGGAAGGACGCTCGATTAATTCCGTCAGTGTACCAACAACATGTCACTGATTGTAGTTACCTTGCGTGTTTAAGCTTAAGGACGTTCGCGCCAAAATCTTCCTATGGTGAGATTTTTGTCATTTCTCGCCTAGAGTTAGGTCATAAAGTACTTACTCCAAAAATGAAATTAAAAAAATGGGGGTCACCGACTTTGTTTCGGAGAAAATGGCAGTGGAAAAATGCCTTAATTTCGAGAAATCGGTCATAATAGCGAGATGTAGGCTCATCTGCTCATCCATCGAAAATCATAAAAATAAACTGTTGGAGTGAAAGTTTCCATGCATAGGTTTTTAGGAGTGAGATTTTTAGATAATTGTATGCCGCTAGGGATGTGGTAAACAGTAGGGTTCATCCTCGACGAGTGTTTTCGTAAGCTCTATCCGTTGCAACCACTACCGGAATTCGATGGCACGAGGAAAGAAAATGTTAAAAAAAGATAACTTCTTACGGTGAGAATTTTTCTATTTCATCATATTTTGTAGATAGTAAGTAAAGTAAGTGATTCATGATTTAAAAAATAGGGGTCACCGATGATCTGAACGAGTAAAATCGATGTGATTTTGCAAAGCTCATAGAAAAGTTCGCTTTTGCGTGACCTGTCGGGCAAGGACTGGAACCCAAGAGAGGATCGATCGTTGAAGAGATGAAAGGTTTTTACCGAAAAAAAAAACCTTTTTCGAGCATAGCAACGACGTTTTAAGCAGGGGTCATCTTCATTTGGTTGGTGTTTTGTATAATATCTCCCCATTGCCGTCATGCTCATCCTCTGGAGTGTGTTTTTTGTGAAATTCAATCGCTGATAGTTTCCACGCAGGTCCGCACTATTCACGCGGACGAGGACGAAAATACTCCTCAATTTTCACGAAAGTAAAGGAAAAGAACTTTAAAAACATGCATTCACTTTGAACTTAAGTTCGTAGGGTAATAAAAACATTAAAAAGAAATAGCCCCATTAAATTTACGCAACGGTTCGTCCACGACTTTTCCAAACTTTCAGCCACTAGTCTACTCGATCAGCTACCTTTTCCAGAGCTTTTCCATCTTCCCGTTCGCTTCTCTTTGAAGTTTCATGATGATTCGGAAACAAATGTGCCATTCTTTTGCCGGCCTGTAATTTCTTCCTCGGCGTTTTTGTCGCCGTGTTATTCTAACTGATGCTTGAAAAATTTGTATGAAAGTCAAGTAGACTAGTGCACGACTGATAAAACCTCGCGAATATCAGTCGTGCAGTAGTCTACTTGACTTTCATAAATATTTTAAATCAATTTTGACTGATCACGATCTTCTCTGATCCAACGCTGTGCAAGACTTACCGTCCACGGTTCTTGCAAAGGTTTTAAAACCTCAACTTCACTAATGCTCAAAGTAATGCGTGACATATTACAGTCGTGTTACATGCGCAGTAACGTTGCGCACAAACAATTAGCGCGAACGTCCTTAAGACCAATCTCGACCCCAGAGCTCTCCTCTTGACCGTGGGAGAGAAGAGCTCTGGGGAACCCCGAAACAAAGTGTCTTTTCATTGGTTTTCGTGAAGAACAATCAAAAGCGTCTCTAATTGGTGCATTCATGTTAGCACGAGGAGTGAGCAGGCGCCGTAAGGTTCAAATAGCCAATTTTTGGCTGTAAGAATTCTACGGCGCATGTTCTCCTACGCAGAGTTTCCCAGAGCCTTGGGTCGACCCGAGGCTCTGGTGACGAGAATGCCTTAAGACGTAAAAGACCTCAAAACGGGACAAGACATTACGCAATAACTCAACGTGTGAACCAAAGAGACACTGCTGGTAAGATGTCTGGGTGACCCCTCAAATGGTCTACATGACCCCCCACTTGAAAAAATTAACTGGAACGCTATAGTTCAGTACCACCCAACTCAGTGCCTTCTGTTTTTGTGTAACACGTACCATAGGCAACCCAGTTTACGCTCATGGGGCGTCTAGTTTCAGAAGGACTAAGGTGGAAAAACAACGAGGTTAAACATAGCCTACACACTGTCCCACTTCTGCTAAGGCCCACGTTCAAAGTTTCCGGAAAGAGCAAGACCTGCGGACGTCCAGCTCTTGTTCATCTCTACTTAGCTCAGTGTTTCACTGGTTTTGTAGTGTACTCTGTTTTCTGCTCAGACGTAAGCTTATACCTGTGCTTCACGCCCAGTTCAAGTACACAGTCCGCAGTCCTGATTGGAATCGAAACGAGCAAGCGTCTAATTTCGTGATTCACTTTTTTTGCAAACTTGGGACGAGTCCTCGGCATTAGCGTGGGAGGGTGGAGAGATGTATTTGATAAGCGAACCAACTGACTAAGCGGTCACTTTCTAAAGCCTGCGAAATCCTTTAATTCACTGTTTAATTGATTTTAGCAGTAAGTGGAGTCCCCACCGCTCTTTATTGACCTGCGACCATTGGATTAGACCCGCCGCATTGTCGATGCATCGCAAATGAGGACCGGGCTTAAAATTTAAGGCTTGACTGCAGTTTTCAGAGAGAGAGAGAGAGAGAGAGAGAGTTGCTTAACACGGTTACTAAAACGAAACAAATTTGAGTTGCCTCTGTTTAATTGTCTACTTTGTATGCAATAGAGAGCAGAATTGTTTACTCCAACCTTGTAACTGTGATTGTATAACTCAACTTTGAGATCAAACTGGGTCCCTTTCGTGACCAAAGTAGGTAGATTTGTGACCGTAGTTGGTCGACTTGAGAATGCCTAAAGGTGCTGTAAAATAGAGACCGTATTTCTTTGCGAAAAGTAGCAAAACCGGAGAGAATCATTCCTTAATAGTAGTAGCGCTTCAAAAGATGCAGGGTTTGTTCCTTCAGTCTCTCACAAAAATTGGATCAAAACGAAAACAAACAACTGAAAATATTAGACTTATCCAAATACAGCAGACACAAAAATTCGTCTTCATTCATTAAAGCAGCACTCATTAATTTTAGTAATGTAGCAGCTCTCGTAAACTGCTACTGTTTGGCATTGTAAGCAGCTTCTATTGTCTTAAGTGTGTGTTATTGCTTCAACTGTTTAGTCTTTTCTTTTGGCTTGGGTAACGAGCCAGACACAATATACGTTACTAGAGCTGCTACATGGCTCCACTCATTGCTAACGTTTCTCAAACAAGAGAACAAAACAGCTGAAGTCAAACAAGCAAAACAATTAAAGTAAATAAACATCAGTGACAACATTGCCGACTGAAAAGAATAACAACATTTAGAAGGCAGGAAACTCAAGGACCTTCATTTATTGACAACACCTCTAACAGACTTTTCTGCGAGATACAGAACAAGTGTTAAAATTAAGTAAAAAGCTCTGCTTTTTTATGCAACATACCTGAAATAATATTATAATTTATCAATAAATCGTCGATATTTACAGCCGGAAACTCTCAATTCGCATAAAACGTACGAAAAAGTCCTTTAAATTCTAAATTCTTTCCTGAGTTCCATCCTAAAACGCCACCAAAATATGGGAAACCAAAAGGTGCGGGTAAATGGAGAGAATCAAACTGCGCGTTCATCCAGTTCCTTTGGGAAAAAAAATGCCACACCAAGATTGCTTTTTATTAAAATTCAACTTTCCCTACTAGATAGAAGTTAATCTTAACCAAGAAAATATATTTTGCCAAAACACTAGGTGTCACCTTGACGATACTGTGATCATGAGGAGAGCAGATTTTTTTCACTACAATCAGTTTAGCACCAACGTTCCGTTTTTTCCGTCAACTTAGTTAAGAGCACAAATTTGAGGTCAGAATGAGGTCAGAATGAAGTCAGCCGAACTAGCTCAATTTTCCAAGTTGAGCCTTTTTAAACAATTCACTGGCAGTAAATATTATGGAGTCAATGATGCCCGCAACAGTAAATGTACCTCCGACGATTGCACAGACCTAAAAATTAAAAAAAATATCGATTTTACATGGTCACCTGCACTTACTCTTATGTCCAAGCCAAATGACGCTCTTATTAGAAGGAACGGCACCACAACGTTGTATAAATGGCAATATTGTGGTACCAAATGAAACAAGAATTATTGCTAAACAAGATACAGTCATTATTGTGACGTAATATGTCACCGTGGCAACGGGCAAGCCCTGTAAAAACACCCTTCATTTTGTCTGAAGTTGCTTATATCTCAAAAACGAACTCGGTGACCCCCATTTTTTTATTTCTGAAACGTAATCAGAAGGGCAAGATGAAACTTTCGGCAAAGTTTAAAAAATTATGTCAAGTGGATTAAAAGCCACCTTAATTTTGTGATTTCTTAAAGGTAGCTCTGAATCCTCTAGACAGAATTTTTTTAAACTTTGCCGAACGTTTCATCGTGGCCTTCTAATCAATTTTCAGCAATAAAAAGGGGGGTCACCGAGTTCGTTTTTGAGATATGAGCAACTAAATCCAAAATATAGGGTGTTTTTGCTGGGCTTTCCCGTTGCCAAGGTAACTTATTATATCACCATAATGATCACATCTTGTTGCGTGTGATACAGTCTTGTAGCGTCATTCCATCTAAACAGAGTCTTCTAAGTGTTGAAACCCTTTCGAGCCTCCTTAAAGGAAACCTCTAGCCCGCGACCAAGAACTTGGTACAATGAACTTTTGCCCGTCTACTGCAATAAGCTGGGGGAGAACATGACTACAACGAATTGCCTTTTAAATGCATATGTTTATTAACACTCGTACAGAGTCCCTTCTCGTATCAATGCATCTCCGTAAATTTGGACCCCAAGCTTACAAACACTGGTTCAGAGCCGGAGGTTTTTGAGTTTTAAAATGTCTTTATTTGGATAGCTCGTGCATTTTCCCCCGCGTGCATCTTCGATCTTATTCGTAGGCGACGAAGACCGCAGACAAAAACAAACATCTGAAGGGAAGAGATGATTTTCTTCGATGGTGACTCAAGGATAATCTCTGCAGTTGGTTTACCCTATACCTTCATTTCAAGCAAAACAAACCCTTCTAATACAGCCGTTAATGAAACTTCATAAACATACCGTTGTGATAAAGTGATAAAGCGGCTTTCTTCTCTCAACGTATTTGACTGTAATAGGACTAAGATCATAACGAAACCAAATAGCTGAAAATGAACCAATAAAACAGGCACTGGAATTGATCATTAACAAAAAGCGGTTCTGGTTTATGCCAAAAGAATATGTTACGTCCTTGAAAAATGTATCAGGTTAAAACAAAAAGTACTGTAGTTACTTTTT
>OX421445.1:46949858-46952358 GCA_949126865.1 Montipora capitata | reverse complement strand
GAGAAGTGTTAGTGGTACCTTTGCTAAGCAACCTTCTGCCAGGGGAACCTTTGTATGCTTTAGATTGCCACATTAAGGTCGGGAAGGTGGGGGGTGGGGGGGGGGGGGGGGGTTATAATGTAGGAGTGTAGGAGAAGCACTTCATCTTTAAAAGATAGGTTGTCCTAGTACACGTACTGTTTTGATCCCAGTCAGGGCTGGAAATTACGACTAAATTTGCTTCCCTTTGCGACTAAAATATCGCACATTTGCGACTTGTTGTCACCTTCGCTCTTTTGAAACAAAAGGGTTAGCAGTTGCCACTTTGCTGCTGCTTTTCCTAAATTAAATAAATAAATAAATGACAAAATTACTTTGTTTCTCGCAGTAAATTTTCTCTGATGATAGCACAATTGTAGAGTAATAGAGTTGTGCACGTAACATCATGATGATGTTACGTGCACATTACTCCAATCCTTCCATCATTCACCATTTTCAGCGGTTTCTTTACACACAAGTATTGGGGGCTCATATTTTTTTTGGCTAAACCGCTGACAACACAATGCAGTGCAGCGATTTTGCGACTAAAATTTGCAAAATTGCGACTAGATTTTTTCATTAATTTCAAGCCCTGTTGGTATGGCACAAACCCTCGTTTTTAAAGTGGTACTCTGATCAAATTTTTACCCTTGATTTTTTGAGTGTATCACATAGAATTCCATAAAAGAACAAAAACGCCATTTACCGTTTGCAAATATCTGCATTGGTTCCGGAGATATTTAAGTTTGAAAAATGGGTAAAATATGCAAATGAGATGACTGATGACGTCATACACTCAACCCAATATTATATTGAGTATATAAATAGAGCTAACTTGTCCAATTTGCAGCGCAGACCATTGAAACTTGATAGTCTAATAGTTCTACAGGAAACACACCTATGGCTATAAAAAATTCTGTTCCCATGGCCACTCATTTTTTTCCAGTCCCCACCCACTTGATTTCAATATGTTACTGATTTCCAGCTTGAATGATGTTAAACAAGGCCACAAACTCGAGCTAACATATTTATATGCTTGCTGGATCATGCATATGAAGTGCTGTTAGCAAATATCAAAATGGAATGCCAAAGGTGGCCAGGAAAGCTTTTAATATGGGGGAGGTCTGGAACCCAGTATGATGCCATGGTAACAGAACTGTTAAGCTCATATTGTGGAGAACATTTAGTAGAATCTTACTGCAAAAAATGAAAATTTTCTGACACAAATTGGCTGAGATATCTATTTTCATCATATTTGAACAAAATTTGGTTGAGTGTATGACGTCATCACTTGGCTAATTTGCATAGTTTAAAAACTCCAATATCTCTGGAACAAAAAGAGATACTTGAAAAAAGTAAACAGCATTTTTCTTCTCACGCAGACTACTTGTTTATGTTTCAAAATGGCTTAGATAGGAAAGATGCGATTTTCGTCATAGTACCCCTTTAATACTGTAACTGCTATGATCTTTATGTTAACACATACCATATGAGGAACTAAAAGCTTAAAGCCTGTTTGCAACACATCTCACCATAAGTACACTGTTTACATGTATATCCTGATCATGGTGATTCCAAAAGATAAACTCTAATAATCATATTGTACCTGCTGACCTGCTCCATGGGTAGATATATGGAAATTTCCAGGCACCTGAAGAGATAATAAATGTTCTTTTCATGCATATATCTTGAGATTTCACTAGAAAGACAAAGGAAGTAAGAAATGCTTCAGGAAGCATTCACATTCCACTGTTAACGTGTTGGCAAAGGAGTTCTCAGTTTCTGAGGAAAATGCAGTACATGTACATATTATTTGTGATTTGATTTCACTGAACTGTCAGTTTAACTGTAATGTTTAGTTTGTGAGCTCCCTTTAAAATAACTGCAAACAATAATTAGCTTCCTCCATCATGCTTTGCAAAAAGTCACAAAATTCTAAAATGGACAAGGGTGTAATTTTAAACAAAAGCTCCACTTCACATGGTCGTTTTTGTCTACCATTGTGACTTAATTATTTTGCTTTCAATAATGGCAGATTTTGCACTTTGCACCTGAGCCATGCTTTGGAGGCAGTTCTTTTTTTTTTTTCATTAAAAATTGAAGTATAATAGCAGAAGAATATTATAATGATGTGACAGGAAACTTTTGTGAAACAACAAGGCACTTTTGCAACTACAATGGCCGGTTAGGGAAAATTTAGCAGAGAATTTCTCACAGTAACCAAAGAATTCTCTGATCCTTGATGCCAAATGAACACCCATGTTGTGCAAGATGCTAATGCTTTTCAGATTAAGCAACTACAATTGGGCAGAAATTTGAATGTACAAAGTGAGGTTTGGAAGAAAGAACAATTTACGGTAGAGGCAAGCATACCTTATTTATGTTAAATTGACCAAAGAATATACATCCATCTACAAGAACAAACAAAATCAATATTTCCAAGTTAGAAGTGGTTTATCATAGGGAAGTGGATTAACAGTGG
>OX421445.1:46937358-46939858 GCA_949126865.1 Montipora capitata | reverse complement strand
ACGAAAGAAGTACATGTAATATGTCAGCTGGCATGCTCTCTCAAGAACATTCTTTAATTGCTCTAAGTGTATTCTATATATTACTGCACGCTCCAAATTTTACAGGACATTATTTAAACACGAAACAGCAAAACACTGAATCAGCAATACACCATGTACATGTATGACCCCACCAAACATTGGACACTAACCAACAAAAGTTGGGTTTTGAGATTGGATATCATTTTAGACCTAATTAGGCCTAAAACGTTATTGGTCGTAATTAATTGCAATTAAGATTAGGATTCAGATTAAGATTGAGATTAGGAGCAATAGGGTTTTAGGCATGATTAGGTGTTTTGTTTCGCTGTTGAAGTGTTTCACTATTTCATGGTTTTGTAATGCCCAATTTTATACATCTTTACAATAACCTTTGTATTCTATTTTCTGAAACAAACCTCCTACATAAGCAAAAAGATTACTTTGCTAATGATTTTTAGTAATGGTAATAGAACTGAGTCGAGCCCAATTCAGTCTGTAATCATACAAGTGATAACAAAATCGGACGACCACACAGCGGGAGTCTGATTTGTTTATCACGAGTACCGTAAACACCCGCAGATAAACTGCACCTTTTTTCCAAATATTGTCGCAAGAAATCAGGGGTGCAGCTTATCTACGGAAACGTTAGAAAAAGGCTACTTCCGGTGTCCAGTTTTCCACCTTTGCATCTGATCTAATGCCTGGTTACTAAGCTACAAACTTTCTGCTCACATTCTTGCTATAATGCCAAAATCTATGGTAAAACTGTGTTGAATGAAGAAATTCCTGCCACCAAATACCAGAAAAGATCAATCATATGTCAAAGTTGGTAGAACGATGTTCATTATATTAAAATGCTACAATTGTGGGTAAGACATTGAAGAATTTTCCATTTCAATGTCATTAGAGTTAATGTCGATGAACAGTGGATGAAGAAGAAACTGCAGGTCGCAAATACCCTGGGCGTTGGTTAGTCAATTTTCGCTCTAACAAGCGCCGCGGTATATGGGACCCGCAGTTTCAGCCCTTTTGAAGTGTTTGTTTAACAACTTCGAGCAAAAGAGAGACTGCTCGCAGTCCAATCTGCGGGTGTTTATGGTATGACCAAATTGAATGACATGAAGTCCTCTTACCAATTAATCATAAAAATTACAATTTCCGAGAAAAGAAGAAGAGCCAAGTCATGGAACAAAGGGAAAATTTGCAGTAAAAGACTGCAAAAGAGGCATAAATAATAATTATTGTTTAATTTCACTCTGAAAGAAAGTCCCAATTTAGAAGTCTGTACACTGTTTCTATGGTGATTGAAACCAAGGTTGTGATTTGTTGATTTAAACTATAATTTCGAATGCGATTGGCTTATTGAACTGTCCGGTTTAAACTGTCCAATAACAACTTGGCAAGTGAATTAAACCAATCACAATTGTAATTTTTATGCTTAATAATAAAAATTTGATGCAGCTTTTTACGTCAGGGGCCCATTCACTCGCAGAGCCCCTACCATAGATACATAAAGGTTTGCAGATGCACCAACATGTTTTGCGATTACACACAACATGAAACTAGTAAAATCACACAAGAAGTTTATTCTACTTCCACCTTTTATCAAGCAAAGGTATACTTTTCAGTGTGCTCTCGAAAGATGGTATCCACTCACATGGTCAGAACGCAGTGAAATTCATGTGCAAAACAAGAGTCATGTGCAAAACAAGAGTTTTGTTGTAGTTTCAATTTTGTCCCGGTTAATTAAAATTTAACTTTCTTTATTTCGGCTAACATTCATTGAAATAATCAAGAATTAGGAGGTACAAAAAAAATGAAAGAAAAGACTAAAGTGACGAAGAGCAAAATATTAACATTAATTCTCAAACTCCCCATCATCAAATACAAAGTGCTATGCACGCTATAACCTAAATATTGGATCGAATTACTGCAGGTGTTTTGATCTTTCGGGACATTTTTATTTTTGCTTCACTCAACTCATCGCCTTGGACCAAAACATCAAGCACTAAGCTTAAAAAGATTTGAGGTATGTCGCAACGTACGTACAGCAAAATAATCACCTATTAAACCCTAAGGCGAGTTTGGTTTGACACTGAAAGTAAACTCTAAGAAACAAGCTAACGATGCCTCTTCTTAAAACACACAATTTATTCCCACCAGTTTAATTTTCCTGCATATGAATCAACATAAGCCATTGCAGCTTGTTTTGACACGTGGACCAGTTCGGTTAGACACGAAATATAATGCACACGTCACATCCAAACTCCTACCTTCTAACATCAAACTGCATTTTTCTCCGATCCTTATCGAAGCAAAACAATTCTCAGATAGATTCAAACACCGAAAATAACATCAAATTAAATAATCGACAAGACATCAACCTGACGTTTCTGAATGTTTTGCCGCCATACATTCTTTTATACGCGGTGAGCGACGATTGGCTTAATTTTTCTGCCAGGCGTTCCAAAAGAAAAGA
>OX421445.1:46887358-46917358 GCA_949126865.1 Montipora capitata | reverse complement strand
GTAGGATTTTTAATGTACAACGAAAAAAGCAAGGTGACTCCCCCAAATACCAACCCGGTGTGGCCAACACATCTTGCGTACGCACAACCATTTTTTACCCGGTCAATGAGCTGCCATGGACAGCTGTTTCGACCTTGCTGGGTGTCATCAGCATGCTGTAGCTAACATACCAGGCGGGTGTTTTTAGGCACCCCTTTAATTGGCAGCTTCACATGCAAGACATGTGGTAAGCTGGGTTGGGAACACTGTTTTCCCACGGCAAGAACAACGAAAAAAGCAAGGTGACACAAACACCAACTCGATGTTTTTACCCGTTTTGGTCTGAAATAAGGTATCGATTTTGACCAATTTGGTCTAAAATAGGGTATGGTTTGCTCACTCAGCAGTCTTGAATTGGGTATGTTTTTAGAAGAAGCTTTTTTTTCATCATTATGCGATAAGACATCAACAAAGCCCTTCTCAAATTATGAAGCCAACCCTGTAATGGCTGAAATAGGTCTGAAAATATGAAAATAGGTCGTAAATAGGGTATCAAGTTTTTGGTCAGGTCTAAAATAGGGTAGGGAAAATCTCAGATTTTTGTTTGAAATAGAATAAGGGTTTCAGTACGCGGGTCACGCACCTCACCCAACTTTTCTGGGAGAAGTCCTGTTCCCAGGAAAAGTAGTGCAGTTGCGGAAAATCTTCATGTCTTATTAAAAGTCGCAAAAGCACAGTCACTACTTTTATCCCCTCGTATAATGCCCTGGCAATAATCAAATAATAACATTGACAACCGTTCATTTTAACACTATACATGAACAGTCCGAAAGAATGTATGAATTATCTGTTTCTAAACGTCAACATTACTGGACTACACAACAGATGATTTTTCTGTTTTTAAACGTCAACATTACTGAACTGGATAAACGGTAAATTGACCGTGTATATTCACAAACCGGACCCTAGCTGTTATCTCGTAATAATCCTAAACTTCAGCTTATAAACAAACCCAAAAAGAATTTTAAAAAATTCAAATGAATTTCAATTCGTTTAACCCTTTCACTCCCAAGAGTGACACTTACAGATTTTACTCTGTCTAACGCCAGACGATTTTACTCGTCAATGGGGAACCCCACGGGAGTGAAAGGGTTAAGGTGGTTCAAACCAGTTTCAACACTTTCAAGAGACCTTGTCATAAAAAGGATTGACACTACAACACTTTATCGAGTAACAGCAACGTTGTCAACGTTATCGTACCATGTGAAACATCAATTATTGCTAAACAAGATGCATTCATTTTTGTGACGTAACAAGTTACCACGGCAACAGGAAAGCCTTTCAAAAACAGCCCATATTTTGGCTTTAGTTGCTCATATCCGAAAAACGAACTCGGTTACCCCAATTTTTTATTGCTCAAAAGAGATCAGCAGGCCAAGATAAATAAAACTCTCTGCAAAATGTAAAAACGTTCTGTGGAGCCGATTCAGAGCTACCTTAAATTTTCAATTATATTAGGTGGCTCTAATCCGCTCCACAGAATTTTTTAAACTTTGCAGAAAGTTTCATTCTTGCATGCTGATTACATTTCAGAAATAAAAAATGAGCGTAATCGAGTTCGCTTTTGGGATATGAGCAGCTAAAGCCAAAATATGGGGTGTTTTTGCAAGGCTTTCCCGTTGTCAAGGCAACTCTTTACGTCACAAAAATGACCAATCTTTTTCAGCAATAATTGGTGTTTGGTATGGTACCATAATATTCCTGTTAAGTGTTGTAGTGTCAATCCTTCTAATAAGAACGTTTTTTTCAAGTGTTGAAACTGGTTTGAGCCAGCTTAAAACACTTACCACATGAATGGGAAAAATGAATGTCAGTCGACAATTCAAAAACTAGCTGTCACCTTGGTAAAATACCACGCAAAGTCAAAGTTTCTTTTAATTTTTTCATTTCTTTGAAGACTTGATGGATAGGAAAAATATTGGCTGCTTCTTTTGTTTGGTCTGTGTGGTCTCCATGATTATCATCAGGTATGCAACCAAGAGACAATTGTTAATTAGCCATGCAAAGCTGTTCTTCCTCTTCCTCTGGTGTGTTTAGTGACAACCAGAAATTGGAAAAGCTAGTTGAGTTTCGGCAATCAGGGAAATTAATTCCGTAGCTATCAACAGGACTCTGGTTTGCGGGCAAATTGCTGCAGTTGAAATGGTTGGCCTAGCACAGTTTAAAGTCCATTTTTTGAGAAGCTTGTCGTTATCAAGATATGTTTTTCTCTCAAGGAGAGATTTCACAATTTGTCGTCGAAAGTTGTCCACTGCCCTTCATTGATTTCTTTACAAACGCTATGTCCTGTTTAACTTTCAGCCAATTTCTCGAATTATTTTGGATATTTTTCAAGTAACACATCTTCCAATAGTTTGTTAACAGACCCGAGCATAGACCCCATCTTCTTCGCTCTTGTGGGCCTCCCTTGCCTTCTTTAACGTAACTTCTATGGACGTCCTCTGTTGAACAATGGCTGAATAGGTTCTTGCTCAAGTTTAGTTACTGATGTTTCCAATGCTTTTCATGATTTTGTTTTTTTGCTCTTGGAGCTTCACCTTTTCGTCAGGATGTCGTGCTAATTCTCTACAGAAAAAAAAACCGTCTGACAACTGCGAACAGTGCGATTTCGGTAATGGCAATTGCTACATCGTTACTTTGGCCGGGAAAGGTTATTGTCAGAAGCCGCCTCCCTCATTCTTCGGTAACAGTCTTTGAGCACCTTCCTTTTATCAGCTGCTTCGGCAAGTTTTTCCTCTATGCCGTGGCGTTTTTCTTGAAATGAATCTTTCTCCAGGGGACACTAATTTTCATCTGATTGTTGCGAACGAAACGCTTGCGTCACCTTGCGGTTTTTTTTCCAACGCTACTTGTTTCGCCAACGCTAAGGACAATTTTGTTCCTTGCCGAGGAGATGTAGAGGTGGGACGTTTCTCAGAGGATAACGGAAACTTGTTTTTCGACCTTTCATGGTTTCGGACGGGTGTTTTAATGCAGCTAACCATAGCCGATTCTTGGGTCCTTGCCATTTAACCGGAATTTTTGGTGAGAAATCTTTGACAGATGGTACTGGACATTTCCTACAAAAGAAATGGGAAACTATGGAAAGCCATAACTTTCTTGAGTATTCGTTATGCTTTTGGTCTTGAAGCTTTGTCTTGTGGTGTGCTTTTGTCATTATGTGGTGTTGTTTTGTCATCATGTGGTGAGGTTTGATGGTTTACGTGTTGTGTTTCCATCATGATGTGTTGAGGTCTTCCTTTGACGTGCTGTGTTTACATTTTAAGGGGTGAGGTTCTTTTATATGACGTCAAGTATCTCCCTTTATATGATTATAAACACAGCACGTCAAAAGAAGACCACAACACAGCACTTAACCAGCAAACCACGTCACATAATGACAAAACCTCACCACCTAATGACAAAACCACACCATACCACACAATGACAAAACCTCACCACATAATAATGTTTCCACAATACACTATGACAAAACTCCAAAACATCAAGATAAAAATTTCAAGAGCAAAAGAATAAAGACTTCATAAGAAAGGTAGGAGTGAGCCGTTCAATTTGTGAGTCCATTTCCGAATGCCGTAAGAGTCTGGGTACAAAAAAATGTTGCGGCCAATGCCCGCCAAGTGAAGTGATCTAATCCTCACATCGGAGCCTGGTTCTAGTGGTGCAAACAAATGGTACGTACAGAAAATTCCGGTCGTTTCGGCAAATGTGGAAAAAAATTAACCTTCGAAAGTTGTCCTTTTTTTCCGGAGAATTTCCGTCGGTGTCAACCGTTCCATTTGTTTTCCCACTGGAACAACTGGCTTTTCTGACAAACGGTAAGCGCCCCTTTTAACGGTTTCTGACGCCATATTGGCTGGGGGGAAAACACGGCTTAAATGACAGTGAATGTATGGGAATTTTTCCGACTTTAAACTATTATAAAGCCTTTAAGGTCTGAGTATGCAAATGCCACGTTTTGTGAAGCGACATAAGGAGATTTGAAATATCCAAATTTCAGAAGTTGTGCCTTGTGCAATGATCTAATTTTCCGTTAAGTGAATGATATTAATAAAATGACTAAAGATATTTTAATTTTCTTTATATCTGTCCTTTTGCAGTGGAGTTAGAGAGGGTTGAATTCGGCCAAAATCCCATACGTTCACTGTAATTTATGCGGCGTTGGCCACACAACCAAGATGGCGTCAGGAACCCTGAAAATTTTGAAAAGAAGAAACTAAGAAACTATCTGCTACCATAAAAATGAAGAGCTATCTACCCTATTTCCGGACACAGCTAGTGGCTGCCGTACTGAATCCTTATCAACCCTGACTTCCTGTCAAAGGTCAAAGAATCTGGGGATGAACCTTCCCCCAGGGCTCCCCTGTAGGTTTCCGCAGTCCCCAGGGTCTCAGTTGTGGGAACAGTTTTAATATGGCGGTGGGTTCGGAAGTCTTGGAAGTCACATGTCCAGTGACCAGCATACTAAATTTCTATGTTTAGGATAAAGAAACCAATCAAAAGGTTCAAGTGCACAAAGAGAAGAACCGGAGGAGTATGAAAATGTTAGTGCTTAGGAATCGAGTCAAGAAGTTGGAGGGAATAACAGAGATCTAATGTTCTTTTTATGGCTCCGAGAACACGATCCCACGATCCCACAGTCCCCAGGGTCTTGTGGGAACAGTTTTAATATGGCGGTGGGTTCGGAAGTCTTGGAGGTCACATGTCCAGTGACCAGCATACTAAATTTCTATGTTTAGGATAAAGAAACCAATCAAAAGGTCCAAGTGGACAAAGACAAGAGCCAAAGGAGTGCCTAGGAATCGAGTCAAGAAGTTGGAGGGAATAACAGAGATCTGAATTTTCTTTTTATGGCTCCGAGAACACGATCCGGACGTATCATAAGAACGTCATTTAGGGCTGTTTTGTGGCCATAAGAGCTAAGTCTAAGGCCTCAGTTATTAAGCTGTTTTTACCTCCGTGAAATAGCCAAATGCTTGTTCGTTACTCGAGAAAATGCGGGTTTTTAGCAAGTTTTTCGCGAAAAGCCCGATTTAATTTATGTGAAACGTGATCTTAACCCCCCACCCTATACCCCCCTCAAGATTGTCCACGGTTGCTTGCTTCAAAACACACCTTATTCCCTTGTACATTTTGTTTCAGTTCAGATCATATAACGAAACAGAGTTTACTCGTTAAAAAGAACCTGCATGCAGACATATTCATGCTCGCATGCACCCTTTTAATGAACAAGACAAAGGATCAAATCTCCTGAATATATATTATCAGCTGATCTGTATTGGGAAAACAAAATCACCTTGTAAATAGACAATTGGGTATTACAAAAATTTGGGGTGCTAAACGGTTTACATGCGTCATATGTTATATAAGTTAGTAATGTGCTTAATTAAGGTTATTTTATTAGCCTTCTGTTTCAGCTGCTTACGAAATTTGCTATTCTAGTCCACGGTTTATTCAGTTCAATGTAAATTGTTTTTGTTTAGCTAGCCGCTGACCAGCCATTGCCAGATTAGCGTACTAATTAACAATTATATCCGTAGCTCGCAAGGGCTACGGGTCAATAGCCCTTGAGGCGAAGCCGAATGAGCTATTGACCCGTGGCCCTTGAGGGCGAAGGGTCTAATTGTTTTAGTATCACCCATCTAGTCGGACACTGAAAAGGCAATAATAAAGTTAGCAAATGCAAGTTGAAGAAATATTTATTTGGGTCTTCTCGCCACAATTATTGCAACATCCGTCCTTTTTTTTATTAATGACTTTATTCTTATTATTGATTGTCTTTGTAATATTATTAATTGTGTGGCAAATAAACATGTTGCATGAACTTGTACTTCACTAAATCTCTTCATAGTTACATTGATGTAACAGATCTAAACAAGTTTTTACAGGCTTTTAAATTTGTCTTTGACCATGAGTTTCTTCTTACTTTCGAGGTTGATACACCCATTTATGAGTTTGTCCACGATTAGAAATACGGTGCCTTTTGGAAACTCTGTTCGATTAATGTACTGTTAAAGACTATGGAATTCTCAACTGGTTTCTGCTATCCTCGCGAGCTTCGCGGAAATACGTAGAGGGTGTCAAAAAGATCCGGGACTTTCTCAATTTTGAGTGAGAGGGTTCTCTGCATGCTTCTCTTCGACAAGTTGTTCGGCGTAAGCGCCGGCCCAAATAAAAGCAGTGTTGAGATTTACCTTGTCCTCTTCTCTTGCCATTGGGCCATCGACAATACGATTATACCTCTTACTAACCGAGTTCGAGGTCCGTACTGTAAGTTACGGACCGAGTTTTTTCCCGTTGATTTATGGCCCAAGCGCGAAGCGCACAGGCCATAAATCAACGGGAAAAAAAGAGGATCCGTAAGTTACAGTACGGACCGAGAAAACGAGGTTAGTAAGATATTTATTGTATCTCTGAGGTTAACCGGCGCGCGGGCAAGGAAGCTAGTCGAAGTGAAGCGGAAGGTTTAACTGCCACAGAGAATGCCGTGCCAAAATCCCAAAAACTAAATCTTCTTGGCTGTTAAGTTTGAAATAGTTGCTTGCAAGATTCAAACAGTTTTCAGTACAAGTTTATGCAACAGAAATGACATGAAAAACTCGCTAGATGATGTTTTGTCGAAATTTTAAATTTAGCGGGCTGGACAGCGGGCCGTACTGTAGAATACGGCCCGCTAATTTAGCCAATTACAGCGCGCGTACTATCTGAGAGATATAATAAAATGTCTTTCTTCCACATCCGAAACTGTGTATAAGCTTCTTTGCATGTCCAAATCACGGTCGTTTGGGGGTTGTGTGTGAAAATAGACATTTCCGTAAATTCACGCGTACGGTTTCAGTTTCTAACATCAGTATACTAATCCTGTTGTGTTCCCGGATTGTTTGTTACTATTTTCACATTTTCCCGAACAGCCAGCGCCAGAACGAGTTTCTGTCGTCGGGATCAACAGGGGCAAGTTTCTTTTAGGCTGTAAAAGTTTTTCTCATATCATAATTCATCATGCCGGGAACATTTACAAATATGGAAATGTCAGCAGATGAAATGAAATACATGGATATTGTGACATTCCAAATAGATTTTTAGTCTTACTCCCATTTTACACAGCACTGCTACTATATTACTGGTTTGATAATTTTGGTGAAGACCCTTCGGGCACTGGCTAGGCCAAAGGGAAAACCAACAAACTTCCACACTGTGCTCTTCCACAGAAATCTCAGATATTTCTGGTGTTTTAACCGCACTGGAACTGCAGGGCCGTAGCAAGGGGAGGGGCCGGAGGGGGTCGTGCCACTTCACGTTTTCCCCTAAAAACTAAAAACACAAGTATAAAATGTTGAAAATAGAATTTCATGTTTGAAACAATGAAGATGACAATAATTTCGAGTAGAGTAATTCCTGATAAACTTTAATTACAGCACACATTTCATATTTTTACTTTTTTTATTCGGTGATACAACAGTACAGGAAAAACCAGCTAAAAATTACAACAAACAAGAAATGAGACAAAAATATAAATGTGTCAAATTGTTTTGACATCCAGGCGACTCACTCTCTTCCGGCGCTGGATTCGTCTTTGGAACATGATCTAAACTCAGCAATGTCCCATCAAAACCCCCCGAAAATCGAAGCAGAAGTCGCTCTTTTCCTGGGTAAGGCTCCAGGATAATAAGGCGAATGTCGAGGATGAGAAAGTAAAAACGTCTTGCGCTGCAGAAATGCCTGAGAGGAGTTCTGAGAGTGGCCAGGATTATGATGCTGTTGAGTCTGTTGAAGCAGTTGGTTCCCAGGTACCTCTACTTGGAGATAGACCAAATCAGCCTAGAAATCCGACTTCCTTCCAAGTCCCACGGAATAGGAATAGGTCCTTCCAGATGGGGTGGTTTGATTGCCACCCGTGGCTCCGTGCAGTACAGTGGAAGTATGGATGCTGTGTTTTGCTGATTAAGTCTACGTATGGCTCTAAGGCAATTCAGACCGTAGCAGAACAGATCACAGGCAAAGTTTCTTTCGGTATTCGTTAAGAAAGACTTAAAAACTAATTAATATCGACAACTCATAGCTATAGCTAGCTATGTGAAATGTGCTTGGCGAAATAAATACGTCATTAACTATCTCTTAAAAGAAATAATCAACCGTAGCATCCTTTTAAAATAGCTAAAGATGTCTTATTCCGCAAGACTTCGGAAATTGTAACAACCTATTGGAGGAGGAACGCAATGAGGGTTAAGTCCCTTACAGACTAATAATAAAACCTTACAAAATGTGTGAAACTCGACAGGCAACCAGTGTAACTAGGCGTTATGTGGTCATGCTTGCTGATGAACGTGCTGCAGTATTCTGAACAAGCTGCAGGCGTTTGAAAGGGAACTGACAATCCTGGTCAAAACTGTTGGAACAATTCCCGCTTTGCCGCCATCTCCCGGGGCCCGAAAAAGGCAGCGAAAGAAGAACACGCTATGGTCATATAACAATGGAAACATGTACAGTAAATTCTCTACTTTTTGGCCATATTTGATAAGTGGCCCTACGTCTTTTGACCGTGGACCCTCATTGTAGGTAGTCTATTAGCATTATTAACAACCATCCGCTCTAGAGATCACAAATGAACGTATCAGAATTTCAGTCAATTCACCCATAAGTACTTTCTAATTTTACTGATGTTAGTAAGATGGAAATGGCATGACTTGCATTTCATGCTAGCATGATCCTCCATCCTGATGCTTGGGTCGAAGGTGACACCCAGATTCTTAGCCGAACTTGAACGGACTCCAAGAGACAGCTTTAATGTATGTCAGACCTCGCAACAGAGAAATCATTTCATTCAAGATCAAACGATATGTAAAGCTGAGTATCATCAACATAAAGGCGATATAACAAATCTTGCTCCCAGTTAATGATATCAGCAACCGGTGGCGTATATAAAGCATAAAACAGATCTAGAGGTCCGAGGAAGGACCCCCTGTGGTACCCCACGTTGAAGTGGAAGAAGTGAAGATCTTGAACCGTGATCTCAACAAATTGCGCGCAAGATCAAAGGTAGGGCTTAAACCATATTAAAACAGTTCCAGATAAACCAAAACGCTGTAACAATCTTAGACTAGTCTATAGTATAGTATAAGATCGCAAGATCGCTTTTTTCCGCATTTGTTGTATTGCCAAGTTTAGGCGATATTTATCCCATGATACTCCTAAGACTATCGTTCACGCTTATATAACCTCGCGTTTAGATTACTGCAATGCCCTATACTATGGTCTTCCTAAGAATCTGATTGATAGACTTCAACTTGTGCAGAATTCAGCAGGTCGCCTCGTTACTGCGTCGAGAAAGTATGAACATATTACACCGATCCTTCGGCGTTTACACTGGCTCCCTGTGCGCTATAGAATTATTTTTAAAATATTGTTACTGACGTATAAGGCTCTAAACGGTCAAGCACCTAACTACATCAAAGACCTGCTGAAGTATAAGATCTCGGGCTGTGTATAACCATCTTCAGTCAAACATTTGCTTGATGAGCCCATAGCTAATTTAAAATGGTGATAGGGTGTACTCCATTGCTGGTCCAAATTTGGGGAATAAGTTACTGTATTTAAAACTAAGCCTAAGACATAGCTGTTTACGAAGTCTTTTGATTTATGTTTTTATTGTTAGCTAGAATTGCATTGAATAATGTAGCTTTTTACATTATTTAAGAGTTATGATATTGTAAAGCGCCACGGACAAATAGTGGAGTATGGCGCTATATAAATGCATTCATTTATTTATTTATTTATTTATTTATTTATTTATTTATTTATTTATGTTATGGTTGACAGTATCAAATGCGGTGGATAAATCAAGCATAAGGCCCGGGTTTCTTGAAGGATGGTTAGCGCTAACCAGCGTTAAATCATGGAAACATAAATTTTATTATTATTTCATTCTTATTAAAGGAGCTATGGTTTCATGGTTTCGCGTCTATAGGCACAATAAAATTGGGCGAAGAAAATATTCAAGTATACGAGCAAAAACTGTACTGTAAACGTACTATAAACGGAGGTTTGCTGCCAAAAATCGGCCTGATTTCCTAAATCCAATATGGCGGAAAGTTGAGAAATTCAACAGAGCACGCAAAAATCCTGCACATGCGCAGGTCGTGACATAGCTCCTTTAATTTATCATGTGGTCTGCTTACAGTTTGTGGGGCGACCACCGCTGACCTATTACCATTGTTGTTTTCCATTGTAAACCCCGCTGTTGGGGGCGAATAAAAGTTGTTTACACCTACAAATTGAGGCGATTGTTCTGAAGCATAATACACATTGGAGCAACCATTTAAAAATTAATGGTGGTGCAGAACCGCGATATAAATCCACCGACGATCTCAAAATTAATATCTAACAACTATTCACCGATGTGGAGATGGCTAGTGGTGGATATTCGTGACGTGGTAAATATCGACCACTAGCCACCTAGACTGAGGTGAATAGTTGTTTTAATGTATACTAAAACGGTGAGATAATACATTACAAAAATTTATTCCTGTAACGATTACAATATTTACGGGCGCAAATCCCGCGCGAGTTGCTCGGATGTGAATAGCAAAGGATATCGGGAGTTTGAGCAGCCAATCAGAGTGTGCTTTGAACGCTATCCACTGTTTTAGTGTGTACTAAAAACGGTTATTACATTGCACACTGTTTCACACACCACACACTTGAATAAATTGTCTCGAACAATAGATTACTCCCGAAGGGCCGCACTACACCTAGTCATCACTGACAACAATAATCCATTTTCTACGCCACTACACTACAGGTGAGGCTAGACTGCCTTTATCTGACTAAAAAAAAAAGTTCTCAGATATTGTGTATCAATCGCTAATCCAAGAGCGCAGAAACAAACAAAAGCCGGAAACATCCATGCTTAACCACCACGAACGTGACAACTTGAAGAGGGTTGTAGACGATCCTGAAAGGAACACATGAGCCCAACAGACCTGTTCACAACTGAGTGGCTGCAAAGTTGGTAGAGCATTGCATCGAATTTTTCAGGTGTCTATAAGAGACCATTGCTTAAATTGTCCAGATAAGAGAGAGGATCGCTTCACTCTTCCGTCTCCAGTTTACAATTAAGAACGTCCGATAATTACATGTAAATGAAGAGCTTTTCGAAGTGTCTTACCACACGCAAAGTTAATAAAATGAATGATTAAATGAATGGCGGACTCTAGCAGGCACAAAAGTACGTGAGAAAGAAACAGAAGAGAAACGGGCCGACGCCGTTTCAGAACATCTCAGGGTATTTTAATGAATTCTTATTTTCACCCTCATCCTCGACAATATATATATATAGAAAGAGAGAGAGAGTACATGTTACGAATGCATTGATTCAGCTCACCATGGAAATACGTCCATGAATAAATACGTTCTTTAGTTTGACATGAAGCATGCGTGATTATTAATTATCTTAGGAGGAAAAGGATGTGTAGGAGGGCATGCTTCAAAAAATCCTCTTGTTTGCACCAATGCAAACACCTTATGCTCGAGCTATCATAAAATACCCTGATACCGTCTTAAAGTCTGCCGGTAACGGGTTGCCGGTCCTCCATTTCTTTACCTAAGGTTCACCTCGCCGTGTGTTGCCTATCCTTAGGGGCGAGAATCTGAGTGAAGGTAAATCGAGACTTAATGGCGAGTTTAAGCGGAAAATCGGGACGTAAAGTGAGCAAACTAATTAAATACATTCGACCAAAAACAACGCACAACAATAGCATTGGAATATATAGCGCGCAAAATGCCCAGCCGAAAACTTATTGAAACATGCTCTTTCCGCTGTTCTTATAATTGGTTGCTGAACAAGGCAACAACATTCTTAGTTTAATATTCGATAAGTTTAGATGTTCATGGAACATCGAAGAAAGAACTTTAGCTGTGGACCTCTTTAACCATTCCTATAACTTGTAAATAATCGTAGTTTAAGCAACTCTTTGTATTGGTTGAACTGAATTCGCGTGATGTGTGCCTGCCGCACTCGGTATACGGTCAGTTGAAGGAGAAAAGTGACAACTCGGACCTAATTACCTTAGGCCATAACTCGGTTTGCCGCAAAATCCCAGTTCACCAGTCAAACCAGCTTAAAATCCGTCTTGCGGTGGCACCAAATGGCCAGCCTCTGAACCGAGATCCCCAGGTATGATGCCAGGATCACTCTTAAAGGCTCCTGATATCTGACGAATTTTACTCTAGTTTAGGGGAAACTGGCCCTCCAATTTTGCTATGTCTCAAAAAAAGCGTTTATAAGATTTCTGATCCAGTTAGCCGTGAGCAAATTAAATGAGGGAGGAAAGGAATGATCAGAAGACGAAAAATAAGGAACGCCGGGTACGATGACGCTGACTCAAAATATAAATGCGTGACCAAGATTTGCGTCGTGCAAACGCCCTATGGTCGTCATCAACATTCCATTATTATTTTTGTTTTTTCAGATTTTGTTAATAGGATCATTCAAACTAATCACTCAAGAATTTACTTGAATCTTATCCGCAGAGCGAAAGCATTCATTTCGATGCAATTAAAATCATTTTATGCAAAGGTTCAGACTACACCGGCCTTACCGGCGAAGAGCTAATATCAAGTCTGTGAAAAGAAGAGCTTGTCACTCCCGTACGTCACCGAGACCCAGCAATAATTCTGAAGTATCGCACGGTTGCCAACCAAGATAATCCCGTTGAAGACCAGTTGACTACTTAATTTAAAAACTACTGCATTTGTTGTTACATGTAATCTTTTAGGATACAGCCTGGATATCAGCATCAGCATAAATAAATCCAAAAGCACCAAACTTCGTTTTGTAATGCATGTAATCTCGGCGTACCCAGTGACAGGATTACTAACCAATTATGATTAAGACACAGCCATGTAAACTTAAGACGCGGCCTGCATAACAGCATTAGGCCATAGCTTAATGCTTATAAAGTAGAAACTGACTTCTTGCTCTCATGTAGTAAATTGTTATTTTCTTAACTTAAAAATGGTGTCGCTCTGAAGCAATGAGCCGAATGTTTTAACTGTGCACATGCAGTAAGTTTTGTTTGTTGCTCTCCGTCATCGTTGACTCGTTTCGCACGCAGAAGATGTTCTCAGGACAACAAAATGTAGATGTAAGGGCAAAAGCAAGACTGCCTCGTTTCTTTCATGTTAAATTTAAAATGTAACTTAATGTCGATTGGGAATCATGCCAGACAAACTGATCCGGTCACTGTATTTGTATCTTTTTCAGCACACTGTGATGTCATCGTTCAGTTTCTGAAAGTTCCAGGTCATCGTTTTCACCGGATAGGTATCATGGACAGAAGACGAATGCCGCGGATGAATACCTGTGTAAATTGGACCGCAAGGTTTGAATTGGGGACAATTACAGAGCTGTCCTGTCGGAAATGTTGCAAGTGTTATGGTGGCCAAGGCGAAAGGCCGGTTCGACCTCTGCGACTTTCTGTTCTGCTGGTAACAAAAGAATGACAAACTGAAGTTATACGCTAGGAATAAGTATGCGCGCGAGAGACGAAAATTCACAGCAGAATTCGTTGTCATGTTTTGTTCCAAGAATAGGAGATTGAGTAATTCAATTAACGTTGTAACCTTGACGTGATGTTTGTCTCAGAAAAACAAAGAAGTGCTCAAAACGATTCTTTTATTGTTCTGTTATTCTTTTATCCGTCCAGAAAAACGGAAAGACATTTCGGCTAAAGTAGGCGGGCTATCTTTTGGAAATTGAGAACAGACATCAAAGCCATCGTGGTTTTTCTGAAATGTAGAGGAGCGCTTCCGCAAACAAAAATCGGCGATGATTGATCACCATATTCCACAAACGTAACAACGAATGTCACGGGGTTCATGTCATAAGGTGTTGTGGTTTTTCACACGTAAGGAAAACGAATTAATGACCGACGGGCTGCAATGTTCAGTACAGCTGTAACTGTCTGCAATGAGGTGTGTAAAATTGTATGCGTGATCTGTGGGAAGCACTTCAGGCAGATGGGTATGACAATGATGCAAGAAACAAACGAACTCACAGTTCACTAACAAAAGACGAGACAAGGCGAACAAACCTTCCTTGGACAGTAATTAGAGTTAGCGCTGGTTGGCTATCCTTGAATAAGACTATATATTTTGCGTGCGTGATCTTTAGTATGTAGCTGTGATGAGAGGCGTGGCAGGAATGTTTCAGAAAATTCTTGCGTCCTCTTCATTTCAGCAAACACTGTGACCGCGTTGGCAGAATCTCACAGAGCCCGGTATCAGTTCTCTGAATCCCCAAGCAGAAAAGATAGCAAATGAAAGAAAACTGAAGTTTAATTGTTAGGCATGAAATTGGGGCGAGCGTCAGTAACTAAGACCATTTCACTTAGGCGGACCACATACTCGTCTGCAAGCAGTGTTTTTGCTTGTTTTGCATACAATAAAATTTTGTTCGTTTTCTTGCCTGAAACAGTCTAAATTTTCTTCTACACGCAACTGTTACAGACAGATTCGAGAAAGATGGATATATGTTTATATCAGTAACGACATTAACGGGATGTCGATATTAACGGAAAAATCTTGAAGACTTGCATGCGAAGACTGTGCCGGTCTAATTGTCCACGATGAACAGTCGTTTCCGCGTCGTATTCAGTAATATCGTCAAAGTTGAAGAGGAGTTCGAATTTAAGGGCTACTTTGTTCTTCATCTTAAGACCAATCTAGATTGCATAGTATTTGCTAGTAATTTTGTTATCAAAATCTAGTGAGTATGGAAAAAGGATTGACGTTTGATGTACGAAAGAATCGCCACAACCCACCTTCCATTGGGTAAACTGAATCGGGAACTGAATTGTAATAAATTTCGTTGTCAACCAAAAGCACATGTCTAGTATAAACTACTTATTAAAAAATTTATCGATCGCAAAAAACTTGAAAACGTTTTTGAGTTACTAGTCAAGGGGTTACTACACTGAAAAGCTGAGATACGTACCTACATAGGTTATTTATTAACGCCGCTTGGATACCATTTCCATAACAACTTCTATAAAATTCAGCTAATCGACATCCTGGTCATTCTATGACTTTACTAGAGCTTAGCCAGAAGAAATTTCTAATGACGTGTCTTGGTTTAGATCATTAATGTGAAAGAGCCAGATTACCAGCTCGAATGTCCAGTATGGCTTACTATGCATATCTACATTTCCCAGAAGTAGACCAATGAGCTTTTATCAATAATTGGTGACTGGAGTGCTATTAATTATCCATGAGACACAGGCATTCACTACTTGCACAAATCCCATAATACACCTCTTTTACCCCCAAAAAATCTGCATAGGCATTGTTATCGACTTCTCTTGGGACATTTTCATGTCCCAGGAGAAATTGCAAACAATTGTTATGCAAAAGTTTTGGGGGTAATAGAGGTGTATTATGGGATTGTGCAATTAGTGAATTCGTTAACGGGCGAGATTTGGTAGATCACCTTCACGGAAGAGTGTGCTGATGAACATTAGAAAGAAAAGTCTGGTCAATCCCCAACCTCTCTCGGCGGGCTTTTTTCCGCATTACCCAAAGAAAACGACGACTTTTTTTATAATCAACATTGGTTAACTCAAAAGGGATAAATGATTCATCTAAAGGCAAGACTTTTTCATTTCATTTTTATTAAGGCAACTCTTGCCCTTAAATTATAATTGTTACACTTAACTCTTCGTCTTCGTTTACGAATATTATCTATTGTCAAAGTAAAATACATATATACATTTTTAAATAATTGTATTTGCACCTCTTCGTCACAATCTATATTTACATCATTATATGACTCATTTTACTCCTCTTATTTATATATTTCAAATATCTTTGATCGTTTCAATATCTACATATTATATTAACTATATTCAGTCTTTTGTATAAGTACAAAAATAAAAATATATCACCTCTGAGTTCTATACTCGTACCGTTATACAGCACACTGCATGAATTGAAGTGTCTTTTGGTCAGTTTTTATAGCTTGGGACCAAACTCCGCAGTGGGGAATGCGGCTCAGTTCGGTCGCCGGTTTTTCCTGCCCTGTTCCCAGAAATTCTTTCTAATCCCTACTGAGAACACTGGTCTCATGCTATGTGTTTATTCTGCTCTTTTTTATGCCAATTTACAAGGAATTATAATAAAATAATTCAGATAAATGAAAGCAAGATTTTTGCTTTCCGTTGCTATTGCTCTTGTGATCTAACTATAGCGGGGAATATGAATGCGAGATAAGCGATTCCTTGAGGAACCATAAATTTTGTTTCCCCAGAGAAATATTCGTCTGTTTAGAAATAATGCAATTTTGTTGACTTCGACGTAAAGAAGAGTTGTTGTCCGACCAAACCAATCGACACGTTTATCAAAAATAATATTTGAAAACTAATAATTGGGCAATTTTTAGAAACTACATTGGCGACGTAACAAGCCCAGGCGGATTCTGTTTGGTGCCTGTCAACTCTGTGCCACATGGAAAAGGAGAAAAACTAAGAAATCCGAACGGAGACGGTGTCCCACAACACTTTGTCGGTGTACTTAACATCAGTTCACTGCTTGAAACTTTTCTCTCTGCTGATTGGCTCTCACTTTCCCAATTCAACAACTGTCCCATGAAGTTAAAGTTTGGTGAAATAATAGAGCGCCGCTTCTTTACGTACTCATAAGCTTCGTCAAGTCTGAGCCTGTATCTACTAATTAAGTATGCTAGGCATATGGTCGCTGATCTGGATATCCCAGCTTGGCAGTGGACTAAAACTCGTCCTTTTGAGTTCTTTACTGAATCTGTAACAAACAAATGAAAGGAATGATAGTAAAGATTACACAAGACTATCCTCACATTGCTACGGCTTGGATCTATAAAGAGTCCAATCTCTCGTTGCGTTGAAGCATGACTTCAGAAGGGAAACACTTATTACGCTGGCTTTGACTTGGTAGCACGTACCATACAGTTACTCGTTTTAGTCCTTCAATCTTTCAAACAAACGTTCCTTAACACCTACGCAATATTTTGACAACCTCCGCCAATTATTACGGAAAAAGACTACAGTTCGCTTTTTCGATATCTAGACTGGGGCGTTCTTCAAACTAAAGAACGACAAAAAAATGGATAAAAAAATTCTCGTAGACCGTTGAAAATGTCAACGATCAAGGCGCGTTTAAAACTCACCTATAAATTTGGCCGCTTCTTCGAACCATTTTCCAATATCTGCAGTGTAGGTGTCATCCACAGGGATGGATTTGTAATGAAATGTGTTTTCGAAGAAATTCGGAATGTTTCGTGACACATTCACGATAGAAGTGATTCCAAGTCGTTCGAGCACCTCTCTCTGTGAGGCATGTATTTCACTGCCGAGATACAAGTGTTTTAAAATTTCAACTGGTTCGTTTTGCTTCAGTATAGAACCTGGTCTTGCCTCGGACTCCTTGCTTTCTGTATCAACTTTCGGGTTCCAAGTCCGCCTGGACTCCTTGGCCTTCAGTTTTAATCCAAGGGGACCAGAGCCTGTTTGCGATGAGCAACTCGGTTTTGCAAAGAAGCACATTGATGGATAAGTACTTGAAAATCTTTCAAATCCTCCTGCAATTTACAAGTAAATGAAAAAAAATTTAGTGAATTGGAAGACGTAAAGTAGTACTACACTAGTTTAATTTTACAAAAATCAAATCTTCAAATATGGACAGAATCTTATTAACTCCCTGTGAAATGGCACGGAAATCTACGCGTTTAGGTATCAATTCAGCTGTTTTGAACAAAGCAGATATTTTTGCGGTTAACTTGTTTAAACCAACCATGACCATTGCGTCATGTTCTGAAGTGCGTGCCAATTAGACTGACTTATTTTAAGGAACTGAGCAATCGAAGCGTATTACGAAGTCTCCAACACAGTACGCATATATGAGTTATTATTTTATTAGAAATCTTGCGTTTTAGGATTTCGAGGAAATGCTGAGAAGAGATTCCTTGATGAAACAAACAAAATCAAATCAAGTTTTTGCGTGTTTGTTGTCGTTTCCAGTCCACGTGCTCCGGTTTGGCAAGGTCACAACTTCCAAAATAAGAAACATCACGTTTATAAAAAAGAAATTTCTCCAACGGAAAACCGCAACTTTCCGGTTTGAAGTTTCTTTTAACTCACGCTGACTAACATCAAATAACGTTTAAAACCATATCAAAATGCAATCAATGAAACCACCTCAAACAGCAATTTGTCAAAACACTTGTAAAAAGGATATTGGTTTACAAGAGGGAATGGCAGATCGATTGCACGCGTGATTCTTTGATTTTTAAAAGTCCCTCCATATTTTCAAGACAAAGATCAAGTCATTAATTCCTGAATTCTTAATGAGATAGGCACAAAAATCCATTCATTAAGTCGTTGCTTTGTTTTGGTCACAACTTCGGATTCATTCAAGCGAAAAGGATTCATTGCAAACTGATCTTAAGCTTATTACCCTGTCCTTTTGATCCTGTTTCATGAAAACGAATATGATGGAACTTTGACCCGAAAAGCGAAAATATAGAAAGTGACAATATTATTTGACAAGCGTATTCTCACAGATCAAGAACACGTGGCTAGTTTAACAATGGACATCATGACTCGTAGTGAAAGAACGAACAACGCTCACCTTTGATAAAATATAAGTTCTTGGTTATTCTTTCTCTTCTTAAAAGCATGAAGATAATTCTCATTGTATTGTCTTTTTCTAACTCTTTCCAATCTTGAGTGCGGTCCTCGTACAAAATCAAAGTTTCTGACTCCGCGAGCCGTCGTTTGGATTCAGGAGAGGTGAGTAGGCAGTCTAAGGTTGAAGTTCCGCGGTGAAGTCTTCGTTTCACTATGGGTGGGCAGTGAATATTAAGAGCGCCTCTGATGTGTGCTGAGTTGAAGGACAGAAACGAACGGCAGTCAATAACAGTGCACTTCTGGTTGAGCGAGCCAGCCATGTTAACGACCGTCAGCGGAGCAAGGGGCCAAATCAATTCGTGGTCCTCCATAACAACCATAGTCTTTGATTCAATGTCCAGTTTTCACTTTATCTACTTTCTGCTGCGCTGCAGAAGTAAATTGACCAAAATATTTATTCCCTTTGGATATACTGTTTGAAGAGCGATAATGATTCAACTGGCGAGTGGTTGAAAAATCTTGCATTTATATTCCCGCCCAAAGCCCGCCGAACAACTATTTTTAACCCTTGCTACGTCACTCATGAGGCGTTTTTTTGTTTTGTCGTGTTGCGTATCACGAACCCATGCCCTTTATTGGAGGACGTCAAATAAAGCGATGACAGGATAACAAATACAAGACAATGGAAAGAATTCCGCCAATGACAGAAATGCTATCGGGTTTTCATCAAGTGACGTCTAAAATAAAACAATTATCAAATTTCAAGAGCCTTTCTTTGAAGGATATATCTTTTCAAAAAACGCTTTTGCGCAATTAAAATATTTGTGTTTGCTTACGATAACATTCGGCAAATGGTTAACTACAAAGATTACAAAACATTTACGAAATAACATTAGTCAGCTTTCACCAATCTTCGAAACATCAGGCTTCGACATAGCATTCGCAAGACTGGACAAGTCAGATATTTGATCGCATGTTCGCCAGCCGATCGCTGCCAAAAATGTTTTATGGGAAATTCTGACCAAAACTGATAAGATGTTTAGTATTTTTTTCTACGCAGGTAATAGCATGAATTGTCTTAAGCATTTTTAAAACTATTTTTATTTTTTCCAGCGAAGCCATCTGTTCAGTGCAAATATTTTAAGTGTTTTTGTAAGGCAGATCAAGTATCAAATCTGATATTTCTCTTACCACAAAAGCCTCGCCCTAAATTCCTACTAATTTCTCAAACCTAGCGGGCTACGCTATCATATCACCCAATCTGATTGACCCTTAACTTAATATTCATTTCGTATTATTAGCTAAAGCTTTTAAACTTACTTTCTTATATTGAAGGGTCGTGAAACTAACTTGAGTTCAACCCGTTCCGTTTCCTTATTCTCAGACCGAGGAGCAACCGACAAGCTTCCTCCGAGATGCGCGCGCCTTCCCGTCGCGGGTTTTTTCGTCAAAAGGTACAAATTTTGCATGTAATTCAAACTTAAATAAAAGGAAGTAAGACTTGCAAATTAAACACTATTTTTGTTCCAGGTTTTTCTCTTTGTCTTTGGAATTTGACATAAACATCTTTTCCGCCCAAAGGAAAAGAGAATTCCGATTGAATTTTTATACGAGTGCTCAGACTACTAAATCTAAAAAAGCCAAGAACTCGGAATTTAAGAATTGTTCATTTGTGTTATTTATTTATTTATTTTCCTAATTTTTGTCAAGATAACGATTTTCATGTTTACGAATCTAAAATCTGTAGTATTTATAAGAAATACGTGCTTTCAACCCAAAATGTTATTGAACAAAAATGTGTTTAATTCTTTGAACAACGGAACCTAGGCGTGTCAAGCTAAAAATACGAATTGCCGAAAACACGATTGGAAACAACTACTTTAGTGAACGGCATTGGCAATTCGCTTTATTCTCTCCTACAAAACATACTTTAGCATTAATTAATGAAGCTGAGAGCTGAAAGTCACACGGACAGACAAATAGCAAAGTGGTTATTTTGCCATAAAGTGTGACCAAGAAGACAAAGGGCATACTGAAATTAGTTGCAGTATTGCGATCACTTCAGAGCATTCATAAATCTACTAAAATGATACATATTCTGTAATACATCAAACTGGTAAATAAAAAGTTCCAAAGGTTCGCCTTTAGTTTCCTGACACTTGATCAGAGAACTAAGAATGTTGTGTTTAGCCATTGCCATCATGATAGCGAGACACAACACAGAATACACATGGGCCCCAACAGAACCTTTCGTTAAATTATCTGTTCGGAAGGCCTTTGATAACCTAGGATTTAGTTTAGGGAATTTTCATATCGAACTTTCGTGATAGGAAAAACTTTATGCCTGTTGCTTTCTGATTGATGAAAATGCCGTTGTTAGTACCGAAACAGGCCAGCTATGACATACGGAAATGATACAATACCTAAGATTTTCGGGAAGTAGACAAAAATGCCCTAGTAAATTCGAAAAGCTTCAAGTTCCCCTAGAATAACTGAACAGATAAAAATTTTACAGCGCAGCCTAAATATGGAACTACAAAACTTTAAAAAAAGAGCTTAGAATATTACTTTAAGGCCTTTGACCCGGAAAAACGTCCCTGGGTGCTGAATACACAATATGCACTGAAGGCAGGTGATCATGACTTAGTGGTAGATACTAGGTTCTTTCAAATGATCTGAAGGATTCAGCCAGACCGCGACACCACAACATGTCCATAGATATTGGGAGAGGTGAAAATCATGATGTAGGCAAGGACATGCCAGAATTCCATTGATATATGCTAATGGCTAATATGAGTAACCTGGCCATAAACTTTTCGCTTTCAGCAATAGACCACTTTCGATATATTAAAATTCAGCTTGGCAGCGAGACCTAGAGGACACAAACAAAGGAAACTAAATGAACATGTGTATTCATTTCTTTTTTTCTTGTACTCTAAGCCTCACTACTGTAAAGCAAGCTGAATTTTAATATATCGAAAGTGGTTTATTCCAGTTAGACTATTTTCATGATGTTCCTTTGGCAGTACGTTTACCGGCTGAGCAATCACCTATGAACTGGCCTCAAACCCGTGGTTTGGTCACTGACGATGGGGAAAATACCTTTTATTAGGCAAAGTTCTGGAGGACGACTACATTGGGAAGCAGGGGAAGTTTTTGTAAGCCAGTTTCACAGCCTTCTCGCGCCCTAACAACATAAGATATTTTCTTTTCATTCACCATGACGTAATTGTCCAAAACCGATAATCCTTGCGACAACTGTTTTCATTCCGATTCCAGGACAAAAATTAATGAAAATTAAAAGGATTCGTCACAATTAACGGCTTCACTGAGAAATTGGACAACTCGAAATGCGTGATGTCTGCATCATCAAGAATTGAATTCTTTTACCTAAAAGTTCTAATTTTCCCAACAACGACGAGGAAATTCCAAAAATGCCGACCACTACTTCCAATATAATTTCTAATTTAAGGAGTGAAGCAGTTAAGGGGATCAGTTGATTGAATCAGTTACGCAGATCGGCTAGACATCGCTTAATCCCGCATTAAACTAATGTTTTCAAAAATTCCTCATTTCTTACTGTTATTATGTTTTCGATGAACGGATTTTGTAAAACTCGTGCAACTAGAATTCAATCTTCTGAAGTTTGTTCGCCGGACGTCCTGTTGTTTCGACGGCGTATTATTATATATAGCGATGTTGCTCGGTGCATCAAATATAACTTGAGGAAGACACCATAAATACTCTTGTTTTTCGGCCATTTTAACTTGATCAAAAACAATAAACAAAAGTGGACACACAACAAACTGACTCCGACAGATCGTGGGCTGGTCAGCAATGATTATCAATTGCTTAATACGAAATGGGGAGTCTTAATGTAGCAGTGTAAATTACAAAACAAGATGGTGCTGACTTCAGGATTCGACAGTATACCACCTTTTTGAAATGAGAAATTAACTATGTGCGTTTTCACAGTGCTCGCAAGCCTTGTCAACCGGCATTAAAACTAATTTGTCTATCTCATTCGCCGAATCTTTCCCAGCCCGGCTTGTCCTGACAAACGTTTCCAAGAAACATTTATTTCCTAAAGCGCTCAAATTATTGGTTTAATAAACTGAGTGACAAATTGCCGCTTACTTTTGGCGTGCAATTTCAGCGTTAATTTATAATTTCACCTGTGAAATTACAATTGTTGCCACGGCAACTTTTCCTGCAGTGCCAAAATGGCGTCTTATGAACGTAATTTGTCACCCATGATAGTAATAGCTTATCAAATGGTATACTCGTGAAATTAGGGAATAATTTCACTCGCGCTTTGTCCAAAATCAAATAAACAGACAAAACGCGCGTGAAATTATTCCCTAATTTCACTCGTCACCCTCTGATTACTCATACTAACCAGAAGAATAA
This sequence comes from Montipora capitata, assembly GCA_949126865.1. NCBI lineage: Eukaryota > Metazoa > Cnidaria > Anthozoa > Scleractinia > Acroporidae > Montipora > Montipora capitata. The sequence goes on along the minus strand of OX421445.1, from coordinate 46,894,256 downwards.
TTTATCTAGCATATTTTTCTCGGCAGATTGTGCATCACTTCGTTTAGTGAGGGAATCACAAGTTACCGGTAACGATTAGCCTGAGGCGCTGCTACTCTTCTTCCTTCAAACGGGTTAATGTTGTTCTTATCAGACGAACTGAATACAAAGTCGATTCCCGCCTCGCTCAGCTCTCACCCAAGGTAAAATCAAATGTTCCCGAAATAGAAAAACGTAACTTAAACTAGGAACACTTTTTTCTTTGCCTTTTAAAATTGTTTTGGGTTTGTGATACGCGGAAAACATTACTCAGTGCTTTGCGATTGAAACGGGAACGATAAATAGACTGAATTCGGTAGCCTTCTAGTTGATAATCCAATTGAATGTTGATTTACATAAGATAGTCCGTTTGTAACGGCCTTTGTATATTTTTACGACACCTTCTAACAAATCATATCACGAAGTATTTATAAGCAACCGTTTACGACCTTTTAATAGCAAATAACTGTGCGTGGAAAATTAGTCAAAAATGGTTGATGAAACCACAGGCAGCCCAAGTTCGGTGTGTGATTATAGACTTTGTATGGGAAAATTAACTTTGAGCTTATACTAAAATGCTAAAATAAGCTGTAAATGTAGCTGAATAAACTTCAATTACCTCTACGTACAGTTGTCCTCGTCTTTTCTGTGCAATCGGAGGGCAAACTGTGTCCGTTTTAGTTCTTTTTGTGGCTTACGAATTTTTACGATGTCATTAGTTGTCATTTCCCCTCATAAAGAGGAGAAAGGCTAGTGACTCGAGGCGATCTCGTCCCACAAATTGCTCTCGCATCACAAAGAAACGGTCAAATAATGTTCGGCTTTCTATAATCTTCCCATGCGCTCGGCTAGATGTGTGGTTACGGCCCTTGGCTTGAGAGTGCAGAATGTAATACGATCGCCATCAAGCTACAACGGCCGGCCACACATCTAGCCGAGCGCATGGGAAGATTATAGAAAGCCGAACATCATTTGGATTTTATCCGCGAAAAATCGCTGTGTGGTACCGGAATGGAGTTGATGTGATACGAAATTTATCTGGCCTTAAGGCTACGGTGTTTTTATGGCGATTCGGACAGTTTCTTTTTGATGTGAGAGCAATTTGTGGGACAAGATCGCCGCGAGTCACCAACCTTTCTTTTCTTTATGAGGGGAAATGGCAACTTACGACATCGTAAAAAATTCGTAAGCCACAAACCCGTCTAAAACGGGCACAGTTTGCCCATCGATTGCACAGAAAAGACGAGGACAACTGTACGTAGAGGTAAGTGAAGTTTATTCCTACATTTACAGCTTATTTTGGCATTTTAGTATAAGCTCAACTTAATTTTCCCATACAAACTTAAGTCTATAAATCGTATACTGAGCTTGGGGCTGCCTAAGATACGACAAATAAAATGTAGGGGTGACTTTATATCTGGTATTAAAACGGTCTAGAAAATTTTGTAGAAAACTTTGGCTTTGCATGAGGACAACCCGACCGATATTCCCGCGTGTTGTTCGTATTTACTACTCGTTCATTGATGTTGGTCGCACGTGGTGCCTAAATGGTACCTTTCCATTGATGATTCAATAAACCTATGATAAGAGTACATTAATTTAGGAAAAATAATTTTTTAAGAGCAAAACTCTCCCCATAAAGTGACTGCTAAAGTTGTCTGATTAATGTCATCAGTACGTCATTTCGTTAGGGCTACAAACTGAAACATTTCTTTGCTAAAGCGGCAAATTCTTTGAAGTGACGGCAACTACCGTATGCTTTCCCGCACAAACAAGCTCTTTTGCGTCGTTCGTATTTATATTAAACCTGAAATCGGGAAAGTTCTCACCTTTTCCACATATAAGCCTCAAATTTCGCTGTGGTGTTCTTGTTGATTGCAATCCTAGCACATGGTCGCGTGAATACAACACAACTAACCGGAAGTGAATTTAACTTAGACTGATACCAGTTGAAAGCGAATAAAAGATCACAGGTCTTGTTTTGAAATCGCGCACTACGAATGCATAATTTAGAAAGTAGTACACCAAGATGTTCAACTGACAGGAACTGTCTAGGAAAAGATAAAATGCACTTTAACCTTACCATGAAATTAGACGGCATGTTAGCGAAGTTCTCTTCAGTCGCAGTTAAGAACAACTTGAAGTTGATCAAACAACGTCAATGTATCGTATGACTTAATATGAAATTATACGAGAATTGAATCAACAAAGCCTTGACTGGTACCCGCTGTAGAGAACACAAAGAACTTGTGATTTGGTGTAAGAATTCTTAACCAGACCACTAAACCGCCAACAGTCCTATTAATCGTCTGGCTGTGGTCCTTCATATCCGTAACTCCGACAGCTGTGCCATGTGTTATGTCTGGTAATCTTGTGCTTGAGGCTTCAGCTGCCCATTTGACGCAATTTTAAAATAAAAGCCGTAATTAAACTAGCGAGTAATATACCAATGATTAAATTTGGGTAATGTCTTTATTCTCATTGGTCTGTTTACTGCACTTTTGGTAGTATGAAATATTTCATTTGCTGTTCACATCAAAGAACAAGGAATGATATTGGCTTGTTGTGGTTATTTATCCCATCATAGATACGTAAATCAGGCCTTCTGCAAGCAAAGAGAGCACACATTTACTAGTGAGAGGGCTTGGCTGTAGGTAGACAATTCTCGACATGTCATCCTAAGTTCCTCTTTTGTACAGATTCAATCCTTCAGTCCGACAAGTACTGGAATCATTTGCGTTGAATTGCATACTGAAACTTTTAATTAGCTAACAGTAGACTTTCTATGATATTCATGTAGCTCAGCGTCAGCAATATGGCGAGTATACAGGCGCCAACTTTCACTCGCAGCTTTGACAAAAAAGCTATCAACCGGAGAGTTTTTCTTGAGGTCTTTCATTTGTACCTGTAGTTTCTCCGAGCAGCTTATATGACCCTCTCACCACATTGGCGGTTGCCAAAATAAATTAGTCTCATTGTTTTAGCATCACACATTAAATTAACAGCTATTTCTTCGCATTTTTTTATGGATTTAACTTCATTCTATCAGTGATCTACAGAATGTTCGTGATGAATATATATATGACATACATATATACAATTCTTTGGAATGACCTCAAGAACAGCCATTAGGCTGTATAATGCTAAGACTTGTAGACTTGACTATAATTGTAAAAATGTACTAATAAATAACTCGATAAAAGGATAAAATTATCCAAAAGTTACTATTAATTAAAATAAGTATATTCTAATAGATTATAAAATTCTAGAGGCATGACTCAGTTTGAAACTGTTCCTGGCTCTATCGGTCTTACACTTAAGTAACACAAACGCTCTGGTTGACCTAAGGGAATACGCTGGCGCGTGCTTAGCTGGTAACAACTCATACAAACTGTGATTTCTATCTGCACAGATCTCTTGAAACAGATTAGGGCATATTGACTCTCTGCAATTATATAGTGTAGAGAGATCTGTTGCCTGTAAACACTACAATCTTGGACATTTCAAATGGAAAATGAAGACCACCCCTCCCCCAATTTCAATGATGAAAAAATGGCGGGCAGGTATATGACAACACTATATATATAATGCGCATTACGCTCTACGGTCTTCACTTATGTAGCATGGAAGCGAGCGATGGAAAACAGGACACACGTATTCAAGAATCGATCTAATACAGATGACATAGAAAAGCTTTAGTTCCGATGGTGCTTCGTGAGATGTCTTGAGTTGTCTGCCACGACATAGCCATTCCATTTAAGGGCCTGTTTAGAATGGAGGGAGGGTGCCCCGGCTAACCGAGATACCCTGGGCAGGCTAACTTCTCATACGTTTCTTTAGAAAAAGCTTGAAGCGTTTACACGCTAGACAGGGTAGCCCGCCTACCCGGGGCACCCTGTCTACATACCCGGGGCACTCGGCTAGGCGGGATAGCTTTTTTACCATGTTAACGGTTGATGCCGGGCTATCCCAATCAGCCGAGGTGAGATTAACCGCGAAAACATTGATAAACATGGCGGCACGAGGTGAGTTTTTTCGTAGTTACCATTTGCCAGTGTTATCTGCCGAACAGAATGAGAGTCAATCCGGCTAGAGAGATCAATGTAGTAGACCAGTCTCAGGCAGAGAACAGATTCGTGCCCGTGCAGGAAGCTGAAATAAGATGTGAAATAACCACTGTTACCAAAACAACTCAGCTTCTATCAGCACGGAGAAGTCAAGGAAGTTTTAATTTCTTGGCCGCTCAAAAGATTGCCCACGCGGCCCACTCGCTGTCCCGGTTAGGTGAGTTGCATGGAAAGGCGGGCTATGTTTCAACCCTTCTAGCCGGGTAAGCCCGGGTAGCCGGGGCACCCTCCCTGCATGTAAACAGGCCCTAAGATGCTACTAATTGTCAGACCTAGAACTTTGGTGCGCTCCATTCTTTCAAGAGGCATGTCATTTACAATTATAAGTGCAAGGGCGAAAGTAATCGCAAAATCCTCCTCTCCGCTGGACTGTGTGGAAAGAGCATCAATCACATGTTGAATGCACTTGCACAGCCCCTCTGAACCGTTTCAGAGAAATTACGAGCTGCTAATACAATGGGCCTTTTTAAGGAATCATGGACAAATCATCTCAATATTAATGATTGATAGTAAATGTCCTGTTCTCAAGTAGCTTAATTAAGGGAGATTACAGACAATAAAACATGTTTCGAATCAAACGTCCTTAATTTAAAAAAAAATGTTCGTTTCAAGTTTATGATACAGAATCTTTCTAATAGACGGGCAAAAAACTGTGAAAGTAATAAAAAAAGACTTTCAAAAGATTCACAACTGTAAAATATTTCGGTTAAATCGCTCAACCTCCATCAGTTTGATATTCAGGACATTCCATCATCCCCAGCATTGTGAAGGTTAAATTAAGGGAGGATAAAGCTGTCAAAAGGAAGACCAGGGAGGCTACGAGGGTTTGGAACTTCCGAACGTCCATTATGCAGTGCCTTAGTCACATGACAACTCTTCGGCCTTGTGACTACTTTGTAACCACTCAATGCTATTCAAACTGATGAAAGTTGAGCAATTCAACCGAAATATTTTTCAATTGTATCTGTCGCGACCGGAAAGCCAATTTTAATTAGTTTTGTCTCTTCTCGGTTAATATGGTAAAAAGGGGACAACTTTGTATTATCAAACCTACTTTAGCTCTCACCCAGAGGGAACTTCGGACGTTTGTCCAGAAATTAACGCGGGCAATGGCAAAACTAACGAAAATACCAAAACGTTTCAGAAAAACTGTAATAACAAAAATAACAAGTCAAGCAAAGGACAAATGCAAAATAGTAAACCTTTGGAAAAGAGAAAAGAAGGGGCCTCTGACAAATATTATGGACATAACTAATAAATTAAAAAACATGAGCTATAATAAGCATTGAGACAAACAACAGATCTTGTTTGGAAGAGATGGAGAAAGGGGCCCCACAAGTATAACGCAAATAAGCAAAATGACATAAATAACTGAATCAATCAAGCAATGAAGGCAAAACAGTAAATCTTTTGGAGATTTGAAGGAAATGGGGTCCCACAAATATAACCACCTCAGAGGAGAGGAAGGACGGGTGCTCCTTAAATATAACTAGTTTACCTAAATGGTAGAAATGCTGCCGAGGGGAAGGGAGATGTGCAATTATGCTTGCGGTAACTTAACGACGATTCGTGAGTGGAATTGAAGGGAGATTTTAATAGGTCTTGAGCAGTTATGGTACAAAACGTGGACCCCCTAACTGGACCTCCTCGAGAGAAGAAATAAAACAATCGGATGCTTTTCACAGTGACGTCATCAAATTCTAAAATCAAAATCGTCCTTTGAATTTTTATGAATTTTTATCTTAAGGAGGTTGAAGATGAGCTAGAAATAGATCTTTGTTCAATTTTCCAGTTTCGTGAAGTCTTTCGTTTTAAAAAATACAGCATTTTGAATTTGCGACAACAGCAAAACCTGAACATTAAAACAGGATATAATTACAATTGATGAATTAAAAAAGAGAAAGGGCTGACTACCTAGGATAACTACAAAATTAAAAGAATAGGTAGCCAGTTTCGTATATTATACAAATTTAGGTCGGCATACACACATACACACAAACAAACAGAACTCAAAGCACAAAATAAACACTTAAGGGATAATCACTTTACTTCATAAATAGGAGAATTTTAGAGCAGAAAAGAAATTATACCTAAGTAGCAATATGATCATCATAATTTAGTATTGCAAAACAGTTTTGCATATCTAATACAAGTAAATATGCCAGGACAAAAAATCTGGTATGTTTCAAAATATTGATACTTTTGTCTTTTCTTGAAACCAGATAAAGATGATGATGATTTAATACCTTTGTTTGATGATGATATGTTACCTTCAATAGTATTTCAAATAGACGGGCCTTGAAAGCGGATAATGAATTTACCATAGTTAGTCCTAGCATCAGGAAGATAGTAAAACTGTTTTAATACAAATCTGATCTGGTATTATAGTTATGAACACTTTTCACTCTAGTAAAAAATGAATAGAATGTTGTAGGCAGAAGATGGTTTTGAAATTTGTACATAAAAATAGCAAAATGAAATGTAACAAGATCAAAACACTTAATTACCCGCAGAGATTTAATCAAAGGACTTGAATGGCTGTCAAATTGTCATTGCTTTCTTTTGAAGTATAAATACTGGTTTACGGGTTGTTTCGTATGTATTTCCTCAGATAATAATACCATAGGTCAAAAAAGGATAAATTAAAGCATAATGCTAGTAGTTTCACCAAAATACTTAAATCAACAAACGTCTTATCTTGCACAATATGCCAATGCTTCTTCTAATTTTTTTACCTTTGAACTGAAAAATTG
>OX421445.1:46874858-46882358 GCA_949126865.1 Montipora capitata | reverse complement strand
AGTGCTCTACAGCGCTAGAAGATTAGACACTTAAATAAAGTTCCTTTCCTTATGGGACCAGAATACTGGAAGTTTTGTGATAGTGAGGGCAATCCTGCACGCGGACGGACCTACAGTGATAGGCAAGTTCTAGTGGAATGGACCTCGGTGGCTGCTACAGCCGTATATTATATTTAGTATATTTGAAGATCCCCTTCCTTATCCTTCACAAAGAGATGCTGTTTTTGCAACCTTTATTTGCTTGATTGTCCTTTCAGGACCTAGATAAACGACTTAGCTCTCCAGTGAGTTCCAGTAGCTCAATGGGTAGGCATCCGACCGAAAAAGGGGTTAAATTTTTTTCTTATATAAACGCTCGCTAAAGTTGACGAGGCCGAGAGCGTGATCCTGTTACCCAGGACAACTTTTCTCTATGTAAACGAAGCCTATATATTAAACTTCGGAATAGCGAGAAGACTTTCATTTGCGGAATGCACATTCTTAGATGGTGTGTACTCAACTAACAGATCCTGTAAATACTGAGGAGCCAAGTTTGCACGAGCGTTAAAGTTAAGGTATGTATGTTCATGGTTTGTGGGAGTGCGGTTGGCTCACAGTGCTGACATTGATTCCCGATTGGTGATCAACATTAATTAAGCCCTGCTGGGATTGGTGACCATCTAGAAACGACCATCTAGGAATACCCCTTGACTTACTCTCCGGGGAGCAGGGTTGGCGTAGTGATGAGTGCACTCGCCTTCCACAAATGTGGCTTGGGGTCTTCGCGGACTCGAAAACCAACACCTCAAATTCCAATTCGTTCTGGATTCGAGGGCCGCAAGTTGGTTACTGCGTCTCCCTTCTTCAAATAAAAGTTATTATTATTATTATTATTATTATTATTATTATTATTATTATTATTATTATTATTATTATTATTATTATTGTTAGAGCGAGTTTCAATTGAGTGTCGTAAAACCAAAACCAAAGTAATTACTTTGGCCAATCAAAAAGGAAGGAGACAATCCAGTAAACCAATCAAAACTCTAAGTAATTACATGTAGCCGACACAAAGCGCGGGAAAATGTGCACGCGCGAGCCACGATTGGTTTTGGTTTCACTTCTGATTGGTTGGAAAACTCAGCGCGAGAAATTTGAACCAATCACTCAGTGAGGTAATCCTAAACCAAAGTAATTATCTAATTACTTTCGACACTCAATTGAAAACCGCTCTATTGTTATTGTTATTGTTATTGTTATTGTTATTGTTATTGTTATTGTTATTGTTATTGTTATTGTTATTGTTATTGTTATTATTATTATTATTATTATTATTATTATTATTATTATTATTATTATTCAAAGGAATAAATCTGGCCTCGGTTGTTCAAAGGTGGATAACGTTATCTACCGGATAAATCACTACTGGCATAACCAATTCAGTTATCCAGTGGATAGTGCTATCACCCCTTCGAACAATTGGGCCCTGTAAGTATTTCAGTTGTTTGAACAAGTCTAGCAATGAATTTATGATCCAGTGCTTGAACTACTACGGAGGTACTGAGAAGAATAAGTCAATTGTAGAAGCACAGTTATTTAGGACCGATCCCGTCCAATCGTTTAAAACAGGGTTTTTAGTTCGCATCTTGAGAGGAGTCAATTGTTTGCCGAATTAATATTTTCATTTTGCTATGTGACCAGCAATGCTACCAGAGCACTTCACTTTTTTATATAAAAATACGTAAAAATATACTAATGCATTTAAGTCATTATTCCCAGAGTCATTTTCATTGGGAAACAGTTTCCTTTCATGGCGTTTTCTATCGAATTTCATTTCTTTTCCTGACTAAGGCTTCGATGTCATTGAGATCTTGCTCGCGAACATGTTCGTACGTTAATTCGAGAGTTTTTCCTCTTTGATCATTGGCTTTAATGAAAGCGTTGGCCTCGTCTGCAAAACAACCAACCACAAAAGAAGACATTTAATTAAAAGAGAAAGCAAAGCAACTGACATTAGCGAGGCTAAGTACATTTCCTTCTGAACTCTCCGACGTTTAAGTGACTTAATTTAATTGAGTAATGCTGCTTTGGAACTGGGAAATCTGCACTTTAACGGCAGCAAAGTGAAACAAAACAATATATGATGATGATGATGACTTTCGTTGTCCTTTTAAGGAATCACGTGCTATCTTTAGTTTATTATTAAAAACTGGATCATTGGATAATGCAATTCGAGAGTTTTGATCGGCTAAGCCATCATGGGTTATGAGCCATTATACCATGATCTACAAACACGGCAAGCATACGCGTGATTTTTTGGGCCTTTTTATTTTTATTGTAGTCTAGGTTTTTATATTTTGGGGCGTTTTTAATAAAACAATTATTCCACTCGCGCTTGTTGGATATGAGATGATTATAGCCAACTCGGCGCTACGCGCTTCGTTGACTATCTATCATCTCATATCCAACGCGCGCTCATGAAATAATTGTTAAATAGTTGTGACGATAAACGTGTTTAGAGTGATTACTTTTTTACTGTTTACTTACTAGATTGTCTCCCTCTGAAGAGAATTTCATTAAGAGAGAACTCTTTTAGCGGTGTGGGAGAAGTCATCTTTTTAGTAGTAACTTTTCGTGTTGTTGCTGCCGGTTTTACCATTGATCTTGCTGTTTGCCTCTCCTTTGTATTTGGTTGTTTTACTTCAAGTGTAATCTTTGCTTTACTACTGGTGGCTCTCTTGGTAGGAGCAGGGTGTGACTCTCTTTTCTGTGTCGTAGGAGGAGCAGCACATTGGACTAAACAGGTCAAAACCAGCAGAAGTAGAGCCAGTTGGACAGCAGTCCACCACATTGAACTAAAAAAAGTCGGAACGTGTGAAACTGGTTATCTAGCTGTAGGCAATGTTGTTCAAAAGTATCACGTGAGACAAGATTACTGTGTCATGGGCTTGTTTTTTCTTGTGCCAAGAGAAAAACGAAACGCGCGCCAGTGACTACGCTGAATAGACCTCTTTAGCTTATACGTTTTGTTTTCCCATTCCAGAACAGGTGATGTTCCCAAGGGAAATTTTCTTTTGTATTTTCATAAGTTAAGCATACGTTTTGGGATACGAGGAAGGGGTCTCGGTCCCCGAAAAGCTTATTTGAGACAAGGTGGGTAACTGATTTATGCTTCTGTGTCCAGTCGTATACTAAACTAATGGCCCACAGCGAGAATTTCAATCGCAGGTCAAAATAGTTGTCTTTCTTACACTTTCATTTCTCACCCACATTGAGATAGACAGTGAGCAGGCTCTCATTGGCGCTCCGGGAACGAGTGGCGAAACCGCAAGAGCATCGCCACTCGTTCCGCAGAGCCGACGAGAGCTGGCTCGCAGGCTACATTAAGACGATAATCATAATCTTTGAAACTGAATCGGAAGCTAAGGTTGAAGTTGTTGCTCACACAGGCCGTCATGAAAACGGAGTGAGAGGAGTTTTGTTGCAACTTTAAGTAAAGAGTAGTGTTTTTAGATATCTTCATTTAAGTGACAGCTGTTTTCAGCTTGATTTATTTTATTCCATTATTCTCTTTTTTAATATAGCTCGCCTAGTCTCGAAATTAGGCAAAGAAACAACTTTACATTTCATGTAATTATTAAACTAATATCTCGCAGATTGCTTTGGTGAAGAATGATCCACTGTCAGCCTGTCGTGAAACTCAAATAAACGACTGCATTTTTGTTTGCATACACTTAGCAATGACTGCATAATGATACTAAGCTATCCAATCATAGCTGCCTTTGCATAAAACCCATTTGTTGCAACAGCAGATGTTGTATTTGGTGGATTTTTTTGGGTTTGCCCAACAACAAGAAAGGCTAAAGTCCATTTCCTTTGCATCTTGCAAGCCCCGGTTCCTGGAAAGCCGAATAAACTATCCCTATTAGAGGTTAAACAGCGATTAAATTTCTTATCCTCAGTTTAAGTAATCTAGCCTTAGGGAAACGTTCCTGAAAAAAGATTTATCTCTTGATTAACTAATCCTGGAATAGTGATGATGAAAACAAGTGTGACTAGTTTTTCGAAAATCTGGTGGAAAAACTGTCCCCGTGCGCGTGGAAAAAAGGGGATGCTCAATTTAACACTTAGTTTATTCCTTGGCTAGTATTTATCGTGCTTTCAGGTGCAGAAACTAATCTAAGGATAAATTTTATTTCTGGGTTAAAGAGATTTAATCCACGATTAGCGCTAATCAGCTTTCCAGGAACCGGGATCGGAATGTTATTATTTCAATCACTCTAAAACTGAATCATGATTTCAGGGGCTCAGTAGTCAGTTTCATGTGATATAATGGGCTAAACCAAAACTCTGGAAGCCAAGGGAGCTCGCATTAGAAAGAAAGATGACTAAAGAGTTGCCGGCGGGAGTGGGTTAAGGGTGGGCATACAAGGCGTAACCATCACATGAATGGACAAAGAGACTCCAGAATTTCCTCTTCTATGACAATGAAATGTACAGCCCATTTTTTAAATGCAGAATGCCTCACTCAACAAAGAAAATTCATGTTAGAGCTATCACGGGGCACGGAATAGGTGCAGTTTATAGGTCGTGATTTCTCAACATTGCTAAAGATCGACGAGATAGTCTCATGCATGTTTCCACGCTTTTCCGTATTCTCTTTGCATGTTTGGAAAATATTAGTGGCTTGATACATCACTTGTGAAAACATCAAGTGAAAGGACTTGTTATGAGAGAGCAGAACTACGTTGGAAATCATCTCGTGTAAATTGTATGAATCCAGCGGACCCTTACCTAATTTAAAGAGAAAAGCTTCTACAGAAGATACTATACATATTATATTACGGCAACACAAGGAGAGTCATTTTAGAATTATAATAATATTAAGTCAAATGAAAGCATTTCATTCCTATGCCTTAGTAGAGGTTGCCGTAAATTAAGACGGGCTCATTATAATTAAAAGAGAACCGCTAGTTCATGTGTTAATGAAATATAACGACGTATAATCTTTCAGTATTTCTTCATTTTGCTCTTAATTTTGTTCTAAGCGTGATCGAAACCAAAGATCTTCATTAAGTCAAGAACTTCCTTTATGGAGTCCAATTAAACTGATTTGCAAGAAAATGCTGCCTTCTGTTTGCGTCTTGTCGCGCAAGCATTTATTTAGCATTCCTCGATAATGATAGTAGCGCATGATACAAGAAATCAAAGCCGGGCATACTGTAGTATCCTCGTCATGTTTAAAGTGATTAAGTTGGGAAACACATCTAATACCTTTCTGGTTTGTTTCTCGGCCATCAAACGAAAGTCGAGCTTAGGTTTCAAACTGACAAAAACACATTGAATATACATAGCAATTAAGCTAAAACAGTAAATTTAATATCGAAAGGCAACTGTGCATACTATATCTTCAGAAACACGAAGACAATCGATCGGTTTTTCTTTCAATAGAAGCTATAATAGAGGTAGAATAACACGATTTCATGAATATGTTTCGTTGTGTAATATTTACTAACAGTTACTCGTACATCATGAACACCGAGCAATGTCCAGTCCTCAACATGGACACAGTAATTCAAGGTGATTTAATGTTACAAAGCGGCCGTAAACTTGAAAAACTGAAAATAAATGCTGTTCGAAAAGCTTTATTGAAAAGAAGCCACATATTTGTAATTATCCGTCTATCAAAAAAAAGTCGTCTAGAGTCCTATTTCTTTTCCAACATTTCATACTTTGTGCTACAATTCTACGTTCATAAGATCTTGCTAATAATCACAAGCCATCCTCACTTATAAATAATGAAAATTAAACTCTTCTACTTACATTAGAGCAGTGTTATCCACCCGCTATCATAAAAGTCGTTTTTCTTAATACCTATCATTGAGTTAAACAACTGAAACCGGCACAAAACTGTGGTAAACATATAACATGGGAACTCAGTTTAAGTTGAGAATTAATGAGAGCATTTTATGCATGTAGGCTGATGTTCACGTGCTTTCTCGACAAACCCTCCTTTCTAAAAAACAAATAATGATAGAGTTAAGCAAATAACTTGAGCTTAAGCTGTCAGATTCCTCGCATTAATTATTTTTCCCTAGTAACCAAAGGAGAGAAGAGGAATGTCAATTTGAAATGAGGGCTTCAAGGGGACATTAATCCTCTCTTATCAGAAACTGCAGTTTCGTGGCTGTAAATACTTAGGAGGATTTACATTTTCCTTGGGTTGTTAGCACCAATACTTTGAACGTAATGTAAGGAGAGCAGATAAAAATCCAGGTCTCGAACTTCCTGACTGATTACTCCCATAAATTGAAACAGACTTTAAAGGCTTGTCGACCTATTTGATCTCAACGTTTTGTTGTCGTCCTTGAAATTCATTGAAATTTGAATATAATGATTTATGATCTCGACCTTGAGCACGATCATTTAACGACAGAGCAATTTTCTTGCTCGAATATACTCTTATGTTTATGATTTCCTTCCCTGCACTTGTATCATGAGTCGTTCATTTCATTTAGTAGGGTGGTAGGACAGCTGTTTAGGACATGGCCATAGCAGTGCGATTGGAAAAAGGTCTTTAACGTGTAAACATTTTATTTTGTCCATACTGAAAAGGGTGAAATGTGTTTGAGTAGACATCCCTGAGAGTTGTTTGCTGTCCTTCTTACAACTTAAAAGGAACGTGAATTTTCCAAAGTCACCTTTAGCTTTTGACGGTGAGTCATTGGGAGGAAAGTGAAAGCAGACATCTCTAAAGTACCCCAATAAAAATCCTGTTTACAGACCACGTCTGTGTAGCGTGAATACAGGTGCTAGTGACTCTCCAAAGAGAAATTCTCGCGAAAAGGGGAACGCTTCCAGGAATTTTTCTTCACGTAAGAAAGGAGTGATGTGTTTCAACTTTCTCAAACATTTGGTCTTTCTTAGTTTAATAAGAACAGTCCAAGGTGATTTTCGTTTTTCGTGTTATTTTCATTCATTAATTTAAATGAAAAGTAATGCTTATTGATGTTAGGAGAAAATCGATGTTGATTGATTAAACAAGCGGTTTTGCCCGAATTTGTTCGTCACTATGTTATAATAAAGTATAAAGACCAGTGAAAATTTATTCAAGTGTGTGGTGTGTAACAGTACATAATAAACGTATGAGAGGTTGGCGGATTTGTATCGGACGTTTACAACGAAAGCATCACCTGACGCTTAAGATGACCGAAAACACTATGAAACGCTTGAGAAGTTCTTGACAAGTTCTCAGTTCGAAATGCAGGTTATAAAGAGATCTTACCATGAATCCAGACAAGTTCATGGGATACCGGCTTATGGTCCACACGTGTGTTTTCAAGTGACGTCATGGCGGCCATATTAGGGAGCTTACGAAACGAGGACGACGACGGCTACGAGAACTTCATTTAAAAATACGAGTTCGCGTTATTCATATCACTACAAAACTATTTCATGTCGTTTCGCTTTAAAAATGTGTTGTAACTGTCGACGAATCAAACTGGTATGAGTGGGTTGGAA
>OX421445.1:46842358-46849858 GCA_949126865.1 Montipora capitata | reverse complement strand
AGCTAGTGACACTGCCTTCAAACTGTGTTCTTGAATCAGATTAAACTAAAATGTAGTCCCCTTAAAGGCTGGTTACTTAAACAAGAATAAACCTACTAGGTATACTTACTATTTTTATCTGCCTTGTAATTAAATGGTTTATCGCCAAAACATTGCATAACATTCTTAAACGATGGTTCCAGATTTTTCGCAGAAATAGAGCGTGATTTGTGCCCAGTGCTGCAGAACACTGAAACGTCTTCAAATTATGTTTTCAAAAGGGGGTTTAAACAGATTGAACTTCAATAAAGGTTGGTTGTTTGAACAAAACACACACGCTATATTGACTACTATTTTTATTTCACATGCTACTGCTCACAGACATGTTTTTGTTTACAAAGAAAATTTCAGAAGTTCTTAGTTTATTTATCTTTGAGTAGATTTCAAGTCTATCGGCAGTAATATCGTTCATATAGGCTAATAATTAATATAACCTACGTGTTTAAAAAAGCCAGCCCAATCATTTACAGTTATCTCTCCTAAACATTCATACACTGAGTCTCCCTCGTGAACATTTCTTACAAATGCTTCTCGGATTCTGTCTTTTTGAGCGACTTTTTTCTTCAGTTTGTTAAACGCCAGTTCAATAGGATTTAATTCCGAGCTATAGATGGGAAGATAAAAGACTTCAACACCCACATTGTCTAACGATTCCGCTAGGGCATAGCCTCGTTCAAAATGGTGGGTTGCACAGTGGTCACACATGATCGCCGTATTGTAAAATAGGCTGACCGTTTGGCATATAGTTTTGGCTTGCTTCACCCAAAAACACCGTGAAGGGCAAACCCTGCCTCATCGAAAAATTCAGGGTCAACATTTTCGGGCGTAAACTTTTTGTACTTAAAGTTCAACATTTGCTTCCATGTCCATGGCCCTCCAGAAAGTCTCTTTTGAACTGCTCAACCGATTGCAGACGTTGATGTTCCTGAAGGGATGGCACAATTGGCATTTATAGCTTCGCGAACTTCGTTGTAAGGCATAGATGGCCTTGCCAATTTCAAAGGGAACCTCCACTAAAACTACAAAATAACTTTAAACCACAGAGCATAATGTTTACAATTAACATGCTTTCATTGAAAAAAGTTTGAGCAATTTTCATTGTTAGCCTTATAAATATTTTTGCTCTTTGGTCATTTCAATTTCAGCAGGAAAAGAAAACAAACAGCGGATACAAACATTTTGATTTTGAAATCCTCACCGACTGGAAAGTCTGACTTGCAGTGTAAAATTAAAGAATCGCTATTGATCAGGGACTTAAAACCCTCTCTTAATGAAAACATTGGTAGTGAGAAGCTTTTTCTTTATTAATTTCTTCCGGAAGTATCAGCTACCGGAAGTTACGATTTTGTTATAATACTTTGTAACTAGTCACCATTGCCTCGCTCAAGTTTTAAATTTTTGTGTAACAGTTTTAACCGTCACTTCTGA
Organism: Montipora capitata; assembly: GCA_949126865.1. Taxonomy (NCBI): domain Eukaryota; kingdom Metazoa; phylum Cnidaria; class Anthozoa; order Scleractinia; family Acroporidae; genus Montipora; species Montipora capitata. Next base: position 46,848,391 of record OX421445.1, on the reverse strand, counting down.
TGATGTATGTTGCAACATACGAAACGTCAAGTATAAAATGAAAATGTTTGTAACCGCTGTTTGTTTTCTTTTCTTGTTAGCCTTATGCTCTGTGGTTTAAAGTTCTTTTGTTGTTTTAGTGGAGGTTCCCTTTAAAGCTTCCAGTAGATCCAAATCTTGAGACTGGAGATGGGCTGGATAATTTCCTCCCTTCCACTGAGGATCAACAGTAGCTCGTTCGCAAGCGACGTTCCACAATTTTGCATCACAAGACCTACTAAGCTTGAAAAATGATCAGCAACAGAATTCACTGATCCTGGAAAATATCCTGTGAGAATATCACCACCATTTGATATCATGTGGTCAATCACCAATCGTCGAAAATCGGCATAAATCGCACTTACCGGAACTAGAATCCTTCCTGTTTTTTGACACAACAATTCATCTCTTCTTTCCACAAAACACGCCGCACACAGGACTGTAAAATTGTGATGACGCGATGCGAAAAAGTTCATCACGTGGTGCAGTTCAATGTACCACGTGGTTGGTTTGACACAAACTCGCGGTATCGAAAAACGTTACTCTGAAGGAGCCAAAAAAATTCGGGGGTGTCGCGGTCTACTGGGAAGAGTAGTACATCTTCAAAGTATTCTCGTTTGTCCCACGATGTGGTCACGTGTGATATAGATCGCGACGTTTCGACTGCATACTGCTAGTCTTCATTAGGCGATGAGGTCGACTGGTTACGCGTCACCTTTTAAGCAGGATGCTCCGCTATGATTGGTTGGTTTTCAGCAGCTGTGATTGGTGCATTTCGATCCTCGCTGTTTCGGTGTGTTTTTCCTTCGGCGGTTCGCTGTCGTACGGTTCTGCTGCTGTTGTGTTTGTTGATCGTGGGCATCCATGCTTCCGGAATTTCTATTCCACTATCCCTGTTGATGTTGTTAGGGTGAAGTCTTATGTGAATCGCCTCTCTGACCCTGCGTGTGTACCAATGATGATCACGATCAATAAAATTTCCTTCGTTCCAAAGCTGGCTGTGGCCGTTGTTGTTAGCGTGTTCTGAAACGGCAGAGGTCTGGGTACAGGCAAGTCGGATGTCTCGCTCATGTTCTTTGATTCTATCTTGCATAGGTCTTCCAGTCTCGCCGATGTAGACTTTACCGGGAATCCTGTAAACGACGCCATCTTGTTTAGTCGGCTCGACATCGTCTTTCAGTCGTACTAGATGTGATCTTAATGTAGTCTCCGCCTTGAAAACGGAGCGTATGCCTTGTTGCTGTACGCAGCATCCTTTTCGTAGGCTATATCGAAAATGAATTTTTCTCTAACTACAACGGACCAAAACCTGATCTTTACAAATGTTTCATCGATGACTGCGTCGGTGCTACTTCATCCAACAAAGAGGAACTCAACCAGTTCATCACTTCAGACAGTTCTTTCCACCCGGCTTTAAAATACGCCTGGAAAATTTCCGAAAATTCACTTGCTTTCCTTGAAATTAAACTTTCAGTCAACGGCAAAGCTTTATCTACAAGCCTACACTACAAACCAACAGATTCTCATAACTACTTGCTGCATTTGTCCTCTCATCCGCAACACATAAAAAACGCCATCTCATTCTCTCAATTTCTTAGACTAAGGCGCCTCTGTAGTGGCGAGTCCGACTTTAACAGCAAGTGCGAGAAAATGCGGCTTTTTTTTTTTTCAGAAACCGTGGCTACCCTGACTCCGCTGTCACCACAAGCAAACATCATGCCGAAGAAATCGATCGAGAAACCGCACTACAAACACCACAGAACGAAGAAACCAACAGAATGCCATTCACCCTCACCTACCATCCACCAAACCTTGCGGTCAAAAATGTCATTCTCAAAAACCTTCAAAATTCTCCGCAATGATCCCGAAACTAAATATATTTCCATTACCACCACTTATTTCATTCAAACGCGACAAAAACATAGGTAATTTTCTAATTAGGAGCGCATTTAAGTCTGACCATCAAACGGGAACCTTCAAATGAACACGCACACGATGTAAAACTTGTCCTTTTATTCTTGGGTTGCACGTCACGCAAGTGAAAACATAAGTCGCTTACTATTTAAGAAATTGAGTCAAGAAATGGAAATGTTATAGAAGAGGAATAAATAAACAACGAGTCTAAGTCTCAGGGCTGTGCGATATTCCGTACTTGAGTTATTCAGCAAAATATATTACTCAAATTCGTAGAGTTTAGTATGGAGGCGCCATGTTGGTGTACGTCACCAACATGGCGGCCGGAAACCTGTAGAAACATCTGGAATTTAGTTTGGCTGTCTTTAACACTTTCTGCTGTATAATGAGCTAGCAAACATTCGTATAGACACGTCTCCTAGTATATTGGCAGTTTAGGCCACAAAAACACGAGGGGAATCGATGTTTTTATGCAACTGGCATGCTTTTCGAAAGCCGTCAACATGTCACGCACTGTGAAAAACTCTGAAATTCAAAATGCTCTATTTTCGAAACGAAGCACGATACCGAGCTGAAAAATGCAAGCATATATATTTTTTTAAAACCTCTTGTAGCTGATCGAGATAAAAACTAAAAAGGCTCTTTAGTTTTGTATTTAATTTTTTTGTAACGTGACGTACAAACCAAGAATTTCTAACATGGTTAAGATCTCTGGACCTAATCGATCCGTTAAAATCACTAACCACTTTACATGCATCTCCGCAAATGTCATCTATTGCATAACCTGCACACTATGTAAGAAGATCTACACAGGCGAAACAGGGAGAGATTAGCGGACCGCTTTCGCGAACACCTACGAGATGTAGAAAAAACGACACAGATGCATCAAAACCAATTGCGCGCCATTTTAATCTTCCTGATCATTCCCACCACAACATGACAATTTTCAGCCTATCCTTACACCACGGGAACACAGAGAGCTCCAAGAATCTGGAGCAAAAATTCATCTTTTAACTAGGTGCACTCCACCATCACAGAATCAATGAACGCCTCTCATTGCATTAACTTATTCACAAATTCATGCTACCATGTTTCCACTAACGGCAAAACTCCTCCACACCCGCATAAAAACCAACTGAACTCCCACAATTCTCTATTCGCTCTGACGAAGGGCTAACGCTCGAAACGTCAGCTTTCCAAATCGTTCACGGTGGTAATTCGACCTTTATCAACACGTTCGACAAAACCAAATTTTCCTGATATTTTTATTCTTCCATATTATTAAACTTGACCTATGTGTATCGGAAAAGACGTGTCTGCATGAAATGTGCCCAAAACGTAATCAGTTCTGCATAAAAATCATTTGAATTGTTGAAGTCTTTTGGGTCATAATCAAAAGAAAAGAGAAAGGATTCACTATAAGCAGGGGCACCCAACGAGAATATAGTTCAAAACCACTTAAACATAGCATTGTTAAACGTATTTTAGTATTTAAACTGTAGATATAGGCATAATTTTATCCCCTATAAAAAGTTTTCATCTGTTCGGATTTCCTAGCTGAAAGTCTAGTGATCCTTTTCGAAAAAGTTTCCATAGACAAGCATGTCCAAAAGGTTCTCTCATTTATTGCATTTGACTTCAACACTAGCAAATCTAAGGAAATTTCCATGGAGAAACCTGGCTAAAAAAAGTTTCTTATTTCTGTGAATTTCACTTGAACGATGATAAATCTATGAAAATTTCCACAGACAAACGTGGCTAAAAAGTTTTCATATTTATTGAATTTGACTTCAACGCTGAATTTGACTTCAACGCAGGCAAATCTATGGAAAGTTCCAAAGACAAGGCTGGCTAAAACGTTATCTTATTTCCTTTGTGCCTTGAAAACGGGTACATCTAAGCAGATTTCCATATATAGACAAGCCAGCTAATACGTTCTCTCATTACTGGGTTGCCAAACCCAGTCGCAATCTGGGTTTCATTTCGTGGTTTTTTTATTTTTCAGAAACTCTGTGTGAGTATTAAGGCCAACTATCATGACAAGCCATATGGTGAGTTTCATCGATTTTCATTTTCAAGGTTTTACAAATTTCTAGACTTGGACTACGCTCCATATGTGTCCTTAATTTTCCCATATAAACCCTAGCTTGTTTTACATTGTCACAAATAGAGATCCTGGGCTACTTGTGCTTCAAAGTCCAAAATATTCGAAAGGAGAATTGGGCTTAGTAACCTACCATTTAAGGCGCCCAATCGCCATCAAATTGTTGGTTGCTAAGAAACCCTCTTCCTGTTCGGGCGTATTTCAGGTGCCTTATCCATGTGCATTTTCAAAACGAAGGCGTCTCAAGACACAGGGCCACGCAATAGATAGTTTTAGTTGCACTTTTTAACGAAAGCACTGCAGCTCAGAAAATTATTATCATCATCCAGTAAATTTCCAATAACTTTAACGCCTGCGTTGAACCATGTACTGTAGACGATTGGACTATTTTCTGTTCTTATCAAAGAATTAACGACGAGTTAAAGTGCCTGTACCCAAAAAAAAAAAAAAATGGCCGAAACACATCTTTATGTTTCAGGCTGGACAAGATTCCTCAAAATTGTTTTCATTTCGTTGAAACCTCGTTTTTCATGAATTTTCAAAGTTATTTATTTTTCCTGGACGACCGAGTGAAGAGAAGACTGGAGCTAGTGACGTCATTCCAGGATCTAGGTCATTTGCATCAACTGGAAGTCGTGTAAACAAAGAACACTGCATTTGGCACATTGCATGCCATAGTATGAAGGGTGATGTGGGACAAAAATGTTTTTTGAAAATGTCGCATGTTTTGGGGCCAAAGTAAAATCCGATTGGTCAATTTGCATGTCAATGGCGTCAGGTGCAATTGAATATGGCGGGTTACATGTTTTCTGGCTAAAGTTCATTCCCTCGGTTTGCCAAGTTGATGCGCGATGATACGATTCTATTGCGCAGTCTGTAAGTTTTCGGGCTTGAAGGAATTCACGTCGTCGTTTCGCTTGTTTATGGGGCAACTGCTTCATTTCCTTTGAACAGTTCACATGTTTTCGGGCTGGTGCGATATCGTCGCCTTGACTTGTCAGCGTAACATTCCTTAAGAGGAAGGTACTTCATGTACGAGGATAGTCTAACGTCCATGGAGAATCCTCAGCCTTTTTGTCAACGGTATTCTTGCTTACATTAGCGGGTATTTTATACATGGTACATCCATGAATCGGTATTTTCATGTAATGAACAAACACTACAATTAAGTTGCTTGATTAGAATATTTTTATTTCAAAACTCAAGGTTGATTCTCTTTCTCCTGAGTCACCTAAGAAGAGTCCTTCCGGATTCATCCGAAAGGTTGGCTACAGAAAGGATCAGCGGTGACGAGATGGATTCAATTTTTTATTTTCATGTTGAGGAGGGTATCAGTGTGCTCAGTAGAGCATAATCGCTGTAAGGTTTTAAGATTCCCTTTTTGAATTACTTCAAACAGCTCGATCTTTGTTGGCCGAGCTAAAAATTCAAGAACCAAGGATCTGGGCCCGGTTTCTCGAACGTGAATTAACTTAATCCAGGATTAGCGTAAACTTTTGTTTCATGTTTTCAACTTTTTGGTGAAACTTTCTTTCGCTTATTTTCGTTTTTCAGGATTGACTTCCTCTAATATAAAGGTTTGCCGTATATCAGAGTTCAACAGCATTTGGGAGTAGAGAAATAAACTCCTTGGTTAATTTTTAATCTGGGATTAGTGCTAATCGGCTTTTGAAGAACCGGGCCCTGGACTCCTACTTGTGACTCATTCCGAGATTTCAAATTGTTAAGTCCATGAAATACTTTTTAGTACTGTATTTGCGAATAAATAAATTTGTACGGGATTTTATATTAGGAACTTATTTCCCGCAAGGGCAGTTCCTCATGCTTGAGTACCTTGACACATGAATTAAGTTAGATTGATTGATTTTGATTGCGTGAAAGTTAGATGATTTTCCCACGGCCTGATAGGAACATTTTTTGCTGGAGCTTTTAAGAGGTAACACATCATTGAGAAGCTTTGCTCAGGAAAAAGGCGGTATCCACAGGCAACTGACCTA
>OX421445.1:46832358-46837358 GCA_949126865.1 Montipora capitata | reverse complement strand
GGCGACTCACTCGAAGAATTGGAAGAATTGTTTTTACAGGACATTACAGACGACTTTTTTTATTTGAACGGGAAAAAAAATTCTTCAGATGTTCCAGACACATAGCTGATGTTAATGTAACAAACATTTTCCCTCTGTTCTTGATTGGTTCTCTCCTATAACCGATGGTCTTTAGGTAAATCCAAGTGTTTTGATTGGTAAATCCAAGTGTTTGCTTTCTTGTTCACTTTGCCATACAAGCCATTTCCATGGAAAAGGTTATAAGTCATGGCTTTTTTACATTTTGTTTATATTCTGGTGAGTATTTTCACGAATCATGCTGTGTGTTGAAGGACCCAAAAGGCCAATCATAACCCTAACCCTAAACCCAATATTCCTCAGTATGGCTTTGGCAAGCTTAGTTAGAAAGTAGTTTATCATATGGTACTCGGGCCATGGTTGTTTCTTGAATTTGTGGCTTTTCAAAAACAAAAATTACACAGCTTATGACCGCTTCCAAATAAATGGTCGGCATAGCAAAATCCTAACCAAGAAAGAACCAAATTATCACAATGCTTGCATTTACCTCAAAACTACCTTACCGCAGGAGGAAAAGCCGGCAGGGCAAGCAACCCCCCACCCTTAGCTCAAGGTCTAGATCCGCCACTGATTACCACAATATTATCTGTAGTTGAATGATAATTCAGCTAATTATGTTCCTTACTGTGAGTACAATAGTTGTGCAAAGGTTAATCATGTCTTTAGAAATCAGTCATGTTCAGAGATATTATTGACACAGGATTTGGGGAAAGTGTTTTTATTGTCATTATTGCTTACTGAACACAGGCTGACCATGGTGCACCTCAGACTACATGACATACCATCGTAGCTTACTAGTTAGTATGAAGAGTTGTACAGTGTCAAGAGAATTTGATAAGCCTATTTATGGTTAGCTCTCACATGCAGAAATGGTAACATGCTATTTTCAAAACAAAATAGAAAATAGAGCTAAATATTGTTACCTATTACCATTAATTATCTGAAAATAAAAGTCCTGCCTTCCACATTATGTACACAGTGTGACATTGCAAATCTTCTAATTTGCATAATCTAAAAAAAAAATTAAACTGGAAATATGAGACAAGATATTACAAGGTCATAAATGCTATTGCCCTCATTTTTTGAATGACCTTTACAAAAGAGTGATAAATGTATTTTTTTTTTTGGATTATAGGCTCCATAACCCAATCAATAAGACTGGAATTTTGCAGAGTGGTTAAGCATTTGAATCACAAACCCTGTGAGGGGAGTCTGAATGTATGGCAAAAACCTCTACTTTGTGTACGAAATACAGATGACATAAAATAATGAAAACAGGCGACAAGAAACAATATCGCACCAAAATATAATGTCTTGCAAACAGTGGTTAAACAATAATTATGTTACCATTTGTGTCTGGTCCCCCAAGAAGGAGCCATATTGAATTAAAGATGAACTGTCCAAGTTAAATTAAGTTTGGTTATTTAATAGTAATACATCAAGCAGCCGTTAACCTAGCAACCTTTGTAGCTTTCTTAATTGGTGTTGATAGAAGAATCCTCCTTACAAGAAGGGTTTCTCTCCACTAACTAAAACATATTCACTCATTAGCAGGGAGTTTGAGGGCAATATTGTGTGTGAATGGTGAGTTGAGGAAAAATCGTAGACAAAAGTTAGGGTTACCGGTAGTCTGTAGAATGAGGGGGAGAAATTTACAAAGCAAACTCTCAACCCCAAAATAAGGTTAACAAATGAAACAAACTCTGTGTGAAATTAAAAACTTGAATCTCAGAAACAGCCAGATAGTACATGTATGAAAAACTGAATCACGTAGGAGGGATTAACAAATATTTGACCATGAAAATTATTCAGCAGAAGTGGCCGGCTTGGCGGTGATGTCTCCAAAAAGGCTTGTGGTGTATGAGACCACCTAAGCAGAAACAGCCACAAGTCAAAAAGAGACCTTGCCGAGTGCTGGAATATGACACTGACACCTTGAAAACAATATGAAACAGAGAGTTACTGTATTGATTTGTACTAATTGATTGAGTAAAAGGGCTAGATCAGCAACACATAAGCCCTCAGACCCCCAAAAATGATGCCTGTGATCCTTGAGTGTGAAATAGTTATGCTATATTTCTTAAGTTCTCTGTGCGGTGTTGCTAGTCAAGCCTTAAACAATAAATACAGTCATTGTTATTTTTTAAGGGATGTTCCAGGGCTTATGCTTGTAATTATTTTATTTACGTTTCACACAGTGGAACAAAAATTTGATCATATTGATCAGCCACAGATTAGCTTATTTGTTTGTGTCCAAACTGCACAAAGGCAAAGAAAACATTATGGGGTTTGGGAGAGGATGGGGTCAGTCTTAAAACGTAGCAGTAGTGATAGGCTACAAATTGCTTTTCCTCACGGGAGGATATTCTACAAGGAACTGTAATCATTGCTTTGTCCTCAGTTGTTACAAAATATGAAGGAGTTGCCATGGAATAGTATGGCAAGGGGGCAAGGACATGGTATTTACAATAACTTATCAGTTTTGCATTGTTTTGCTGTGATCCATTTTAAGTCTGGTCTACATATTACCTCGAGATCAAACATTGTTTACCATGTTATGAAGTGTTCTGACGCATCAGTCCTTCTGTGGAATGTTTGTTGAAGCTCTTGTTTCCAGGCTTTGAAGTAATTAAGTACTTGGTTTAAGTTGGTAACACGTTGATTTGTTATTGACTGCAGTGGACTGTTATCTTTGAAGACATTCCAAAGCATTTCACATTTTCATAAATTCTTGTGTCTTTGTCTTTGCAAACTTTTTCGGACAGAGTATTAACAGCAAGCTTTTCTCGTATTTTATTTAAATTATCAAGATGAACTTACAAGCGCCTTGATTAAACCGTATTTGTTGTTTGTTGATTTTCCCAAGCGGGCGAAATCTTGAAAATAGTTTTTTATTGTCGGTAAAATTGACTGCGGCGGGCGATTCGTCGCGAGCGATTTTAAGTGAGCAAGTTTGAAGTTCTGAAACGCTGCTATATCCAAATATATCCAGCTGGTTTTTTACTATGTTTTGTAAAAGCTATCGATCTTAAACATATGTAAAATTTAGAGTGGAGAAATGTGGAGTACTCGTAAAAGAAGCAGCGGAACACGGCTTGGTCACGATAAGCGGGACATACCTGCATTCGACACTGTCTTACTTCACTCAAATTTAAGCAGCTTCCGACGAAAATACTTGAGTTATATTCCAACAGACAAAATAGTATTGAGTTTTGGGTCAAAAATATCAAAAAAGCCTGTAAATAATACACTACTGGTGGCCCAAAAATAAAGAAAGAAAACGTGATTTCCGGTTCGTCGAGAGGATATTTTTGGCAGCCATTAATTGCACCGGAAGCGCGGAAGGAGCGCTCGTGCCAGTCCTTCTCCGCATCACACATTGGACCAAGAGCGGAGTTGCCCGTTTCACCGCCCTATGTATAAGCGCCCTGCCACAACCCTATAGGTTTTCTGAGCCCGTGAGACTGAGCACCCCCAGAAAACCATTGTTTTAACGAAAAGCGCTGGTCAGCAACCTGGTTCTGCTGCCTAAGTCCTGTCTGAGGTGTCGTCTAAGGTCTTCTGAAATGAGATATAGTTGAGCAGTTTTAGTGAGTGTGCTGTATATAATGTCGCGAAGAGTCCTAACAGATGTGAAAATCGTCGATATTCAGAAACGGAAAATTCCTAGCAAGCATTATGTAAGTTAATTGATTACTGTACTTTCTCAGGATTATCACATAAGCTTACTTTTATGTCGCATGATTGATCATACTGGTTACATAGTCCAGTACAGAATTATAATAGGCATGCCTAAACTTCCACGTTACATTTTGTTCAAGTAAAAAAATAATACCGGTCGAGATCGCGGTTTTATGAATGTGGCGTTGGAATGTACAAATTTTACGTTGTGAAGCTTCAAATTATTTCATCGATCCTCTTGAAAACACATTGTAAACATGTAAGCGTCTATGTACGATAATCGCTCTCTATCTCTCTTCAAGAATCAGACCAAACGAAATCCTTAATAATGATTATATGACTAAGATGCTAAGTGATTACAACGGTTTTGTTTTTCTTATCATTCTTGCCCTACATTATCTGAACTGTACCATTGCGTTGATAGTGTTAGAACCATTTTAAGTTGTGTGTGTACATGTGGCAGTAAAACGTTTGAAGACACCCAAAATCATGAAGGAGCAAACTGAATCATCAAAACGCTTTCACTGCTTTGATGATGACTAATAAAATGAAAACTATGTCATGTGATGATGACTGACACGGAAGTATCATTCCAGGTGAACTATCTTTAGAAACTATTGTAACGGAACTGAAGAACTCATTTCGATTAGCAAAACAAAAACCAGTTTCCAGTTAATATAATAAATATTGATTCAACAGAGATCTTCATTTGGATGATAATGTAAAGTATAATATCTTTCATTTTCGAGAAGAAAAGCAAGGATGTCACTGTTTGTACAAGATTTAATTTGATCACAGTGGAGACTGTGGCCGTTCTTCAATGGCCATTTCACAATGGCTATTTTTAGAGTCATATCAAATGTGTCTGCCCAATTCACCCCAATATTAATGATGTTCAAGTCCTTGAAGAAAACTTCAGGATCACTTTAACTGCTAGCTGATTGGCTCAGTGGTAATGAGCATTGCACTAGTGTGTGGACAGTCATGAGTTTGGCTCCTGTCAGCTCAACAATGAGGGTCTTATATAAGTAAGAAGAAAGGACTGCCTTTGTAATTTCATCCACAAATGGTTAGACTTTCAAGTCTTCTTGAATAAGCAGGATAAACTGTAGGCCCCATCTTACAACCCTTGTTCAGCTTAGTGTGGGATGTTTAAGATTCCACATACTAGTCAATAAGAGAAGGGCATGGAGTTCTGGTTGTTTTGGTGTGACCTGAATATGACTCCAATTAGCACCAGA
>OX421445.1:46809858-46827358 GCA_949126865.1 Montipora capitata | reverse complement strand
CCAAAACTGTTTAACCTCTTGTTCAGTATCTCATTTTTGTACATGTAAGCTCAGGGTTAAAAGCAAAAAAAAAGTAACTCCTTAGAAAAGAGTTTTGTTTTGAGAGAAAAGCAGGGAAACCTATCAGAGGAGAGTGGGAAACCACCAAGCGAAAACCTATACATGATTTAATTGTCTGTAAACCGTTGTGTAAAAAAAACTTCATTGTATACTCCTTGACATTCAGTGTAGACACAATGGATAGTCCAGACCTTGGTTGATTGAAAGGTCAATAGTTCTATACAGCAACTAACCACTATCAAAATCATCACAACTGTTACTGTGTCCACTTAAAAAATAAAATTACCTGTACTATTTGAATAGAATTTCAAAGGGCTGAAAAAACTTAGTCCCTTGTTGATTTGCCCATCATTCTCATCTGTAACAACTTCATTAAAGGTTTGAATAATTATTAATCTTTACTCTCAGGATCTCATCTCATTGCCCCCAAAGATATCATGCTGTGATGTGGTTGTCAAGTTCTTTGAGCCAAAGCCAGACGACATTAACCCAGACGATAACGAGTAAGCATCATTACACACCATTCGGGATGTTGTTTTAGCAGGGTTAACTGCAGATTAAATACTGGGTTAAGTCCAATCAAATATTGCCATCATATTTAACTCTTTAGCCCTGTTTCTGCTTTTAGCAACTTTGAACAATCAGTTGTTTACCAGTTAGTAAACTTAGTCTCACAAACTAATGCAAGTGCATTAACGCCATATGATGCATGATTATGGGTTGTTAATGACTTTTCTTTCCTGTCACTGTGGACACTGCACCCAAAAACAAGTCTCTCTTTGTTCAATATTCTCAGTGAGCAAGAAATTAAAGTCTTATTAAGTGCAGTAAAATCATCCAGATGAGTGCCTTTAAATTTTTTGGTGTTATTTTCTTCAATATAGCACATTCTATTTAATACTGAAAGGGTGACCGACTAGTTCTCCACTCAATTTAACACACTGGCTGTAATAAGAATGAACTAAGATATATATTTATACTGTCCTTGGCTAATATGCCTACAGGTGCAATGTTTGAAAATGCACATTCATACTTCTTGCTAGTACGTTTTTCACTTTATTCTCTAACTGGTGTTTACTGGGAGCGAGGGTATTCAAATATCAAACAATTACATTACTACATACCTTAACCCATTGACTCCCAGGGGTTCCCCATTGACGAGTAAAATCGTCTGGCATTAGACAGAGTAAAATACTCTGGCGTTAGACAGTAAAATACTGGCCGGTTTCGGTCAGTTTGGATGTTGATTGACCTTGACAAATCCATGCAGTTGTAATCAAGATGAACACTGTACATTTCTGTTGCTTTATTCAAGGAGTATTGGGCAGTAATAGACCCCATATTGTGCAGGTTTCAAACATTAAGAGCAGTTTTTAACACTGTGCATTATCTTTGCTCAGGACCATATTCAAAATGTCAGATCATCTACATGTAATTACGTACTGTGAAATATTTAGGCATTTTAATAGTCGTGCAACTATTGTTGAAAATGAAGAATTGGGAAATTTTAAGAACTGTAATGCTTCATTCAATCAGGCCTTCTGATAGGGTGCAATGAAAAAATGCAAATTATGCAAAATTTGCAGGTCAGATTAAAGATTAGAAAAGCCAATTATGTGATAAATAATGTAAATTGTTTCTGAGCAATTTTAATTAAGCTTGTTTTTCAAGGTTTCAGGATAAGAAAAACATGTTTTTACTGCCCTAAAGACATTTTGAACACAAGGGAACAGTAATTATGGATCTTGATTGACTTTAGTTGGGATAAGTAAAAAAAATTAGGTCTTCTGCACCATTGGTGCACCACGTTAAAAGTTGAAAGGACACAGCTTACCGTACATGCCAAATGAATGATCAATAATTATTAATATTCCTGTATGCTACAACTATCTTCTTACACTTTGTTTTTGTGTGCAGTATTATATTTCTGAATAGATTTGCTAATATGGACAAAGGGCGTGTTTGTGTTACACCAATAGGCGACCCAATAGGCAACTCTTTAAGAATGAGACTCGTACCAGGCCCCCGACATGCAAAATAACGCCTTGAACTTCGAATGTTTACGAAATCGAAGGTAACAAGGGCTTTTTAGCCGTTTTCCAAGGTAAATCATCTTTAAAATGGCGTATTTATGCAGGAACGCCTAAGAAACTTGTTGATTTATGTTTTATTTTACGAATTTTGTGTGTTCTTTTATGAATTATGCGATTTGAGGTCGATTGTGAGAAATCCCACCATCACGTAATACCAGAAGGCCTGTTCAATTGACTCATTATCAGAGTTAAAATTATAGATTTATTGATAAATTATTTTCGTAAGCTCCTTATGATCACATTATGATAAATTTCAATAGATATCTTCGAATTTTCCTTCCAGGAAAGACAAGCGCAAGAAAGAAAAGGAGTCGGGTAAATGTAGAACAGGAACTGATCAGTTCTCAAGTACACGTACTGTAGTGTATGATATGCACTTGATGCAGCAGGTTTAAAACACAGGTCACATTTCACAGGTCATTCCTTACTGGTCATTGTTTTTACCTATACTAAACCAACCCAAAACCTTCAAATTGGCAAACCATAGGCCTTAACATCATTTTTAGGCCTATTGAGGCCTAAATAAGGACTATGTTTACATGTAGCTTTTTAAGGATTAAACCACTGCAAAAACCGTGTACGATCAAAACTTGCTCTACGTTGGATCAAAATAGATCGTGACCACACCAAAAAAAACTTTAAAAATGGAAAATATACTGCAAAGGTTGGTCAAGACAACGTGAACATAGGCGTTGTTACAATATTCCGGCTGGCCAACACCAGCCTTCTTCAGGTTTATTGAATGGATAAATGCTTGTTACAAGATCTTTATATTTACCGGAAATGACATAAAAAGGCTACGTGATGTGTAAAATTAATAAAAACGGAAATGCATAAAAAAGAGGAAAGAGAATAATACATGATAACAAGATAAAAGAAACAAAAGAAAATTAAAAGGTAGCGTAACTAAATTACATTTCATCTCTTCTGTTAAGGCCTGCAGGCTCCAGTGTTTTACATGTAGCATTAGTTTAAGGATGGTGCCTACAAATTCAAAGTTATTTTTGCCCCGGTTTTTTGATTTTTGATTTTGACACAAAAATATCCCTGTGTTGGTAAGCATCACTGATAGGAAATCCGAGTATCTCGAGATTCGCAGAACGTATGGGCAGTAACAATAGTAGGCACCGTCCTTAAAGATTTTGTAAGCAGTGACCTGAGTATGTTCTAAACCTGTCACTTTTGATGTTGTAATGTACATGTACATGTCGTGGTTTAATTTTGTTCTTGGTTTGGATTTTTTTTAACCGGTTCTTTTTTTTCAAAACCAGTTTAAATTTTTTAAACTGGTTTTATTTTTATCAACTGTCTAAAAAAGGGATTTTTTCTTTTTTCGGGGGGTGTAGTTAAAAAAACAGGGGATTGCTTTTCTAGGGGGTCTAAAAAAGAACTAAACATCGTTTTCGCCTTTCTACTCATCTACCTCTCCATGATCCGCTCCAATACCTCTATCCTACCCCACCCTACTTTTGCCAGATATAAAATGAAGAACATTTTGTACGTACAGTACTGTAACAAACAGAGTACGCAATATGAACAAGTAATGTACAGTACATGTAGACGCATTGGACACAGAAAGAACCGAAGAAAATCATGCCACCAAGAAACAGAATCTTACTTGAACAGAGTCTACATGTACATGTACTGTACTTGTTCCTATAGCGTACTCTGTTTGTTACAGTACTGTACGTGTAGAATGTTCTTCATTTTATATCTGCTTCAGCAAAAGATTGCGCAGAAAATAACAGAATCTAAATGATAATGTACATACTCTTGTATTTTTGTTCAGTAGTTTAAAATACATATAACTACGATGAATGACACTAATGAATGTTTTTTTCTTCCTATTGTTTATTCGTAAAATACCAACGTTTGTCAGTTCACGTTATTGATTGACCATTTCGATTAAACGATTGTATGAAGGTGCAATTGATTGTGCGTCTCTATGCAAATTGCATTATTGTATGTCTCTAATATGCCATTGATTGTCACACTATGCAATTGATTTTCTAATGGAGTTAATGATTAACCATTGCGCGAGATTGAAAGTATATTTGTTACCTGTGATTGTCCAAAGGTGGAATTGTTTATCCGTTTTTGTTATTGAATGTTACAGTGCATTTCACAAAACTTTTGACAGGTGATTTGCGAAGTTCGTTTCGAACTTGAGAATTTCATTACGTAGCTGTCAATCAATTGGCGAACTTCGAAACGAACTTGGGAATTTCGCGCCGAACTTCGTGGGAATGAACACTGAACACTTATCACCAAAAAACGTTGTCCGCGCAAGCTGCTGAATACTGGTAAAGTATATTTTCATTTTCAAGAGTCAGTGATTCCTGTCGAATAAAGCTGAATTTCATGAAAGAATATAAACCAAGATCTTGCGTTACGCTGCGGCTGCATGCAGGCGACGGGATATTTTCGGGCAAACATTGGAACGTTATTCTTTACCAGTTTGTTTTGGATTTCACTGCTGTAAATGCTGGGGTGGTACATGTAGTTTTACAACAGTCCATATAAGTGATATTTCTTCATTTCTTGTCTTCGATATTTCCTCTGCGAACGAAAATATCAACAATTTTTTTTTGGCAATGGTTTTCTGGGAAGTCTCATTTCCTGTCCTATTTGAGATGGTCCTTTCCTTTCTGACCAGCTTTCAATAATTTTCTGCCGAACAAAACTTGGAATTACCTTTCCTTGCACGGTGAAGGCACTCATTTCAAAACAACAACCGAGAGCAATAGTGAAATTACTTCGCCAGTTCGGCGCGAAATTCCCAAGTTCGTTTCAAAGTTTGCCATTTGATTGATAGTTACGTATTGAAATTCCCAAGTTCTTATGAAATTTACAACGAACTTCGCAAATCGCCTGTCAAAAGTTTTGTAAAATGTACTGTAATACATACATGCAAAGAACGTTATTGAAAGTTCGTTCGCGTGAATGAAGTTCATGGAAGTACTAAGAAACGTATATTTGCCGTATAGTTTCAACTGTTGACATAAATGATTGATATTTTGCGTAAATGAACAGCAAAAGGTGTACAGAAAGATATCCAAATATGTTAAAATGGGCAGTATTCTAAAAAACTTAAACCAGTTTTAAAAAATTGAACTGGTTTGAAAAAAAATGAACTTTTCAAACCAAGAACAAAATTAAACCACAACATATAGTTATAAGCATGTACTGTGGCTCTTTCTTTGCTTACTGTAGAAACAGGCATGGAACTAAATTTTATTGTACATTTGTACTACTTGTAAGTGTGGTTAAATCTGTTCTGTTGACAGTTGATAACATAAGTGGCCCTGTGTTACTGGAACAGTATGTAGCCATTGCCGACTACAAGAAGCAGAATCGAAATGAAGTTAACATGGTGGCGGGAGACGTAGTGGAAGTTATTGACAAAAATGAAAATGGTAATTAGAAAATTAAGTTTTCTTCGTTTCCTGGATGGCTAGCTTTACTTTATCCGATTCTTTGACTCTTTCCTGTCTCAAGGACAGTCCGGCCTATGCTATCATTTCCAGGGCCTTTTACATTGTATCTTCCCAAGAAGAAGAAGAGAGGTCCCAGAAACTAGATCTCTATTACCTCAGTTTTCATAAAATTCCTTGAGAGCTATCTTTAAGGTAATATCTCCAACAAGGAACCTTAGGTGTTACCATGGGAATGCCAAAACAACCTTCCAATGTATTCCACTTTTACCTATTAGTCCAACTACTGTACCTTAATTGTATTTTAATTTTGAGGAATGTTGCCTAAAGTCTAAATGTGCCAGTGGGGTAGAGTTAGGTTACACATTTGATCAGGGCAAAAAAACGGGGTTGAATATCATGATAACAGTCCATAGCTTCGTAACTCCAGTTCACAAAGCTCTGACCCACTTTTCTTTTTTGCCTTTTTTTTTTTAAACTTAAAACACTGAGACTGCATGGGCCTTTTTGAAAATAACGCATGTACTTTTATATAGGAAACAGTGCAAATATTAATATTAAAACAGTCCCTTGTCTGGAAATAACGTTTTGTGCCATTAAGTGAGGGGCAGAAAGATGAAGCTCTTTTCTGGAAAAATAACTTATCAATATCTTCACAATCCGTATCTCTGTTGTTTCTTAGGTTGGTGGTTTGTTAACGTTGATGAGGAGCAAGGCTGGGTTCCTGCAGCTTATCTTGAGAGAGAGGATGGAACAACGGATGAAATTATAAATCAGACAGAATTGACAGGTAACAGACTCTGCAATGAGGAAAATTTAAGAAAGTTCCACAACGTAGACTGCGGGTAAATGTTAAAATTTACATTACGCTTTCACAGTAGGGGTGACATTTTTCTTCATGCTTGTAATTAATTCGTGTCCAAGGAAGCTGTGACAACAAAGCCTTTAAGAAGGCGAGTTAGGGGGCGTTTACATGTTACCCGTAAGACTGGTGTTGTTAAGGATCTTTCTGGTTGACATTCCTTTAGACACATTGTTCACAAATAATAATCTATCTTCCGTAACTGTAAATGGGACATAGTGTTTTAGTAGAGGTAGAGGTTGTTATCCTATTGACTCCTGAACCCCCCTTCCCCCCCCCCCCCCCTCCCATTGACAAGTAATATCATCAGTTCCGGGGGTCAATGGATCAAACTTGTTTTCAGAACTGTTTCGAGTACTGACTTCTGAACTGCCAGATACAAAGACTTCCAATTTGTTTTTATTGGAATGAAAGCTCACAACAGACCCAAATGAGGAACTCCACTGAATTGCAATGAACTCAATCTTATTGTGCAAGGAATACCGTTGTGATGCTCCCAGGAGTTCTGTAAAGACCTTTCAGCTTAGATGGAAACAGCTACAAAACACTGTAACATTATTGTTTTCCACAAAACACACTCGCGAGTATTTCCAGTTGTGCCTTTTTTTTTCTAGATACAGGTCATTTTGTGATTTTTTAAACTAGTCCTGGTTTTGAGGTGTGCCTTCGTTATATAGCTTTTTGATACATGCATACATGTGTTTAGATGAGGCTATGGAAACACGGAAAGCGTCCTCTATTGCTTAAATGGAAATCGTGCAGTTTAAAATTAAGTAGAACTGTGATGTCTGTGATTATTTGCCATCTTTCCTTCATCTATCCATGAGCGCATTCACTAGCATTTCTTGCATACCATAACATGATTGAATAACACTTCACTCTGCATCATGGATTTCACCAAGCCACCTGATGTCAACATCTATGAATTTTCCACAGTAATCACAAACATCTTGAACATTTCATTTTATATGCAAAATAGTCTTGTGAATGGAGGTATGGTTGCATTATGGGGATGCGAGTTCCATCCACTGCACCAAGTACTATAGGAAACCCATCCCTCTGCTCCCATCCTGCAACCAGCCTCTCAAGGGAAGGACGTCTGGTGGAATTTTAATACAGTGTACTACCGAGTATTCCTTGACAGCACAGCATTAACCTGCCTCATTGCAACTATAACTGTTGGAATTACCACACCAAATGCGTTTGCCGTCATCAAAATATTCCATGAATCTTCGAGATAGTACACAGCGATAGCAACCTGTAAACCACAGAACCACAGGTTCTATTCTCTGTACAACCATCCTTCCTTTCTGTGCAGAACTACGGAAATTATTATTTTTTACTTGACCTATCCCCTCTCCAGGTATATTTGCCCTCCAATTAAAACAGAGCTGTAGTTCCCTAACAAACATGTTTTTTTCAGACATACTCTTGCTTTCTCTGATCATTCACAAGCCCCTGGTTCTCACCCTCTTTTCTGCTGAAATCAGTGCCCCGTCGTGGTGAGCAAGGGACCTTAAGCAAGGATAACGACAACGGCTACGGGAACGTTGTCTAAAAATATTCTTTCCTGTTACTGTCTTTTAAATTTTGCGATTATTAGTCGTTCGGCTTGGAAAGTGTGGGTGCACATTCCAAGAATAAAATGCTCTCGTCCTCCATACATGACCTCAAATGTGATAATTTGACGTCGATGTTAAGACGAGAACAGCAAAGAAATGTATAAAAGTAATGTATCAAAGTGTAAAATGCACGTGCAGGTGGTGCAGAACTTTGGTTTTTGCTAAGAAAACCTATTTTTGTGTCTCGTTCGTTATTTATTTATTTATTTATATTATTTATATCTCTATTCTTAGGTTACTTTTACTTTATTTAATACAAATGACCGCAATCTTTTTCTAATTGTATTTCATAGATAGCTGCCTAATTTTCTTAGCCCTTATGGTTGTTATAGGCAGCTAATACCTTATTTCTCGTAGCCGTCGTCGTCGGCCTTGCTTAAAGTCCCTAATGGTCGAAGTTCAGAAACTCGTGTTTGCTGTTCTTCTTCCAGTCCTCTTGCAAACAACGATGTTGAGTCGTCATGTTTTGCCACCATAAATCCGTTCTTCCCTGATTCACCCAGGATCCTGGTTTTGCACCAGCTAATGTCTTTTCCTGAGAACGCAGCGTGATAACGGTGGACATCCCAGTGCAGTCACGCGCGCCAGATTATGTTGCCTCTGACAACAATTTGGTTGAGCACAACGAATTACGGTCGAGTCGCCCGAAAGTCATCTCGCCCGAAACCAGAGCTACGTCGGCCGAAAATAATCGCATGGTGCCCGAAATGCCAAGTTATGTCGCCCGACTTTCACCGAAGTCTGTCACGCTGGCTAATAAGTCTGTTATGCACTTATCACCTACCGTCCGGGGGTGGGTATTGGGAGGGAGGGGGGTGACCTGTTTGAGGCCGGAGGCCGGACGTTGCCTCCGGTTGTTTACCATTTTACGTCCGGTACTTTTAGGCTATAAATTTTAAGACTCGTTGACTTCTTTTTTTCCTTGGGTGTGGGCTGAAGAAGAAACACAAGACAATCCTTCAAACTAACAAGAAGTCACATCGCCTTATTTTGCTTACTAAACACTCTCTCTCCACTCTGATGGCATTTTCTTTACGCGACAAGTTTATTTTTTCCCTCAATCTGTAAACAGCATTTCCGATGGTTTCAGACCTCCTTGAGGGTTCGCTTTCAGTGCACTTACAATCAGCCTTACAATGGAAAATAGTCGTGTCCGGCACTTTCATTATTAAACCCGTTACTTTGAAAAGAGCTATCGAAAACCCTGAGCAGTAATGTGATTGTTGAAGCATTTGCAAAAAGCATACTTAATAACAAATCAATGGACGCCATGATTGTTGTTTTGATTCGTGCGTCGGACCTGCCGGGTGTAATTCATGTAGACGCCGTATGAATTTTGGAACTCGTACCAGAATGAAACTCATACTGATGTATGATCATTGCCATAGTTATTCTTGTGATTTGTGTTTGAGTCCGGCAGTGCGCCAGTCAGGCATTCATATATAGCTTGTGTGGAAAAGACCGTCTTGTCAACAAAAAGCGATGCCTCCACTAAGGTTTTGGAAATTATTAATAGGATCTCTTACATTTGCTTATGTTCAATCTTTCATTATGCAGAGAAATATATCACCACTTCAGCTTATAAAGCAGAGCTTGACGATGAAATGTCGTTTGAGATTGGTGTGTTGGTGACTGTAATCGAGAAGAACTTTGATGGATGGTGGCTTGTGCGGTGAGTTTCAATAAGTTTCATTGAAAATCGAAGGCGTCGGTGTTTAATCTAGTCTGCCACGCAGTCGTTTTCAGGGGAGTCGTATTTCACTTCCTCCCCACAAAGGAGACGCTGATGTGGGGAGGAGGTGGAATACGACTCCCCTAAAAACGACAGCGTGGGAGTTTATGTTTAAGGTAAATTACAGTTCCAAAACTGTTCACAAAGTAGCCAGGTGAACAATCAAACATAGTTTTGCTTAAAATGAATCCAACTTCAAAAGTTACGATTCAATAGCTGACATTTTGGCACTCTTCTTCAGGGGTGATCTAAAGCTGAACATGAGTATATCGAACAAACCCAACGTCAGTTTGGCACGCGTTTAAAGGAATATCAAAGAGCAGTATTCCCGAGTAATTAACAAATTATCATCACCACTAACCTGGGTACTATCAACGCCTTTGTTTGGAAGACTGGCAACTTAATCCCGCCCATAAATATGTACTTTAGTACGTGCGACTGGTATAGTATGCTGTTTGTTATTAGTTGATTTTATTCTTTATGTACATTGTTGTATTGTTGTGTTGCAAATAAATAAATAAATAAAAATTCCGCCCACACTCCTTTGAACCGTGATGGCCGTCTGAAACCTGACACCTATTTACACCTCATGAATAGGAAATGACGTTAATTAGTGAGCGTATGAAAGGACTATTGTAACAGCTTTAATAAAACACCCCTGAAGAAGACACTAAGCGAGAGTGTCGAAGCGTCGGGTATAAATCGCCTTCGTAAATGGCGACCATCTTTACTTTCTTTTGTATTTATGTTAATTAGACCTATTACCCTCATTTTCAAACAAAAATTCTTTTGAAATTTGCTCCTCGTAGCGAGGCTAGAAAGGCTTATTAGCATTAAAACAGAAGAATATTTATATTTGGCCGCCATTTTGAAAGAGGTCTGTTGAATAGACCAATTTCGATATATTAAAATTCAGTCGAAAGCAAAATATATCATCTCGAGGCTGTGGGGAATAAGTATAAGGGTTTGTATGAGTTTATTCCCCAGAGCCTCGCGATGATGCCTTTTGTTTTTGTATTAGTCTCCCGTGCGTGTATGCAGTGTGACTTGTTTAACCTGGGGAAGAGTAGACTGTAAGGGTAGAAAGGTTTTTTCTTGAGGTGATAGGTATATCCCTCCTTAAATTTTTTTCGTTCAAAATCTACAGATTCGGATCAGTTGATAATTCCTTTTGCGGTGTAAAATCCGCCAATTAAAACAAATCAGCAAAGCGGGAAATATGTTGTGTGAGAATTGCACTGCCCAATAACCAATATTTGACGGTATCGTGTGTCATCGCGTTTTTTTTTTTTCAATTGACTCCCTTCATTTTACTTTTGTGTGACAAAAAATTGAAAAGATTTGCCTTTTGTAGTTCTTTTACCGTTAGTGTTTTTCAGATTTGAAATATTAGAGAAATAACTTGACATCGGAGTCTTTTGCACCTTTTTTGACGGATTTTAAGATTTTGACGGATATTTTCCGGGAAACATGATACGATTGACCTTGTCTATGCTTTCCTTCATCGTGTAGCCATTCGTTTTAACGGGCGTTTCATTTATTCGCAACAAATTTTGGCCGAGCCAGTTGGGCCCTGGTAACTAATGACGTCAAAGAAGTAGCTTGATATCATCTCTCTACAGAAAGAAATGTGCAAAAGTGTAAAATAGAAGTCTTGTTGAAAATCTAGAGCTAAGTCTTTATAGAATTGTCGGACGATAGTTACCCTTCGGATGCCGTGAATGTTCTGACGATTCAGAGTGGAATTACATTCTTTCTTTGACGTCATTAGTTACCAGGACCCAACTGGATCGGCCAAATATCAAAGGCTGGCTAAAACGCGTGGATACACTTTGAGGGAAAAATTTTTGAAGTACTACAGTCCAGACACTAGATATTTAAACAAAAGTTAAAAAGCGGTGAAAAAAATAAGCATCATAGGTACTTTAAATAAAGTTCCTTTCCTTTCCTTTCCTTTCCTTTTGAATAACAAATAAGAAATGACAATTTCTTTTGCCGAGTATTTCTCATGATTTGCGCCTAATTTGCTATCGCACAACTAACTGAGCTTTCTCGTCTAGTTTAATGTTCTTATCCATTTTTTTAGATACCAGAATTGTGAAGGGTGGGCCCCTGCTATGTACCTCAAGAAACCCAGTCCCTCTCAGCTGCAAGCTATAGGCTCAAATTCATTAATAAGGAAGGAAAGTGCAAGCACAGCACGCGGGCAGGTTGTTGCTAAGGTACCAGGTAAGTGCGTTGTTGGTTTTCAGCAACGCTGAAGATCTGCACGAAATTTACATATAGGATGTTGTGAGAAGCAGGCTTGTCAGTCTGTAATCAAAACTTGTTTTGCCCCTTTTTCTCTGGTTTCATTTTGTTTTCTGTTTTCTTAATTGAATAAGTTTTTCAAATGGTGTGAATAGCACAAGTGCTACTATAGCTGTTATTACAGTTGAGCCCACGTGTTCGTTTCAGAGCTCGCGGAAGCGAGGCTTTCGGTTCAACATTGGATCATATAAACA
Organism: Montipora capitata; assembly: GCA_949126865.1. Classification (NCBI taxonomy): domain Eukaryota; kingdom Metazoa; phylum Cnidaria; class Anthozoa; order Scleractinia; family Acroporidae; genus Montipora; species Montipora capitata. The sequence goes on along the minus strand of OX421445.1, from coordinate 46,815,051 downwards.
GAAGAGTAAGAGATTTAGCACGCAAAATGCGAAAAAATTATTGAGTTCCTATCCAGAATCTGTTTTTCTCAGAAGAAGAGAAACAACACTTCCTGAATGGAAGCTACCTTCGATATTTTCGCGCATTTGGGTAACACGTCCATATGCTACGCAGTGCCTTGCCATACTTCCCACGATAAACTTTGGCCAGACAAACCTCAATTTATTCAGAAAAGGTGAAGGAAACAGTCAAGAATCAAGAAATCGCATAGTCCTTGGATAAGAAAATTTCGTATCCAAGAACTATGCGATTTCTTGATTCTTGACTGTTTCCTTCACCTTTTCTGGGTAAATTGAGGTTTGTCTGGCCAAATTTTATAATTCTTGTTTTGACCCAAAAGTCCCGTTTTCGCGCCTTCTGAAGCTATCGCCCTTGAGACGTGGGCTCAACTGTAATAACAGTTATTATTTTTAAAAATGCAACCACACTTTTGAGTTGAAGGAACATGTTTCGATGTTTCAAACATCATCACCAGCCATAATGAGTATAACAGTAAAATTTTACAAGATGATCCTTATATATAACTGTCAATACAATGATTCTTTAATCTCTATTGATTACTGAAATGTTGGTTACAAGCAGAAAAATTCAAATTAACCAGCAATATTGTAGAAAACACAACTGACAGAACGTAAATAAAAGTTTTAAAGTGTATTGCGAAACTAACATGATCAACTTTGGTCAGTTTTAGTTTCAAAATGAATTTCTTAATTGAGATTTCACATGGGCATTGATCGTCGGTGCAATTACTATGGACCAAAAATAAGGATGCTCCGCGCTAAAGCGGAACCGTGTGGTCACTTGTTCGGTTCCTGTTGACAACGGTGGTCTACATGACACATATGCTACTAAATTGCCCTCTTTGCGAATGCAATTTGTAACGTTGCCTGGGCAACTCTTATGTAGCAACTTTCGTTCACGTTATATTGAACTACGCTCCCTCGAAAACAAGTTTGCACTTACCGTAATATCCTTTATTATTATAAACCGCGTTTTAACCGCGCACTGGTAGCTCAGTTGGTTGAGCATCGGACTGTCATTCGGGGAGGCCATGAGTTCCACTCCGGCCGGACCAACACTTAGGAAAAAGTGGTGTCTTTGTAATGATATCTGCAAATGGTTAGACTTTCAAGTCTTCTCAAATAAGGACTATAAACCGTAGACCCCGTCTCAAAACATTTCCTGTTAATCAACGCTGTAGGTACCCTGGGTGCCAGAGGAATTTTTTTCCAAGGTCGGAGAGAACGCTCATGGGACGTTAGAGAACGTGAAGAGTAGGGGGTAGACCCCCGGTGTTGTGGTCTTCCTTTCACATACGTGGGTGAGATCAAATATGGACTGATAGCGGCTACCAGAGGCGCCTTTACAAGCTGACGATCGATCTCACCCTAGAGAAAGAATTGTACACCGCCATGAAGCTTTGAGATATGTGGGAATATAAATCGTAAACCATGACTATACTAGACACTCCATGAGCGTAAACTGGGTTGCCTGTGGTATCTGTTACAAAAACGGAAGGCACTGAGTTGGGTGGTATTGAACTGCAGCATTCCAGTTAAGGACGGTGCCACCTGTTGTTATTGCGCATTTGTTCTTCGCGTCACGCAATCATTTTGTCACGCACTGATTATATATTTTTCCGATTTTTTTTTCATCAAAATGCCTCGAAAGATTTATGCCCCGTCCACACGTATCCGGAGATTTTTGTATCCGCAAATTTTTTTATGCGGATACACCTAGTGTCCACACGTGTCCGCCGTATACGCTCGGTGTATCCGGAGATTTTTGTATACGCTCTCCAGAGTGGAAATTTCTGTATACGCTGTGTATCCGGATACGTGTGGACGCTCGTATCCGTATATTTTTGTATACGCTGACGTCACAGTATCAGAACCAGTCTTTTTCCGCGCGAGATTTTCCAAAATGGCGGCGAGCAGAAACGTTGTGTGTTCAATGCTCTGTTGACTAATCCTTTGGTTAGTATACGCTACGTGTGGACGCAGATATTTTTGTATCCGCATAAAAAAATTGGCGGATACAAAAATCTCCGGATACGTGTGGACGGGGCATTATTCCGTTGCAGTGCGAAACACATTTATCTTTTAGCAAAAAACCAAAGAAAAGAAATCATAATTGAACAGTGTTGACAACGACATATTAGAAAAGCTAGAAACAATGATCGATCGAAGCAGGAAAGTGTACGGTTCAGAAGAATTAAAATTTTCAATGGAGCCATCTTGAAGTCCACTACAATGAAACAGGGCTATTTATCATCAAAATTAAGAAAAACCAAATGTAGTAACTGTTTCAAATAAGACCGCACAGGGTCTGGGATCAATACTTTCTGTGCAATAATTATTGTTCAAAAAATCACCACGAAGGCAAGCATTTGCTTTTGGTTTGTATAATCGGCTGCCGCCAAGACCGACAAAAAGTAGAAAAAAAGATCGAGTGGCGTCCAATAACAGACGTAAGTACTGAACAAAAACTAGTTAACGAATTTTCGTGGTCTTCAAAAGGCCTTCAAAGGCAAGTAAACTCACCACAAGAGACGATTGACAATGCATGCAAGTAGCTAGGTGATGCTAGACGATCACTTCAGCGCGTACGGGTTGGATTCTAGTACAGTGTACTGCGAAATCACCTAGATTTTTCACTCGAAATATCCTTTGCAAAGAAAATGCAACAATTTGAAGGAACACTTGCCGTTTGGTTTCAGTGTTGTACATAACACCACAGTTAGTAAAATATTATCGAGAATTAGACGAAGAGGTAAATGCGTCTAAATTTCGTAATTTTCAAGCTTCTGAAGCAAATTTTTGACAGAGAATATGAAATTATAAAAAAATTTCCACTGATACATCGTTTAAAAATCTTGCCTATTTCAATTGCGTGCGCGCAAACAAGAAGCACAATCCCGGTATTACAAATCACATGCAATTAAATAAATTTCTCACAGTTCAAGCTCAAACCCTTTTCTGAAGAATCTTTTCCGTGAATAATGAAGCACAAAATAGACGAGGCAAGTTTTCTTTAAATTAATTCTTCACTGTCACATTTCCAGTTATTTTTTTTACCTGAAGACTGAGAAGAGTTCAGTACAAAATAAATGTAAATTGCCAGGCAACTGAGTTGCGACTTCAGTAAACACAGATTCATTCAAGGCGTTCTATTCCTTCAATGTTTGTTAAACATATACAGAATTCAGTGTTGTACATAAAATCACAGTTAGTAAAATATTAGAAACAAAGCTCACTTTGCATTTGATATCCGATGGCGAAAGATGCAGTTGTTGTCGAAGACCATTACTCGTCGCTTTTAAGATTCCAGACATTCAATTTTCACAGCCTGCCTTGTTTATCCAATTGGCGTTCCATTCTTGAGCTCCATAAGGGTATATTTTGTTTAAAGATCCACTAAAACTCCATTCGCGTTACAATGACTTTCGACGCCATTGCAGGTTAATAAAATATTAGACTGTGCCCACTGGATAAAATCTACGCATTTCTACTACCCCATGAAACCTACCAAGAATACGGACAGAAGAGCGGGGAGCGACAGGAAAGACTTTTCCCGACACGGAAAAAAATAGTAATAAAACGGACAAATTAGACGCAGTTTTCGACTGGATTGCCATATGGCAACCCAGTAATTAGTGCACGGGAATAGACCATACCGAATCAGTCCTCATGAAGTGTTACTGTCGTTACAGTCTATCATTTATTGATTTGGTTATGAACAATAAGGGGGAGAGGGGGCTTGTTTTAAAGGGGGGAAGCATTCGACATAACTTGTTTTATTTTTGTTTTCCCAGCCTAAGGAAAGCGGACCAATTGATGGTTGAGACCTTTGCGATATTCAATACACCGTGCGAGCTGATATCTCTGCTAGCGGGGGTGGGATTGGTATTTACGTCTGTTCTTTTTTCATTTTGTGACTATTGACTTTGTTTTCTTGTTGTGCAGAAACAAAAATTCGCGGCGATCAGTCAACGAAAATGAAAGGTCGGAAACTGCCTCCTCGAAAAAGTTCGGTGAGTTTTGTATTGTGAACTTATTGATTGAAAAATTATGCTCCGTATGCTGAGCTCTTTTGTCCTTTGGCAAGTGTATATAATTTGATAAACAACACCGTGAACGCAAACAAGGGAAATAATAGAAATTTCAGCTCAATGTTGTTGCTAATTTACCAGCCGAAGTACACTGGAGTCAGCGAAAGTGGTTTAAGAGCTTAACCGTTTTCCGAGGTAAACGCGGCTTTTGGTTAAACAAGGTACGGTTTGCGAGACAAATTTGGCCCTGAAAGAAAGGATGATTTTAACTGGATGCTGAATTATTTTCTTCCTGGCTGATTTACACAGCTCTATTTCTCCAGCTACTCCGGTTATCCATTCTCCTCAAAAACCAATGATTGATTTCAGTTGATTTAAATGATAATTATAATTAGTAGGCTAAGAGCCACCTTGGTAGATGCACCCTCACTTCCTCATCCATTCGCCCGCTCGCTCGCTCGCTCACTCACTCACGCACTCACGCACTCACGCACTCACGCACTCACGCACTCACGCACTCACGCACTCACTACCACCTAACCTTCAGGGACATTCCCGTCTCTGTCTTCAAAGCAGTTGATTCGGATTCATTCAGTGATGAACTTAGTCAAGGAAGCCTTTTTTTAAACTGTGTTCCGTAGAACGAATTGGCTTTATTTTGAGGGTCCTACTAGTACTGGCTTTTTTCTCGCGCGAGTGCGTAACAAGAGTTACCAAGTGCACTGCAGTGAAAGTTGCCTTGGTAAATTACTTTGAAATTCTCACAGCTGATTATTTCTGGTATAAGTATTATCTGGAAGATTGCGCATCTAGTTTCTAATTTCCTTAATTCGTCATTTTGCAAAGGTCAAAAGGTCTATACACAAGCGACCCCTCCACGTCACCAACATGTCGTATGAGCGAACTCTGGAGTTAGGCGCCGTTCGTGCCCCGAAGTCACCAGAAGTTGAGTATTTTACAGTTGGCGACTTTCGTTCACTGGGTATTGAGGGTGCTTTAAATTTCGGTGAAGGTTTATCAGTTGAAGTTCTTGACAAAGCTCCTAATGGGTGGTGGCTGGGAAAAATCGGGGGACAAGAGGGTTGGATACCATCGTCTTATT
>OX421445.1:46779858-46804858 GCA_949126865.1 Montipora capitata | reverse complement strand
TTCAATATGGTACAAAGGCACACTCGTTGCAGTACAAAGCTAGAATTTGAACCTATTCATACAAAAGATGGAAATGCCAAATACAAGGCAAAAATAGTAACAAATCGATGTGACGTCATAACTGCCCGATAGAAAGCCCAAAAAACCCTCAGACCTTTCGCTAGCGTTCACAGGAGACCCACGAAATTAGGAAGCCTTCTCCTTCGTCGAACGAAATTATCAATATCAAGCTGGTTCCGAGGAGGTCCTTCGGTAATATGGCTAAATCTACGTTTTCAGCATTCAAACGGACGATGGATTGGAATTTTCAATTAACCTTCTGGCTGAATCTTCGTATTCCGGGCCCAAAATTAGCGTAACCGGCAAGAAGCATACGATGTGTAAGTGCGCCCACGATCCCATGAAGCCGCTGAAACAATATGGCACCTAGTAAACGCCGTGATCGAAGTATCGAAGTACATTTGTGCTATTAATTAACAATGTGAGAAACCGATTTTCTTGTAGTATTTATACATTATTTTAATGGGGAAAGAAAGGTGAGTCGTGTTCTAGCTACCAGTTCCGAACGATTTCATCATATAAGGATTCAAATACAAAAGTTGTCTACTGTTTATCCTGGGTTTATCAGACAAAACGTGATTCGCCAGCTGGCGATCAGTTCTGAAAAATCTAGTCGCCAGCACTCAATTTTTGGTCGCATTGGCGACCAGTTAGTCGCAATTTCAAGCCCTGGTTTTGACTCCGCATGACTGACCGCTCGGCATTCACTAAAAATTTAGCCAGGTTGTTGCAAATAGTTGCTCTTCAAAACATTGCTTGCATATTTTGCTTTTACAGAGAATTTTTTTCAAATATTAACTCGGGGATACTTGGAAAAAAGTCCAAGTGCTCTTTGCGGGAGTCGAACCTACGACCATGTGCGGATTCTCGACAATCAAAGCACTAATTAGTTCTTTTCCCCATATCTTACCTCCTATCAGGCAGGCGGGGTGGCCTCATGGTTAGGGTGCTCGACTCCGGAGCAAGTGGTCCGGGTTTGTGTCCTGGCCGGAGACATTGTGTTGTGTTCTAGTGCAAGACACTTTACTCTCACGGTGCCTCTCTCCACCCAGGTGTATAAATGGGTACCGGCGAATTTAATGCTGGGGGGTAACCCTGCGATGGACTGGCATCCTATCCAGGGGGGGGGGGAGTAGAAATACTCCTAGTCGCTTCATGCCATGGAAACCGGGATAAGCCCCGGCCTGTTGGGCCTTCTGGTTCGTATGCAGAGACTTTACCTTTTTTACCTTACCTCCTAATAAAACAGATGAACCAATCCACTTGTCAAACCAAACTTTTCAAGAAGGATTTGCGATGTTCATCACGTTCTTCTCTTCATTCTTGAGGGGCTTTTTACTGGAGCAGGCTGGACATAAAAGGGAGTTTAAGCAAGGCCAAAGGCATCGTCAACGAAAACGTCACTCCAAAATTTAACTTCGCGCTATCTTAAAGTGGTACTATGATCAAAAAAATCATTTCCTTTTTTTCTTCAGATTTTGAAAGCGTGTTTGCTTAACACCTAACTAGCAAAATTTTGAGCTTTGAGTTTTATCCAAAGGCTGTTTATTTTGAGTGTAAGTTTTGGATTTCACGGTCCGCCATTACTCACGTTCAAAACTGGCCGATTGGACCTCAGAGGGTTGGATCTAGAGAAAATGACGTCATTTACTCACTAGCTTAAAATTTCAGCGTGTAAACGCAATTTATTAGATATGCAAAACACGGGTTTAACAGTCTGAAGGTCTGAAAGCCCGAAACTCCCGTGCTGCATATTAATTCGGCCGAGTACACACGCATTGCATTCTTAAAGTAGTGAGTCTTTGACGTCATTTTCTCCTCGACCCAGCTCTCTCAAGATTTTAAAGTTAGTAATGGCGGACCAATAAATAAGAAAATTCCAGTTAAAATAAACAGGTGTCTTTAAAATCAGAACTTAAAACTTGGGTCAGTTAGTGTTTAGTTAACATAGTTTTGAAATCCAAAGAAAAACAAGAATTGTTTTTTTGATCGTAGTACCACTTTAAGTATTTCGCGATTATTCCATCTTGTTCGGGTGAACTATCTTGTAACTGAAGGGGTACAACCGGCTTTAAGGTGGCTCCCTAGAGTATTTGCGAATACCCTTACTACAGGGCAAGAGTTACAAAAGGAAGCCTAGTTAAAGGCCCACCTTCACCCAAAAGTCATTGCGATCGTTTGTTTTTGTTTTTCAAATGACGACTTGTCCAAATTCGTGATGTGATTGGCTAAAGGCACTCAGGCGAATCACGCGGGACACAACATGTCAGATATTAGGTAATTCACGAAATTCAGTGAAGGAGCGCAATGACTTACGGTTATAATAAGGCTTATTTTTTTGGTGTCAATTTTTGGATTATGGCCGTTACCATGGAAACATCACATCTAATGACAGGCAGATATATTCTAATTTTTTTGGTAGTGCACTACAGACTTTCACCGGGCTGTACGAGTGGAAGAGTGTAAGTCCGTGGTGACAATAGGCCCGCAGCGCGTGCATAACTCACGAACATAAACAGGTCTCTTTGAAGCGTGCTTCAGTTTCAACAAAATGAGCCTCAAAATCGGCAAGAATTTGTGACGCTGATGAATAATAAAGCAGCTTCTATTTCCAAAACCATGGAATTACCTAGTGATAAATAAACTCGTCAAGGAGAGTAAATTTTTGCAGCTAAACGGCGCGTAACCGTGAGAAGTTTCCCTAGTGCTACAGCCGCAGACATGGAGCATTATCTACAACCAAGCTTGGCTACAAAACCGAAGGCGATAATCCTCCATGTAGGAACAAATGATCTGAAAAATTCATCCTCTGCTCGGAATGCGGCGGAGAAAATCGTCAACCTGGGGAATATGATTGCTACAAACTCTCTTAACACTAGTGTAACCATTTCTGCAATTACACAAAGATCAGATGAAGAATCGCTGAAGAGGAAAGATCAGGAGGTTAAAATCCAGGGATATGATATAATTCGCCGTGACAGGTCAACAAATGGTAGGTTTGGTGGTGGCGTATGTTTTTACATTCGTTCAAACATAAACCATTCTGTCCGCTCAGATTTGGACAGTCGGCTCCTGGAGATGGTGTCAATTGAAATTCGTAAACGCAACTCAAAACCCTTTGTTATTACTTCATGGTACAGACCTCCAAATTCACCCCATGAACTTTTCACGCATGTCAACACATTATTAGGCAAATTAGATTCTGAAAACGTAGAATATTTTCTCATGGGGGATCTAAATTGTGACTTGCAATCCAAAGGCAATGTTAATGTGAAAGCTCTTCTAAACATAACAGACATTTATGGATTGGAACAACTCATTAACGAACCAACCCGAATTACACCTACTACAAGTACTTTAATTGATCTTATTTTCACAAATCGGCCAGAGAATGCGTATTGTTCGGGGGTGTCTCATATCTCCATAAGTGACCATAGTTTAGTTTATGCATATCGAAAAATTTCAATTCCCACTTTCTCCAAAGGAATTAACTTGATAACATATAGACAGTTTAAACATTTTAATAGCGTAAATTTTTATGCGGACATTTTAGCCCAACCTAACCCTATAACATAAAGCAATTGTATGATCCTAATGATATGTGGAAGAGGTGGAAAGAACTATTCCTGAATGTGTGTGAAAAGCACGCACCGATTAAGACCAAACGGACACGAGATTCTAAATCCCCATGGATAACCGCTATTCTGAAAAAGCGGATGAATTTCAGAGACCGCCTCAAAAGAAAGGCTATTAAGACAAAAGATCCATTTATTTGGAACCAATTTCGAATGGTTAAAAATCAAGTGAACTGGGAAATTAATAGCGCGAAAAAAGCTTATTATGAAAATGCCTTCAACAATTGTTGTGGGGATCAGCAAAACATGGAAAACAATCAATGAATTGACCTTGCGTAAGTCCAACAAAACCGTTATTAACGAGATGGAATATAATGGGGTAAATTCTGGAGATCAAACAGATATAGCAGAAATGCTAAACTCCTTAAGCCTTAGTGGAGACGTAACAGAAGTTGATAAATCCTTCGAAAAATTTCTTACTGAAACTGATAAAAATTTTGTTTTTGAAAAAACAACACCAACACATGTTTTTGCACTACTATCAAAGCTTTGCAAGTCAAAGGCAACTGGATTAGATAATATTTCAGCGAAACTTCTAAGGGAATGTCCCGATGTACTAGCAGAATCTCTTACTCATATATTTAATCAATCCCTAATGACTGGCATCTTTCCCGATGAGTGGAAATCTGCCAGAGTCACTCCATTGTATAAAAATTCTGCGAATCGCTCTGATCCGACGAATTATCGACCAATATCAGTAATTCCAGTTGTGGCCAAAGTCTTTGAACGGATAATTTACGATCAGCTTTATCTTTATTTAACTAAAAACAACTTTCTCTCGTGCCATCAATCTGGTTTTCGGTCTTTGCACTCCACGCCCACAGCACTTATCGAAGCTACAGATAGCTGGGCAATGGATATAGACCGTGGTCTTGTTAATGCCGTAGTCTTTTTAGACCTCAAAAAGGCATTTAATACAGTAGATCACGATATTTTGTTACGAAAATTGCAATACTATGGGATTTGTTGGACCAGCCATCAATGGTTTGCTTCTTATTTAGATAATCGAACACAGATTTGTCATCTAAATTCTTGTAAGTCAACTCCGAAATGTCTAAGATGTGGTGTTCCCCAGGGAACAATTTTGGGACCTCTTCTGTTTTTGATATATATTAATGACTTACCACATTGTCTGACATATTCGGAACCCAGAATGTACGCAGATGATACCAGCCTGACGCTTGCCAGTACTGATGTTAAGCACATAAATTATTGCCTTAATCACGACCTGAGTAATGTGTACGAATGGCTCTCTGCTAACAAGCTCACTCTAAATATGACAAAAACTGAGTTTATTCTTATTGCATCAAGGCAGAAGTTATCACAATTTACGGAAAGTCTCTCTCTTACTATAAACGAAAACGCAATAGAACAAGTAACCTCTGCTAAATCCCTTGGAGTTTATGTCGATCAAAATATAAACTGGGAGTGTCATATTGAAAACATCTCTAAGAAGATAGCTTGTGCCATTGGTGCAATTAAACGAATTCGATATCTCACTCCATTTAATGTTCTAATTAAAGTTTATAATAGCCTTATTCAATCACATTTTGATTATTGCAGTGTAGTGTGGGGAAACTGTAACAAAGGCCTTTCTGAAAAACTGCAAAGGCTTCAAAATCGGGCAGCTCGCATTCTAATGTCTGCCAGCTATGATAGTAATTTGGATGATTTGTTCCGGGCACTAGGGTGGCGAAAACTCTACTACTATCAAAGATTGAAACAGAAGTCTATCATAATGTATAAAACATTACATGATTTGACACCTGATTATCTGAGATCAAGATTTGTATATCGTGACAACGTAAGTGCTTATCGTTTAAGGAATACCGAAAATAAATTAGTTCTTCCACAACCCCGAACTGATTATCTCAAGAGAAGTTTTTTGTACAGTGGAGCTCAGTTGTGGAACAGCTTACCTGTAGACCTAAGATAAACGTCTTCACTGACCGATTTCAAATCTAAGCTAAGTCGCCACAGTTTAAAGTAATATCTTAATTTTAAGTAAATTTTAGACACGGCCTCCATGAAAAGCAGAATTTTTATTTATTTCTTTTATTTGAATTGTTATTATTAAATTTTATTGTAGTTAGGTAGATAGATATACTACTATAGATAATGAACTAAATCAACTGATGGAAACACCGTGTATAAATAAAGTTATCTTATCTTATCTTATCTTATCTTACTTCGCGGAAACAATGGTTAACCTCAAGAGTTGGGCGATTCTGATCTTTCTGTTGAATTCGCACAATTCTTGTAAATCTTTAAAACACTTGAAAGAGAAAAAGAACTAACAAAAGAAGTATCCTATGTTTCGCGAGTAAACATGCCAGGTTACTTGATCACGGCGCCCGCTGAATTCGATGTCACTTTCGATTTTGCGATTTACTTGTGCAGCCAAAACTACAATAGAAAAATTGAACGTAGCAAAAATCTCCCAAAATATTTTTCGCTGATGGTAACCTTTTATATTTCTCTGTTCAAAATTTAAGTTGTTTTCATGTCGTAAATTTTGTTGCTGATAGCAAAATATTTTATTTCGATCGATATTTCCTGAAACCTTCCTTCTGCTCTTCCTAAAACATGTGTATCAATATTTATTTACTTTTGCATCAATGTTTGTTTTGCATAAAGCAGGCTAACAAAATCAGTACCTTGCTTAGTTCGCATTTTTGAGCGTTAAAATATAATTTTTGGTGCCATGTTTCTGACGAGTCGTATAATTCAAACACTAACCCCGCCCGGCAGGGCTTAACTTCAGTGAACTTTTGTCTACGAAAGCTGTCAGAAGCTCAGTGTGCACGGTTAACCTTGTGGTGAAAAACAAGTTGTAAGGGAACTTGGAAATGATCGACATATCAGCCTCGAAGCCAATGTTTCTCGATTCCCTTTTATTTTCTTCAATCTTTCTGGCTTTAGTGTTTTACTACTAACCACATGTCTTGTCAGGGGGCTTTTTACCTAATACATCAACCATGGGACTATAATAATATACGGCACAAGAACAATATCTTGAACTATTAGAACTACATATTACGCAAAGATAACTTGAATCTCCTGGAAGACAATACGCAGCTCAGTTAACATTAATACAGCGCTGTGTTACTACTGCACTACCACACTTGCGCAAAGCGTACCTATTTTTTACTTAAACTCTTAATATTTATACTTTTCTTCCGTGAATTTTTTTTTATTCTTTCCCACATTATGGAAATGATTTTGCCGCCTGACATTTTGAAGTGGTAAAAAGTCAAGGTCGTTCAGACGGTTTTGCCAATATTCTGCAATTTGTCATTTTTCAAAATATATTGGATTAGTTTGGACAGATTTTAACAAATTTTGGGTATTTGATAGGAACTGTATGTGGTTAGAACTGAGCCAATTTTCAAAAAAAAATTACCGAAGGGGACGCGAGAAAATGAGCAGTTAATTTTACAGATTTGGTCACGCTGACGACACAAAAATCACAAAAACACGCGCGATTCAGGCTTTACGGGCCATACTAGTGCCCAGCTTGCGCGCGGTCCTAAAACTCTAGGGAGCCTCCTTGACGTAATGATAGAAAATGAATAGTTCACTGTTGTATGCTCGCGTTGTCATGAAAACCTAAAAGATGGCGATTTCACGTTGTTTTGTGGAGTACGGCAAAGAAATGCACTGCATGAAATGCCACCTCCCCGTCGTGGTTTTTTTCAGCCCACTTCACGGACCGTTGCGGTTAAAACATTCTGGTCACGAGATAACATTTTTTGTGGCTCTGTGGTTTCGAAAATTACGAGCTCGTGACGCTATTTTCTGTTGCTCTCCCCAAAGAGAAAAGCACGAAACGATGTTTACGGCTAGTAAACGGCCGAAGCTAATAGGGGTAACCCAGGAAAAGCCTTCTCCGAAGAAATAAGAAACAGGTGGAAGTTTTTCTGGGCCTTGGGAAAAACGAAGGAATAGCACCACTTGATCGGTATTTTCGAAACCGCAGAGGCACAAAAATGTTATCACGTGATCAGATTTTTTTAACCGCAGACTGAAATCAACGGTCCGTGAAGGAACGCTATTTTGTAGGTTTGTTCTCCACCCCGCACTCGCTGCTCATCCGAAAAATTGTCAATTTCACCAAAAACACCGTGGATGACCGGTAAGTAAACCTGGGTGTGAGAGAATGTAACCCCCGTTTGAAAAACCCTAGCTACGCCCCTGATGCGTCGTGATATTGCACATGAAACAACGCAGAATATTTACGCAATTGTTGAAGTATTCTAAGGTGAGTATAAATCGTTATGTCTATTTGAAGATCGAAGGGGACTCTCCCAGGGTAACTCGCCTTAGCAGCTGAAACACAAAGCGTACACGCAGTAAAAACGATGTTTGACCCCCTTCACTTGAAATGCTTTCTTCTTCCAGGGCGTCAAGTTTCTATTTTTTTCCTATGTTTTGGCCTGCTTCCTATTTTCTCCTATTTTTTCAAGAAAGTCAATTTTTTCCTATTTTTAGGGTTTTACTTAGTGCAGGGGAACATTTGAATATTTGAGATATAATTCTCAATAAAATTGGTAAATTCTTCCAAAATATAGAAACCTTTCTGTCAAAAAACGTCGAGAATTTAAAGCCTGCTTGAATGATGACTAAATTTAGAGTATTCATGAATGTACTAAAATTTAATGATCAGTATTACGTTCAAATGCCCTGATTCGTGCTCCAGAATGCAGGAAATGCATTCTAAGAGGCCCAAATTTCAAAATTTTTCCAGGGGAGGATGTCCCTGGACCCCCCTACAAGCTTGTGCCTTCGGCCCTGGGAATTGCGTCAGGACTGAGAAACAGTGTTAATTAAATGTTAGCCTGCGAGCAGGCTCTCTCTCTGCGGTGGGAGAGATTGAGAGCCGCCTCCTGATGTCACGCTGAGAGAGCTGTCAAAAATTGGCCAATCAGCGCGCACCAGAAGTAAACATTGAAAAAAAGCGGAAGTCACGCATTGTGTATTTCTAAATTGCTCGAGGCAGAAACTCCAAAAAAACTGTAAAGGAAGGAAGCCTTCGCCAGAAAATCCTAACAACTACTACTGATGCTGTAAAGCGTAGGCTAGCTGAATATTCTGTACGGTAATTCGTCGAAGTCCCTTTCACGGAAAATGTGTTTCGTTCGTCAGGTTAAAAATTTAGCACACAAACTTGAAACGACGGGAATCGTAATAGAGAAATCCGTCTTCCCTGACCGCATCTCCACCGTGTGAGACTCGTCGACCACAACTGCTGCCAAATTTCGGTAAAGCGAAGCGGAATTATCTTTTTTAATTTATTTTAATGAAATACAGACATTACAACAACTACATCACACTTTAATACTAGACAGATATTCTAATACCTACACCAGTTTATTTCAAGGCTTATCGAGTACTTGTGATTATAGATATGTATTTTACAAATTCAACAATTTGAAAATTGGAATATTTCGTTTTCAAGTGTATCGGAGTATTGCGGAGTCACCCAGGAGATCGAGGAATCATTTGAGTAGCCGCCTTTTGGACTTAACCAAATACTTGCTAAAATCGTGTAGAGTTCCTTTATCGTTGTCTATCGTTAAATGGGTAACTGATGCAGCCGAAAGGCCCAAGTTTTTGTCCAAATGTAATCAGCGATAATGCTTTGTCGAGGACTGGAAACTACAACGGTGACATGAAGTCGCCCTCGTTGTATTTTGGCCGCTACGAAAAACAGTTGGGGAATAAGACTTTTCCCGAATCCTGTGGATAACAGAGATAGAACTTCCTTTCCTTCCAGCAGAGAAGCCATTGCATCGCGTTTCCCTACCTTTAATTATGTAAAGTTACGGTAACATTCTACAATTTTCTCAAAGGCATTTCTGACCACCTCATCTCTCGAAGCGAAGTATCGGAGCTTGTCAATGGTGACGTCACCAAGTAATTTAATTTCAACCAATCAGTATTTTGCGTCCAAAATTTGGACGCGACATTCAAAATACAAAGCCGTGCGGGCAGGCCCTTGGAGGGCCTGCTTGCAGGCTAATTAAATGTAGACACAATGATGGTTGACACTGCTAAGAGCAAGCGAGAAGATGCAGTAAAATGCATAGAGAAAATTGGAGGAAAAACATCATAAACTGTTGGATAAGGCCATGTCGTCAACGACAAGCACTGCCCAAAACTAAGCAGCTAAGGTTACAGTCTGTTAAAAGAACCAAAAAATAATAAGCATTAGACCTTTTTTGGTTATGAATAGTCTTTGCTGGCTTTTATTGTATGTAAGACATTCTTGATGCTTATCTTTCTCGTTTCAAACGACTATGGACTTAATTTAAAGACATCTTAAAATGCACTGTATGTGATGTAATTTGATAGATGAAGGATCCGCGCCGTCTTGTCCATTAAATAAGGCATTGGTTGTGGAACAGAGCTGTTGTTGGCTCTGTTAAGAGGATAGAATTCAAGGAAATCTTTCTCTTTTGTTCCTCTTTTGGGATGAGAATTCCTATTTTCCGAGTGTCATTTGTCAGTTGACGCCCAGTTCTCCTCAAAAGCCAAGTCTCAGGATTTCCCTAGTCTGGCCATCGATCTTGCACGAAGGCGAGAGCTGTTTTTATATTTTTTCATGTTTTTCACTGGCAGTCCAGTTAATGCTTAATACAACTTATTCCAAAATGGCCGCCATTAGAGTATTCTTTTGTTTCCATGAAAACTGGTCCTTGTGGCCGTTCAAGGCAGATATTCTATAGAATTTTACGTTTGAAAGCGAGGACGTAAGGGCCAATTTGCATGGAAACAAAATACTAAAATGGCGGCCATTTTGGAATAAAGTGTATGCGTTCTTGTGTTTTTTTATAAATACATACGCATTTGGGAAAAGCTTCCCTTTCACTGAACCCAATACTTCTTCTCCCTTTTGAGAGAGAAACCAATATCTGGAGATCTTAAGCTCCCAAAAAAAAGCGTGAGTCAAAAATGGTCTGCACTAAGAGAGATCCGCGTGTAGGCGGTCCTGGAGGGTGGCTTATTCCTTACAAAATTCATTACTAATTCATGAGGGTGTAAATGTTGTCGGTAAAATCCGTCCTCAGGTTGAATCCGTTTTAACCTAGGCTAAATTGGTGATCTTCAATTTACCTACAATCTTGGACAAAATTGTTGAGAAAACTCTGCTTTTGGACTAAACTCCGATCACAAGTATGAAAAAGAAGCTCTCTTTTTGCCTCCACCCCCCCTGATCAATGTTGCTAGACGAAACAAAGCATGTCGAACCTGGGCTTATCAACATTGGTTGTAGGGGGGAGGGGGATGGCTAATAATGTGCGATATTGAGGACATAGTGCGCAAAATAACCCCTGTTTTTAATATTCTCAACCCTTTTTGTCCAAGATTGTCTTGGGATCATTTTGCCCAAGAACACAAAACGCGTGTATGTATGAGTTCTGTAAGTACAAAAAAGGAAAATATATCAGTCGTAGGCATGTCGTCATGGTACTCGATTGACAATTAGAGTTAATTAACCCTAGTGAAGAAAAAACCATGTGACGTCATCATTGAGGTTCATTACCAAAACACCTGGAAATGGTACATAAAAGGCATGTTGACGACGCTTTAGGAGCGTATATTTTATTACAGGCGCAAGATCATAACGACAAAGCTAAAGATGTTGCTGAGGAAGAAGGAGTTTCATTAGCAACAATCTTTAGGATCAAGAAAGAAGGTGTCCAAGGCCTTAAAAGGGAAGTTGTCACGCTGTTCGTTAGTAAAAGCCACAACAAAGGTGTGTTCAGAAGTGACCCATACGTTAAACTAGATGGACCCTTCTTTGAAAAATAAGTCAGAGAACAGTTCCCTAAACTTTTTGTGAAAGCAAACAAGAATGTGGTATAACAGGAGCAAAATAGTAATAGAGAGGAAATTACTTCCGGTTGCAAGAAACGTCACTTCCTGTTTGTAAACCGTGCGTCTTCGAATACGAATTGTCACGAATTTTAAGTATAACTACAAGGCATTATATTTATTTCCCCTACCGTTTTCTCAAGGCGTTGCTAATGAGTATAAACTATATGTATTTTCCGCTGGTATCCCAAGGAATCAGTTGCGGTTGTTTCATTTCACACCTGCCGGCACCCACTATTGTGCATTCTGTTTTCCATGTATGTCAGGATTGGCCAGTTATTAGTATTTATACCCTCCGCTGTCTGTTGAGTACCATTCACGCTTGCGGTTCCATAATACAGTCTATTCATCGTTCTGCATTAAGGCCCGGGCTGTAAGGGCGGATTTGTGCAACGCAGGTTTTGTTGTCAATGAAGATAAATCGGTATGGGAACCCACCCAAGTATTGGACTGGCTGGGTATTACCTGGAATGCTGCATTAGGTACTTTGAAAATTGTGGAAAGGAGAATTGTTAAGATCATTAACTCGATCATATTATTGAAGCCGATTTCAAAGTTTCCGCGAGAGAGTTGTCCTCCTTCACAGGTCAAATTATCTCTACCGGGCCTGTAGTTGGTAACATTGGCAGGATAATGACCAGACATTGTGTCTTGTCCACCTCGTGCAGGGATAATTGGGATTCTATATCCCTTCTCGACGATTACTGCAAGGAAGAACTGTATTTTTGGAAGGAGAATATGGTTAATATCAACACTAGGTATTGCTTTGTAAGTAAGGTGCCGAGTCATTTTGTGTATTCTGACGCCAGTGCCACCGGAGGTGGTGCAATTATTGATTTTAACAATGATTTTGTGTGCCACAAAATGTGGTCGGCGAACGAGAGAGGTCAAAGTTCAACGTGGAGAGAACTGTCTGTTATTGAGTTTTCTTTGCAATCATTTGCCTCAGTGTTGGAAGGATCACATGTTAAGTGGTTTACGGATAGCCAAGTAGCTGCTAAGATTGTTGAAGTAGGCAGCATGAAATTAGGTTTGCACAAAATGGCCAGAAGGATTTTTGATATTTGTATCCGATCGGGAATTCATTTAGAAGTACAGTGGATCCCTCGCACTTCGAATCAACAAGCTGATTATATAAGTCGTTTAATTGATACTGATGATACTGATACTGACATGTCTTGTGGGGTCCGCATAGTGTAGATTGCTTTGCAAATTATTATAACCACAAGATCCCCAGGTATTTCTCGAGGTTTCGGAATCCCAATTCCTCGGGTGTTGATTTTTTCTTTCAGTCTCTTCGAGGGGAAAATTGCTTAGTAGTCCCTCCAGTTGGTATCATCCCACGCGTATTACATTATCTTAAATCTCAGCAGGCCGTTGGTACGCTCGTTGTACCTCTTTGGCCTTCGTCTCATTTCTGGCCTTTAATTGCACACAAGTAAAGTCGTTATCTTGTGGCTCACACTATTCATATCGGGAATGAGGTTCTTACCCACGGGAAAAATTTTAATTCGCTCTTGGGGTCTGATCTTTTCACAGGAAATATTATTGCCTTTAGACTAAAATTTACCGATGAATTTATTGGGCGGTGTGTCTACTAGCCTATGTTTTTTTCAGTTGTTGGCACTGGCCAAGGAAGTATGCTGTTTATTTGTAAGGCACTGGCCTAATTTTTGGTCTGTCATTTCATATGGTGCTGTCATAATAGGAGTATAGTTGATTTATGTGGCGCTGGCCTAATCAATGGTTGTTGATCTACGTGGCAATGGCCCATTCGATGATTTAACCTCTTACGTGGCAACTGGCCCCATCAATGACGGATTTTTGTACGGTCATTAAAGGATGTTCGGTCTTTCTTTTGTTCTTCTAGTATATATGTTTTGTTCTTGTCTTTACAGATTATGCTATCAAGTAATTCTTGGAAAGGCTTTCAACAGTTTTCTTCAATCAACGTTTATGAAGTGCTAAATGTTATGTTGAAGTCCAGGGCGGATTCGACCACTAAAGCTTACGTTCGTGTTATCAGAAAGTTCTTGGACTGGTCTAAAAGTAGGCATTTGAACATGCAGTTACCTTTTCCTCTTAGTGTTGTTTCTCTATATTTGTTTGAAGTTCAGCAGTCTTCCGCTTCTAGTTCCTCAGTAATTTTAGCCCATGCGGGCCTTAAATGGTTACATTCTTTTGTCTCTAGTTTGGATCGTAATCCTTTAGATAGTGAATTTTGCAGAAATGTCATCAAATCTGCTAAACGCCAGAAGTCACACCCAGTTATGAAAAAGAAGCCTATTTCCACAGAAATTATAAGGCGTATTTTAGATATTCATAACAAGAAAGATGCTAATTTTGAAGAATCTCCGTATTGCTGCGTTGTGCTCTTTAGCCTTCGCAGGGTTTTTTCGTTATGACGAATTATGCATATCGAATTTCACAGCGATTATATAAGAATTTTTGTGCCTCGTAGTAAGACAGATGTTTATAGGGAAGGGCATTTCGTCTATATTAGTGCATCTGGATCTAAGTACTGTCCTGTTGGTCTTTTACAACGTTATTTAGATTTATCTGGTATTGACTTAAATAGTCCTCTCCCTTTATTTAGACCACTTGTTTTTCACCGTAGTACTTCCAGCTATACCCTGAGGAGGAAAGATTTCTCATACTACTTGTAGAGATATCTTAAGGGATACCTTAAGTCAGCTGGGCTACAATCCTAATGATTATGGTCTTCATAGTTTAAGATCCGGTGGCATTACAGCTGCCGTACGCCATAGTAGGAACTCGATTCCAGAAAGACTTTTTAAAATTCATGGTTGGTGGAAATCTGATTCTGCCAAGGATATGTATGTTGAAGAAAGCCTTGAAAACAGGTTGCATGTAACTAAGTATTTAGGTTTGTAACGTATTATCGAGCGTAGATTAGTTTCTGCATACAGTAGTATCTAAAGAGTTGTAAAAAAAAAGAGCAATAACAATTTCTTTTTGTAATTTCTATCTTATAATAAACTGTTTTGGATCCGCTTGCGCATCCTACCATATTTCTCGTGGCATTTGTTTGTATTACGGGAATTTAAGGGTAAAATGATTTACTCTCGTTTGAGCGAAGCGAATTAGAACGTAAGAATTAAATCAATGAGATTTCTACATTTCTTACAAAAAGTGACGCATTTCAACGGTTAACACACCGGCTGGCTAAAAACAGACTGGTCATGAAAAATATTTCAAATCTGTTCAAATCACGTTAACCGACCAAAATTTCTCATTCCTTCGCCGTAAATCTATGTCAGTTAAAGAACACACAAAATTAACCGTAATTGTTAACCGTGCAATTTCCTTATTGTGTGTAATCTTACATAAATATATCAGCGATAATTTCATATCTGTATATACATATTGATCAGTGTAAACCAAAGTGGGCAAAAACAGCTAGGGCAAGGCCGACTGGTTTTGATATAACTCCTTAATATGGTCCTCGTTATAGGACTCAGTAGATCTCTTACTTCTTAATCGTACTAATGTATGAATTCCACGATGTAAAAGAACAGCAATTCGCATTGCAGTAAAGTAAAGTAAACAGAACCCTATCTTATGTAAACAATTCACGCACATGGCTAATAATGCATTACTGTAACAATGTTTGTTTCACGCAATGTTTGTATGACAAGTAATCCTTGACAACTTACTGTGTATCAGCTATGAGAAGACGAGTTTTACATACTATAAACATATGAGAGTGTTCACATTCTCATATAGACAGATATTTCATAGTTTATACCAAATACAATCTTGGACAAAATTGTTGAGAAAACTCTGCTTTTGGACTAAACTCCGATCACAAGTATGAAAAAGAAGCTTTCTTTTTGCCCCCACCCTCCCTGATCAATGTTGCTAGACGAAACAAAGCATGTCGAACCTGGGCTTATCAACATTGGTTGTAGGGGGGAGGGGGATGGATAATAATGTGCGATATTGAGGACATAGTGCGCAAAATAACCCCTGTTTTTAATATTCTCAACCCTTTTTGTCCAAGATTGTAGGTTGAATTAGTCCTGTTCCGGGACTCCCTCTTTGATTGGGTTATTTTGCATTTTTGCCCTGAAAATGAGCCTGGCACCCAGGCGGGAAAAGAGAGAGTCCTGTATTACTTGCAGGCGCATGCTCGGAATGAGCCAGTCATATTGCATTAGATGCCAGGCTGGATATGTAAATATAGAGAACCTTGAAACTCTGACAAAAAATGTACATGAAAATTACTGTGTGGTTTGCAGTGTCAGGAAAGAGAACATCTAAATTATGCCTAGCCTCGTCGTGACCAAACGACCCCCGATCGCAGTGATGTTGGAAAATTATTGCCGAATAAATGTAACGACTGAGAGAAGATCGCGATGAATCGATGCAAAGGCTGAACTACTAAATATAGCATAGGATTTCACTAAGCGACAAAACAGCTCGGAGTCAGGATTTCATATTATCTGCAGTACTTTACCTCTAACAATGAGTTTCAGAAGGAAAGTGCTTTTAATAAGTAGCAACAATAAAAGCAAGGTGACACACGCTTTTAAGCAGCCTTTTTCATCTTTATTAATTAATATTCACGAACAAATTTTGACCGGAAAAAAAAAACGTCCGAATAATCGATGTTTGACTGTGCAAATTATATGTATAAATTTAATAGGAACATTATTGCCTCATCATTGCGTTATCAACACAAACTGGTATGTAAAGAAACAAATAGTCCAGGTTGTGATTCAATTTCGTTTAACTTTTTATCTAACTTTATCAGGAATAATGCTCATTTTTTCTGTCATGCAGTCGTCTTTTAGTTTTTCCGATATAAAAATCATTCCAGTCTCAACAGGCAGCTCTACATAACTACATAAGACCTTAGCCATTTGGCCACGGCCACGGCTTGTAAGGAAAGAAATGCCACGAGTGCTTGGAAAAATTATTCTAAGGAAAAATTAATGGTCTGAGTAAATTACTCTACTCTAATTACTAAAAAAAATACTCTGTTTGTCACCGGTGTTTGTGTATTATTCCTGATAAAACTGAGAGTATTTACAACATTTTTTACTTGACTGTTTTATATTGGGTATCCAAACAATTTGTCCCCGATTTTGAAAAAAATTGGTAGGCCTAAACTCCTGAAACAATCACAGTTTCAATAATTACCTGTGCAACTCAAATATATGTTCACTGGATCACTACAATTATCACATACCTATATCGACAGAAGTAATGAGCAATAAATAATGAATAATAAACAAGTTCCAGCAGGAGATTTATTAGTCTTCATTGAGCGATTAACATCCACGACTTACAGTATATTTGTAAGTTTCAATGAGTCTCGGGAGAGAAATTAAATCAAAATTGATATTTTTCTGCGCCAACATCATGCAGCTGTTCAGTTGGGTTTCAGGCACGAAATTCCATACTTTCGTATGTCATCCATGTGATCTTCCACGATTGGGACTCACGATAAGAAGGACCGATTTACAATTAACATCGGACTGGGATCGAAGAAAATCGCAAACATATTAAAGGAACAACCATGTAGCAAACAGACTTGCCAAATCCTGTTGCAGGTTTAACAAAACCATCATTACCGGTAACGACTGCATGAATAGCTTGTAGTTGTTCCGCCTTAGGCACAAAGGTAAAGTGGCATTTCTTAAACGCGAAATCGATTGCTTCCAGAAACTTGGCGTTATAATTTCCTTTCACATTATCCCCATAAATCCAGTGTAAAAGCACTCGGAATAACTATGACCAAATAAGGAATCTTTTTCCAAATATGGTTTTTCCCCCAGTTCTGGGGGAAAAGATGGCGTCATTCCGAGCATGCGCCTGCAAGTAATTCAGGACTCTCTCTTTTCCCGCCTGGGTTCCAGGCCCATTTTCAGGGCGGGGTAAGAGGGAGTGCCGGAACAGGACTAAGGTTGAATGCGCACTCAGATGGATTGAAGAAGCTTTTGTGCAGCCTAAATTAAGGTCAGCTTAGGATTAGTTTTGGTTATTATACATAGATATCAATTGACTTATTATAGAAAAGTAAATAATGAAAAGAACTGTGTTGCGTTGATCATGTTCGTCGTTGTAGTGTAGTGACTAAAGATCTGGAAGGTCCGAGTTCGAGTACCGGTAAGTGCACAGGACAGTTCTTTGTTCCCTAACTCTGTTGTAATGTTGAGACTGAATGCCGGGATAAGTGTTTGAATACAGAAACGGGATAAAATGATATGAAACATTAAAAAGAGGTCTTGAGATGCTTAAGACAGAGCTTGAGGGAAGGTATAGGTATTTTCAAACCTTTAGGGGTGGGGGGGGGGGGGGGGGCGTTAAACTAGGTAGAGTGCATATTCAACCCAGGTAATATGAGGATTTGACCGACAACATAAACCCTGAATCCAAAAGTGGAATGTAGTTCACATGGATCTCACTGTAAACCCGATAAAAAGATGGGGAAGGGTTTGAAAAGATAGCAGGCAAAAACTAGGGCTTATGAATCGATATTGAATCGCCACAGAATACTAATAGACTTATAGTATTCTCGTTATGACACAGAAAACCCAAACCTACGTTTTAGAGGAAAGAAACAAAGCAAAAGATTAGTATGAAGTATATACCCTGGGTGCCTGAGGAATTTTTTTTTCAAGGTCGGAGAGAACGCTCAGCGATTACAAATCAACGGTCGAGGACGAAAAAAAAATACCCCTGGTTGCATGACTCCATGTCATCAAATTGGGACAGAATTTGGCCTAGTTCGTTGATTGGACCTTACGTTCGAGCGAGTTTCTGATTGGACAAATCGAAAAACCGGTTCTCAATGTTGCTACAAGCAGCGTTGCGTGATTTCGGCCCCAGAGGAAAAGACTAAACTTGTTCCGATGGTCCGTGTGCTGCTTCAGTTACCTTCAGGCACTATAACGGTTTTGACAAAGTGAAAAGATCTATTTTACTTATCGATTCGCAGATAAGAGCGCTTGTAGATACTCAAGCTCATTTGACAGCTGTCGGGGCATTTATGTGCTGCTTCAGTTACCTTCAGGCACTATAACGGTTTTGACAAAGTGAAAAGATCTATTTTACTTTATCGATTCGCGGATAAGAGCGCTTGTAGATACTCAAGCTCATTTGACAGCGGTCGGGGGATTTATAAACTAAAAAAATTGAACTCGTCAACATTTGTTTCAATGGTGTCTGGGAAGGAAGGAGCTAATTAGGGACGAAAAATGGTAAGGACAGATAAAAGTTTGTCGCATTTCGAAGTCTTCCATTCTGCACTTTAGGCAGTGATCTCTAGCACTCTGCTATTACCACAGGCACCCCAAGCTCAGTGTGAGGGAATATAAGGATTTGTATGGAAATCGAAACCTAAGAAGATAATTTTACGAAAACATTCTCAATTACAAAGCCTGACGTTATTGCCATTGTGGGTCGCTTCCTTCCTGTGAGGTTTCTCTACAGATTCAACGCGAATTGTAAGTTCCTTGTTTGTCAACGGTCAACGGTTGAATAGTGAATTCTCAGGAGGCCACCAAATGGAGTCAAATATTCCTGGTTAAAATGTTGCCACACGAAGAGGACATGGCGACCGTTGAGTTCGGCTTGGTAACGAGTCTTTTTTTGTGGCTTGGTAACGAGCCTTCGTTTAGAACCTGATCATAGTCATGTTAAGATGCGCACTAGAAATGAATAAACTATTATTATAACTATCGTTATTATTGTTTGGTAACGACAAATTAAGCCACAAACAAATGCTCGTTAACAAGCCGAACTCAACGGTCGCCGTGTCGTCTTCAAAGTTCGTGAGGCTCTTTTCTATCGTTCTTGGGACACAAACAGCTGACTGACGTCGCTGACAGGGCTTCAATTGCGCGGCTAGGGGATTGAAATGAAAGAAAAACCTTTGCCCTTGAATTCTACAGTGGATTTGTGGCCGTGGGAACATTTTAATCATTTTACTCCATTTGGTGAGCTCCTGAGAATTCAGTGTTCAGCCTTGGTATTTAATTATGATTGTTGACAAACAAGGAGCTGACAATGGCTCGATTCGCGTTGAATCTGGAAAAAAATCTCACAGGAAGGAAGAGACCCATAATGTCAATACGGTCAGAAAAATTCTTTGACTTGGGCCATTTAAGTTTCAATAAGAATAGAACACGAAAAGCGGTTACAAACATTTGCTTGAACTGCGTAACTCTTTTTAAAAAGCTAACATTCATTAGCGGCATTATTCAGTTACAGATAAATTTAAATTCAAATATACAAATGAATGGACTGGAAACTAACGAAATTGATTGGCATAAAACGACAAGAAATATGCTAATAATAGAGATAGAGTTTCCCACTGCCAACGCTTTCATTTAAGACTGGCTTGAAATCACGGATAAACAGATACTCTTTAATTCTACCTCGCATTTGCATACCTTCAGAGATCACATGAGATAGCAAGTCATGTGGCTTCGAGCTCAGTGCGAGTTTTGATTTCGAGCAAGTCGCATTTCGCTTTGCGGTGGCTCGGAATTTTACTTTCCACCACCGGAAATAACTATTTACAAATACCAAGATGACTCATAACAAGATCTGAGATGCATTTTTAGCCCTTCAAGAGGACGGCAATCTGATGTCGATGAGAAGATCCGATGGTACGTCTCTAGTTGCCGATGCCGACGGTGCTCGCGTCGCGTGCAGGACTCAAAAGGATTTAACACCGGCATCTTTGCAGGAAATCAGATTTTTACCCGCGCAATTTACAGTTGCAAAGGAACAAACAGAGCAAAGAAAAGCGGCCGGCAAGTTCGTCGCCCGCTGGCGTTCCCGCCAAAAAGTCAAGAGTCAGAGAAAGTGATGCTAAGAGCCCCTCGAGCGCATCAGCCGACTCAAATGACTGCCAAGCCCTTTATGATTCTGTCCTTCAAAGCCAGGATGTTAATTCAGGGCTGCAAACCACTCTCAGTGGGGACGAGGACGAATTTCTTTCTGAGCTCCTAAAAGAGTATGAATCCGACGATACATTCGGGGAAAACCTCAAAAGCGAACAACTAACCAAGCCAGTAAACAAGACGTTCCGCTGCAAACTGAGCAACAAAACGCTCAAAGAACGCCTAGAGAAACAAGAAAGACCTGCAAATTGCGAGGCAGCTAAACCCCCGAAAGTTAATCTTGGCATCTGCCGAAGATTGAGAGAATTTGCCAAGAAAAGGGATGTTCAATGTTACAAAATACAGCAAGCACTAACAAAAGGCATATTGCCGCTTGTTCGGATTGTCTACCAGCTTATGGTGACAAAATCGCTCCCTGCAGAAGAATGTCAGAGTATAAGGAAATTAGGAAGGATTACGTTTTTTGCAAGCGTTGGCCGTTTAGCACTTATATTTGAACAGACTAAACTGATTAGAGTGTAATGTGAAGTGCTAGTTTTCTACCCCATATGAACCATGTGAGCGTTAGCCCAACTAATGGAAATGGGCCCACACAAGAACAGAGAAAAACTCTGACCAGGATGGAAATTGAACCCACGACCTTCGGGTTAGATCACCGCTGCTCTACCGACTGAGCTACAAGGTAGAACTGAAGATGTTAAAGTCACGGCAATGAGCATGTACAAGTACAAGGAAGGATTACGTTTTTTGCTCCCACTTGACCTTGTAGCTCAGTCGTTAAAGCAGCGGTGATCTAACCCGAAGGTAGTGGGTTCAATTCCCACTCTGGTCAGAGTTTTTCTCTGTCCTTGTGTGGGCCCATTTTCATTAGTAGGTCTAACGCTCACATGGTTCATACGGGGTAGAAAACTAGCACTTCACATTACACTCTAATCAGTTAAGTCTATAAGGAAACTAGGTCTGGAGCCCATGTCCCTTGTAACCCATGCGTCATATAAAATCAACATGCAGCGACGTTTGCTCCTAAAATCTGACCTTAGTAAGGAATTCTCTGCACTTTGCTCTTCTTAGCTGCCAGAAACATCTTTAAAGATATTGGAGATCAGAATAAAATTGGGGCAGAAATTGCCTCACCTTATAAAGGGTCACGGTCTTCTCCAGGCAGCTCTAACTACAACAGTGTCTGACAGTAAAAAAAAAACTGGAAGGGCCATGTTGGCATCGAAAAAGATACGGTTACAAATGAAACCGCATTCGTCTAAACGCTGGCTAAAGCTCCAACAACAAATTGTCAAGAATCTGCAATTGCTGATGATGTTTTCTCAACCAACCATAGAATAAAGTGGGATCATTTTGAAATTTTAGCAATTGGTCGATCAGACATGCATTGTAAAATTCAAGAGTCTCAGTTTATCCGTGATTTAAAGCCAGCCTTAAATGAAAACGTAGGCTCCTTGCAACTTATAAAGACTGTCTAAAGAAATGTTTTTCTTACCTGGAAAAATTAGATCTGTTTGGATATCTTAGCTGAAAATTGAAGTATCCGAAATTTTTAGGGAATGATAGCTTCATTTCAGAAATTGCTAGCTGAAAGTTAACTTCTAAGAACTTCCCAGCAAACCATTTACTTATTCGAAACTGCAAGGTGACCCTTTTAAGGGGCAGAAATTGCAAACATTGCAAAAATATCCCTTCCGATCGAAAACGTCACGGGCTACTTTTCCCTGGTTCCGAATCTCAGTTTTCGGTGAAGTTGCAGTAAAGAAATCTATAGCTGTTTGGCAACGTAGAACCGAAATTCTTAGAACAGCTTGACTCTCCCGAACACATATTTCACCGGAAATTATCTTTGGGTGCCCCTGATTATTAGCAGAATTCTTGTCCTTTTATGTCAATCAATTTCGTTAGTTTCCAGTCCATTTATTTATATTTTTGAATTTAAAATTTTCTGTGTAACTGAATAATAATCACTTCTGATGATATATGTTGTAAAAAGAGTTATGCAGTTCAAGCATATGTTTGTAACCGCTGTTTGTGTTTTATCCTTATCGATAAGGTCAAGCTTTGTAATTGAGTAAAATTATCTTCTCAGGTCTTTTATCGGGATTCCCATACCTTACATTCCCTTACACTGAGCTTGGGGTGCCTGTGCTATTACAGTGAGAAATCCTGTTTTAAACACGTTCAACAATAATGTTTCGCTCTGAGGGGAAATCCTTCATCAAATAAATCAATCTTATTCACCTTAAATCAATACAACATAGTTGAAATTGGTCCAAAATTATTAAAGCTGTTGAAATGATTGCATTTAAGAATAAAAAGCAGCGATATAAAAGAATGACGTTTCGACGGCTCCATGCCATCATTCTCAAATTCAAATAAAAAACATTATGTGAGTTCATAATATAGTGAAATGTATGTGTGAAGGTCTCAGTGCATATGATTAATAAGAGAAAATAAAATAAAATTCCAAGCGTGGTGCGCTTGAACTGTCAAATAAAAAGTTTTGCTTTAATGTAGTCAGATTGAGTTTTTTGTTTTTGATGAAGAGCATTTCATAAATTAGACAATCCAGCTTTCGACGGCATGTTTAATTTATCAAAATGCTCTTCAACAAAAACAATGAAACAAACCAGCTTCCGACGGCATGTTTAATTTATGAAATGCTCTTCATTTAAAAACAAAAACCAACACTTAACACTCACTCTGACCCATTAAAGCAAAACTTTTTATTTGACAGTTCAAGCGCAACACGCTTGGAATTTTATTTTATTTTATTTTCTCTTATTAATCATATGCACTGAGACCTTCACATGTACATTTCACAATATTATGAACTCACATAATGTTTTTTATTTGAATTTGAGAATGATGGCATGGAGCGGTGGAAACGTCATTCTTTTATATCGCTGCTTTTTATTCTTAAATGCTTATCGAAAACCTTAGTTATTAGAAATGAATTGCATCACTGTAATCACAAATTTCAGGAATGCTTGTTAAGGGATGCGCTTTATTGCGTCCCGTGGGAAGCAGTCTCAGCCGCCAAAACTGGTTTGACGAGAAATCTAAACTGTCTCTGCGCATGGAAATGAAGTTCTAAGGTCGTGCGACCAGAGGTTTTGGAGTGGCTGAACGTTCTCTCCAACTTAAAAAAAAAAATTTCTCTGGCACCCAGGGTATATGAAGTAACGCCTAAGCTGTGCTTTTTTCCTAGTAAATTATTTTTCCGTAACTTTAACTCTTCTTCCTCACTGATCTCTTTTCTCCCTGCCATTTCCTTTCCTCCGCAACACCAAGCTTCTTTGCTTCCCTCATCTCTGCATCTAAGGCATCGCAAAACGCAGTAAACCTGGCAATTAAAGGAATTAACAAAAGGATTAATCGGCTACACAAAACGTGGAAAAGCTGCATTCTAAGATTGCAAAACAATTCCGTTCACTTACCCGCGGTATGTTTACGCCATCCTCACCACTCGCGTTCCAGCTGATATCTCTATTAAGGGAACTGGGGCGAGTTTCAAATTTAAACTAATCGATAAATTGACAACATTGCATGAAAGATAACATTGAGATTGACCATCTGCCCAAGTTTTATGCTTTTAGGTCGAACAAAGACCAAGTTACGGACTTTGAAACATAGTTAAAAGTCCATACTATTCTCACTGCATAATTAATTAGCTCATTGCAAAACACGCCGTTATTCCATCACATTCCCCCGTTTCCGCCCGTGCTGATAGCGTCAGTGATGCTTTGCGCCATTTCGAGTTTAAATTTGGTCTCTCCGCTTGGAGCGTGGTCTTTTCGTCCTGTACTCCACAAAGACCGGATCCACATAATGCTCTCCCTGACCCTCCGGCTCCTGCTAGAGCGCAGCAAGTCGCAGAGCCGGCACAAAATATTCCTCAAGAGTTGGAACCCATAGCTGAGCCTGCCGCGGCGCCTGCCGCCCCGGTAGAGGTAACTTTATTCTTGTTTCTGCTTCGCTTTTTGTAGGGGTAGTCTTGCTACGTTTGTGGAAGATTTTTTCTGCTCAGCCCGGTTAGCGTTTTGTCTTCGTTCGCGTAATTTTTATACGGTTTTTGGTGTTGTTTTGGTGCGCGATACAAACATTCTGTCAGCACGTGCCCGTGATTGTCCACGCTTTGTTGAACTTTTTCACAAGGAATGTTACCGCCTCGTGCGTTGTTGTCTACCTGCTTACTGCCCCTCGTTTTCCCTAGTTCCAAATTTTTCCCTCGGTATATTGGGTTTCGCCTTGGTATCTGTTTATTTTAGTATTTAAGGAAATTCTTAGTTTCTGGCATGATTAATGTGGGACGGGTCTAGTGCCGGACAGAGTAAGGAAAGCCTTGTTTGTACCATGTCTCCGGCGTTACAATTTAGTGTGGAGCAGCCCGCTAGTTTCTTTTTTGGCGATGGTATTTAGTACATGTGTGTGCTTAAATATTATGGGTTTCCACTGGTGAAGTCAGTTTTGCTTGTGTTCTACTTTGGTATTCCACCAGTGAAGGGGTTTGGTACAATATTCGTAATTTGGTGCAACGCTAGA
>OX421445.1:46767358-46769858 GCA_949126865.1 Montipora capitata | reverse complement strand
ACGCGCAAAGGTGGACTCAAGGATATAATGCATTGGGAGCCTCCTAGTCATGGGCTTCTGGTGAGGGCCAAGGTTGAGGTTCAAGGGTGAGGGTCAAGGGTGGGGGCCAATTAACAGAACAAAAATGCTTTGTTTTGCTAGCCTGTGTAAGAGGCGTTACTTCCAAGGCACGAGAGCGAATGGCAAAAACTATAAGAAATGCGCGAGAGTAGTTTGGGAGCAAACAAAGTAAATTCCCTTCCCCTCCCACCGCGCGTCTAACGATCGGGAAAAAATACGAGAAAATAAAGAGCTGTTATGCACCTGTCACCATAAACCCCCACCCCGGGGAAACATGGGGCATTAGCCACAAATCAAAACCAAACAAGCATGGATCCAGCTTTGCATCATCGCAGTTGTTTTTCTTAGTGGATGTTTCATCCAAAATAGCGTGCTTTATTTCCTTGCGGAAGGAAAGTACTTCTTGATACGAGCATCAAGAGTTTCGGACTTCCCGTACGCGTGCAATGCATTATCGGATAGGTTCCCAGAAAAAGTGAGCACCAACTCTGGAATGGCTGCCATGTTGGATTTTTAGACTTGTGCAATTTGCTCTCTTCTTCATCTCTTCACCGTATTTTGGTGCAAATATAGAAGTCTGCAGACAGGTAAAGAAGTATTTTGACTAAACATTTATTTATTTTCGTTAATCGATGAGACGTGAGTTGAAAATATAAAATCCATTCCATCTAAGTGAGGAGACTTTGGCTTTACTACAGGTCTAAAATGAGTTCCGAAGAGCTTTCTTATGCTGAAAACAAACCTGGCGTATTGATGCTTTGATGAAGTACTGCCGAAAGCGAAATCTTGAGGTCTCTGGAACCAAAGCTGAGCTCGTTGCTCGTGTTTTTGCCGCTTCTGAAATGAGTATTCCGATAGAGCCCACTCTTGAGGAGAGGATGTCCCATACAAAACGTGAAAGAACTAAGTTGCTGAAAATGTCTGACAGAACTGTTTTGCCGGATCCTTTGACCTTGACAGAAGGATGGCTAAGGGAAACGGAAGGTATCACTTCTTGGTCGCCAATATTTTTGAGTGATATTAGTGTATTTTTCATGACTGACCACCTTGGAAAAGATGTGGACTTACACGAACGTATTCTAAATGAGTATAAAGAAGGAAAAGCTTTCCGTTTGTTCGAGTCGGGCTGGCTAAAAGAGGTGTAATGCTAATGAATTTATATAGCGCATTTTCTATTAACATATTCAAATGCGCTTTACAAGCAAGGGTTCTATGGGTGAGATCGGACATCAGCATATATATATAAAGACAAGGTTAATTTGGGAACAGAAATCAGCACAACTAAGCAATTAAGTGAAAATGTGGCTCAGCCAGGAATTGAACCTGGGTCTCCAGATTACCGGTCGGATGCCTTAACCACTCAGCCACTGAACCAACCACACTGGGAACACATATACAGTTATATGTGTTATACATAACACATACACAGTTTTGGCCTTGAGATGGTCAGGTCCGAGGAGACAATTTCACACATTCTCTGCAATCAGGATCACGTCACTACTCCCCGGTCGATCGGTGATGCACGGCCATATCCCCCTGGAAATTAACTAAGTACAGTAAGGTACTTAGGCACGACCTCGCCGCACCATATACACAGATATACAAGGTTGTTTTAAATGTAAAGGGAAATGCGATCTCTGTAAGAATTTTTTAGTAGAATCGGATCATTTCTCCAGCACTTGTACAAGCAGGAAATATTTCATCAGACAACACCGTCATTGTAAATCTAAAAATGTTGTTTACTTGATCACTTGTAACAAATGTAATGTTCAGTATGTAGGATCAACAACTAACGAGTTTAAAGTCAGATTTCGAAACCACAAATCGGCCATGAGCACAAAGAAGAACACTTGTGAAGTGGTGATACACTTTAACAAAGAAACTCATGTTTTGTCGGATTTCGTTTTTGTCATCATTGAACAAATTGGTAATTTTAGCGATCAAAATAGCCTCGACCATCGTCTGCTTACAAGAGAAGCTTTCTGGAGTGCACAACGTTGCACCCTTCAACCTTATGGTTTAAATAAAAGATCAGAATTCCACTCTAGGAATAGAATAAGCTACAATTAACACCTTATTTTCATCACTCACAAGTGTACTCCTTTTTATTTTTTATTTGTTATATATTTAGGGATTCTTTTGTTCAAAGGCTCAATCAAGCATTTTGTTACGGGGCTGAGAGTATAGCACGCAATGCTTGAGTTCAGGTGCTGATGACTAGGATTTTGTTATGAACCATTCAAAGGCCTTTTTTTCGGATCCTGTTACGAAAATGGCATTGTGAGCTAGAAAGCGCCTTTGTTCAAAGGCTTTGACTTGGGAATTTTTTACATCATTTTCTCTACATTATTTTGTAATACCCTAGTGGTCTAACACCTTTTTCTTCTCACATCATTGTTTTTATTGTTCTTATTTGTTATTTTGATTGCATTGTAAAAAT
>OX421445.1:46734858-46752358 GCA_949126865.1 Montipora capitata | reverse complement strand
TTAACTTGAGGAACACCGGTGTCAAGAAAATGTTTTTATGTTTAAGGCGAATGGCTGGCCCCCCGGTAGGGTGAGTGCAATGGCCGCTAGACATAACGACTAGTCCATCAAACACAACGGTTCACTTTAAATGGGGGTGTACCAACACGCCAACTTCGCCAAGGAATCGAACCCCGCCCCTACCAACAATGAACAAAAGACAAACAGACAAACGAAGAATTGCATCTAGGAGATGCCTCGTCTGACTTACACTCCCAAATGACAATTCGACAAAAACAACAAGAAAGACTCAAAAACAACTGGACAAAACAAAACAAGCACGACCCAGCACAAGGGAGAATAGTGACCAATAAAAGGCCGCCCGTCAACAGACTCATCCAACGCCAAGCCGTTGATTCACCCCAGAAAAACGGCCAGGGCACACAAGCGCAACACAAAACGAGAAACTAAATATGGACAACCAAAGCATCATAGTGAAGCCACCACACCACGAGCACCCCACTGACAAACAAAATAACAACAATGGCGGTCGGACCGGAAGCGACGGAAAAACAAAGGAAGATATAGAAAGGAACATGTGACTTGACACGTTCCATGACATCGACAGCCGAGGGACGAACACCCCTAAAACGAAAATCATTCCGAGCCCCCCAAATACAAAACTTGCAAACATTCAGCAGATAAACAAAAACCTGAGGAACTGCAGACAACTCATCAGCCGAGAAACCAAAAAGCATGTGACAAACCACGGTAGGACAAAGAGGAGAAGCCAAAAACATAATAGACTGAAGCCAAGACAAGACACTGACCGCCAGAGGACACTGGAAAAACAGATGCTGAAGAGACTCCATAGGAGCAGAACAATAAGAAGCAGTAGAGAGAGCATAAACAAAACCGGCAAGCCTCTTGGCCGTGTAAAGGACCCAGTAAGAAACCTTCCAACACAAATCAATAACAAGACGATCCAAATCAAAAAAGAAAAGCTGATGCCAAGTACAAGACCAATAAAGAGAACCAAACAAAGAAAGAACTTCCCCTCAAAATGAGGAGAGACAGCATTTTCAGACAAAAGGAACAAATAAGCAGACTTAGTAGTCATAGAAGCAACAGGACAAAAATCAATACCCGAACCAATACCCAAAGAAGAAGCAGTGAGGGATCCATTACACATCCGCCATGCAGTTAACAAAGAGCTATAAAACGGAGGCAGAGAATCCAGAGAAAAACAAAGAGTAGCAGAAAAAACGAGATGCGGACGAGAGGCAAGCAAGGAAGAAAACCAAAAAAACCATGAAAGAGACCCAAGAAGACGGAGAAGCAACAAAACGACGAACCCACTGAACATGAAAGGCCATAACTTTACACTGAAAATCAACCACAGAAAAACCACCCAAACAAGAAGGCCGAACAACGACACAAAGTATTCAATTCGGCACTGACCCACCGGGGAACATGGACAAGGGAGGCCACATACCACACACGGGAAAGGGCCAAGGCCTTGATAACAAGTGCCTTGCCCTTGTAAGACAAAGAACGATGATGCCAGGAGCTTAAAGCATTTTCCACCGCAGTGATACGCGGCCTCCAATTGTCCTCTTCAAGATTATCCAGACCCAGAAAAACCCCCAACACCTTCACCTTTACCGATGACCAAGTAATGTTAACCGGTGAGTCAGTGCGACCGTTCCAAGAACCTAACCACAAGCCCTCACATTTACCTTAATTTAATTTAGCCCCCGACCCCCTCTCATACAAAGAATAAACATCAAAGACAGCCAAAATAGCAGGAACAGAAGAAACAACCAGTGTAGTATTATCAGTGTAAGCAGAAACAACAGGCAAAGAAGACAGAGAACCAGGAAGAGACAGACCCGAAATGAAACCATTGGAACGCATATTACAGGCAAGAACCTCAGCCACTAAAACATAAAGGAGGGGGGACAGGGGACATCCCTGCCTCACCCCAAAAGAAAAGAATTTGAAATATGACCATTTACATTAACTGTACTACTAACATTATTATAAAATAAATTAACCCACCCAACAAAGGACTGCCCAAAACCTGTTGCATATAAAGTAAAACGTAGGAACGTCCAATCAACCCTGTCGAATGCCTTTTCCGATCAAGAGAAAGAAGAGCGGCAGGAGCACCAGAAGAAGAACAAAAATCAACAACATCAAGAAGAAAAGCAACATTTTCACCAATAAAACGGCCAGGAACACCAAAAGACTGATCTTTATCTACAACCAAATTAATTACTTTAAGAAGACGAGCAGCAATAGAACGAGAAGCGATCTTGTAATCAACATTCAACAGGGAGATTGGAAAGATAAAGTAATAACACCTTGGCGCTGAGAGTGAGACAAAGAGCCCAAACGAAAAGCAGAATTCAAAACACAAACTAGATCAGAACCCAAAACATCCCAAAATTTTAAGTAAAATTCCATGGGAAGGCCATCACAACCAGGAGCTTTACCCCGGGCCATGCCCTGAAGAGCAGCAAAACACTCCTCCTGGCTGAGAAGACCCTCGCACACCTCACTACGATGAAAAGGAAGAACCAAAGAAATATTGGAAAGAAGCTCAGCACGAGTACCAGAGTCACAAGGAGCAGCAAAGAAAAGATCCAGATAGAATGAACGAAAAAAATCACACAACCCATCTTTATCGACAACCAAAGTACCATCACTAGCCCTCAGCGCCGAAATATTACGGTCAGTGCCATTTTTCTTTTCGAGCCGGAAGAAGTAGACAGTGGAGGAGGGCGAGTCCTCCTCCACCCACCTCGACCGGGCACGAACCTGAGCTCCACGAGCAACTTCAAGGTCAAGATCATGCAGGCAAGAAAAAGTAGACAGATATACAGAAAGAAAGGAAAGACGACCAGAATCAATATGAGCTTTAAGATGAGTAGCCAGTTTAGATAGAATGTCTCGTTCCACTAATTTATTTTTACTACGTCTTTTACAATCATTAATACTAATACGTTTTACATGAGATTTAATGCTGTCCCACCACCTAGTGAGGGAAGAAAAATAAGACTGACAAGACTGCCAGGAAGACCAAAAAGTTGAGATGAGGTCAATATACTCGGCCTCATCCAGAGAAAAACGATTGAGCTTCCACAACCCCGGACCCGGAGGAATGGAGTCGGGGAGAGCACAATGGTCAGAAAAAGGACACGGCAGAATGTCTACAGAAGACACATAAGGCACCCAAGCATATGGACAACCGATGAGGTCAATGCGTGATGCAAGGGCCCCATTGGGCCGGAACCAGGTAAAAGCAGAGTCAGTTGGGTGCCTTTCACGCCAAATATCCACCACACAATAATCCAAAAACATAGCCGACAACAAAGCAGCACTTTCACGAGAGACATCAAAAGGACAAGACCCACGGCAATCCAGAACACCGTCCAAGACCATGTTGAAATTGCCACACAAAAGAGTAGGAATAGCAGCATCAAGGGAATCAATACAACGAACCAAAAAAGCGTCACGATCAGGATTACAGTTAGGAGCACAAATAGAAGCAACACAGAAAACAGAACCACGAAGACTAAACTCAACCAAAACAAAACGACCATCAAACTCGCAAACAACAGACCAACAGTCCAAAACCAAACGATACAAAACACCACGAGAATGATGTAATGACTGAGACATTCCAGTGAGTCATTTATGACGTGTAGCGCTGGTAACATGTTTTGCAGTCATGATAAGGAGCACATGGTCTATTTTGAAGTTTTAGCTTTCGCTATGATTGTTATACAAGGCACGAAAAACTTGTAAGTGTCGAGCGGTTTGTATTTAGCTTTCCTTTCGTTTGTCATTCGGTTGTTATTTCGCTTTATTCAGCGGATTTATACATTTATTTTCAGTGAAGCGTTGTTCATGTAATAAAAGAAGTTTGCAGTTCAGCGCATCCCAAGTTTTCCTTGTTGCCGCCTTCAGTAGCGAACATTGGGTTCCTACAAATGATTTGTACCAAAAGAACCAGCACACAAATAGTCAAAACGAGAAAACCAAGAAAGAAGATCATCATTAGAGATGGCGTGGGTCTCCTGTAGACAAACTACCGAAGGAGAGAGATGGGACAACGACTGGAGAAAACCAAGACGCTTGTCACCATCTCTCAAACCATTAACGTTAACAGAAATAACAGAGAGAGCCATAAGAAAACAAAAAAGGGAGAGAAAAACTCATGACAAAAAAGAAAACAAAGAAACTAAACAGAGTGGCAGGACAACGGCCAACTAAAGGTGTCTAGCACGGCTATGCGAAGAAGCACGTCAACGAGAAGACCTATGGGAGTCCAGACTGAAGGCGAGGCCTCTCACCGGAACGGGACCGGAAACGAGAAGATGTAGGAAGAGCCATCCTCGAGCCAGACTGAGTACTGACCCGGGGAGGAAGCAGAACAGCAAAAAAGCGCGAACGCTGAGACGAACCGTCAACCCGCCCTGAAGCCCAAAGATCATCGGTAGAGACACCTTCAACTGCTGCACCATAAGTGCTGTCTGCTCTGGTGACACAAGGGGGGGCTGGCAATCCCCTGAAGCACCAACACGAGAAATCTTCACCGGAATTCTAGACCTTAAAGGCCTAGAATCCAAACCCAACGAGGCCGAGCCATCACCAGCCGAGCCTTCCAAAACACCAGAAACACCCGATGAAGGTGTTACACACGAATCAGAGAAAGAATGGGAGGATTCCAGAACCTCTTCCTGAGGCACACCAGACTGACCAGCGGAGGCCTCCAAAACACCATCAGTGGGGTAGGGATCCAGAACCCTCTCCCCAACCACACCTGCCTCACTGACCCGCAACAGATGGCTAACCAACTTGTCCAGCTCATTATCTCGGACATCCACACACAAAGCCTCGGGACCAGCAGACGAAACAGGCACGTCAGCACCTAGAGCCCTGTGACAAAACCACAGAGTCCACCCCCCCCCCCCCCCCCCAGAAACAATGCCCACCTCGGAAGCCGAAGCCGTGGGAGAGGAAGAAACGGGCACAACCGAGACAAGAACAGGCTCAACAGAGCCAGGTGCAACTGGTCCGGCAACATTATCAGCTGCGACCTTGTCATTAACAT
Organism: Montipora capitata; assembly: GCA_949126865.1. NCBI lineage: Eukaryota > Metazoa > Cnidaria > Anthozoa > Scleractinia > Acroporidae > Montipora > Montipora capitata. Next base: position 46,747,257 of record OX421445.1, on the reverse strand, counting down.
CATTATCATTATCATTATCACCGTCAGCATTGTCATCATCATCATCATCATCACTGTTGGCTGGATTGCCCAGCACAACCCATACAGGCTTCAAGCAATTACAGGTGGCTGGGTGGCTTAACCTTGTAGGGGACTTCGTGTCCTATTGTTCTGTCCACCTAGTATTGCATACTGAATCTGTAAATAAATAAATAAATACAAAATGCCCAGCCTGATGATACCTTCGACATTTTCCTTTTAGAGGGCAATCAGCAGCCTTATGGTTGTTGCTGCAAATATCACATACAAGGGGCTGCCCCTTGTAGCAGACCCGACAGTACACTCCATCAATCACAATCTCATGCTTACGCACCATGAGCACAAGACGAGTACCAGTGTGTACACCAGGGACGTTCGATCGCTGCTGGTGTCGAATTTCTTTTATGTCCCCAAAAAACTTTAGTGCCTCTCTAACTCGGCCATTATTCCCTTCAAAAGGAAACAGATAAACCATAATGAAGGTGATGGGGGTCAAAACAGCCACGTTAAAACGGACGTCACCAACCACCTCTTTGGGAGCACGTTCAAGTTCTTACTTGACTCGGCACTGTATTTGATACTGATCGAGGTTTTATTTTGGTTACTGAGAGTCGTATTTCTAAACTAAAGAGTAGTATTAAGCTTATACGCAAGGTTGATTGTAAGTTTGTCAAAGTTCGAGAGCTTGCCTCTGTTGTAGGCCAAGTCATTTCGCTCAAGCACTATGTTGGAAGCGTAGCTAGGATTATGTCACGTTCTATGTATGCTGTTGTTAATCAGAGACTGTCATGGAATTCTGAAGTTGAATTAACAAAGGAAGCTTGTGATGAACTAGCATTTTGGGGCGAGAATGTCGATTCCCTTAATTTCCATTCCCCTTGGGCAACTTTGCAGCCGCCTGCTAAGTTTGTCTATTCTGACCCATCCGATCACGCGTGTAGTTCTTTCATTGATAATTACCACAAGATTTTCCATCAAAATTGGAATCCGGCAGAAAGTTCTAAAAGCTCAACCTGGAGGAAGCTTAGGACCGTAGACTTAGCACTATCTGCCTTCGCCCTCGAGCTTCAGGGCAAAAACGTTGCTTGGTTTACTGACAACACTACTGTGGTCAGCATTGTTCACAATGGGAGTAAGATTACAGAACTTCAGTCGCTACCGCTTTCTATTTTTAATGTTTGCGCCCATCATGGTATTTCCCTTGAAACAAAGTGGATTCCCAGGAGTTTTAATTATCAGGCTGATCTTTTGAGTAGAACCATCGATTTTGAAGATTACACCATACATGACGATGTGTTCCACATGCTTAACTGTAAATGGGGTCCCCACACAGTGGATACGTTTGCCTGCAGCTATAATGCCAAGGTTTCACGTTACAATTCCAGGTTCTACCAGCCTGGCACGGAAGCTGTAGATACTTTCCCCCAAAACTGGGACGGAGAAAATAACTGGATTCATCCTTTGGTCTCGCAAATTAGTAGAGTTATTGCTCATGCTGGAGCTTGTAAGGCTGTAGGAACTCTTGTCATTCCCATTTGGAAATCATCATATTTCTGTTTGCTATTATGTGAAGATGGCAAGCACTGAAAATGCCTTTGTGCGCGATTGGGTGATACTTTCGAAGTTTAAGAATCTCTTTATTAAAGGTAAAGCCAAGAATCACGTTTTTGGTTCAAAGGGTTTGTCCTTTAGCGTGGTGGCCCTGCGTCTGAATTGGTGGCAGCTTTTCTCGGGTTTTTGCACCGCTTACGGTGGCAGTTGTTCACAATGTAATAATTGTTAGGGTCTTTGGAATCCACTTCTGGCGAAGTCTTTTGTAAGCGAGTTCTAGGTGTTTGATCACTCTAGTGTTTGGAAGCTTTTCCTCTATTTAAGGCTTGTCATCTGCCGGCTACTTTCGCCGGCTCATTGCGTTCGTGTGCTAGATAAGCTATGTGTAATTTGTAATGTTCTTAACGCCTCACAAGTTGGGTGAGAAGTAAATAAAATGAATCGCAAACTCTTATTGCTTGTCTTTCTTGTTGTCTCTTATTGTTCTCCCCTTCCTTTTCAGATATTTTCAGGAAGGTATTTGGAAGGAATCGGCAGATTTAGTGGATCCATGTCTGCAGGGCTTGGCGTCGAGACTGCAGAAGTCTGTCTTGTCAGCGAGGGCACCTGCTACCACCAACACTTATCTTCGACCGTTCAAGAGATGGAAAGACTTTGCTCTCAGCAATTTAGGGAGCACTTATCTCCCTGCTAATCCTTTTCACGTAGCAGTTTATTTGCAGCATGTGTTAGAATCTACTAAGTCGTGTTGTTCAGTTGATACTGCTTTTTATGCCATTAAGTGGGCTCACGAGATAGCGGGTATGGCCTCTCCTACCGAAAACCAGGTAGTTTCTAGAGTTCGGGAAGCCGCAAAGAGAATTTTAGGCGATGGGAGACCCAATAGGAAGGAGCCCCTTTCCACTGATGTCTTAAAAGACATTGTGGAAGGCGCGGACCTGTCAAACATTCTGCACCTTAGAAACGTATGCCTATATGTCTTAGCTTATGCAGGGTTTTTTAGATCCGTGGAGGTTCTTCATTCTTATATCAGAATGAATCACATTCATTTCCATGAAGGGTTCATGATTATCAAATTAGAAAAAAAGTAAGACTGACCAGATTCGACAAGGCGATCAGGTTGTTATTGCTCATTCAGGGGGTCATGTTGCATACTGCGTGGTGGAGCTGAAATATTGAATTTCTGGCGTTTCAGTGTATACAAATTAGCCGGAAATGAAATATTTCTGCGGCACAGGAGCAGTGGTGACTGGAAATAGTCCAGTCGAGGTGCATTACGGGTTGCCATGGAGGGCTATATAAGAGATGTGTATCACGTGGGATAGTCATTTTGGGCTGACACCTGATGCATTTGAATTTTGTCTGAATTTTAAAAGGTCTCGTGTCGGTGCTTTGTCAATCTTTCTTGTTGCTGTCGGAAATTAAAGGAAATTTAAAGAAAGGATGTCAGTTGTCACGATTTCACCTTACGTGCTGTCACTACTTTTTAGGCCATGTCGCTCGTCGGAATTTACCCTGGCAGAGCCTCGGCCCATTTTCCACTGCCTTTTAGTATTATATTGATATGTAATTCAAATGTAGTTACAATTCAGTAATATCTTTTTGCTGTCTTGTTAAAATTACTTGTTGTACATAATATTAATTGCAAAGTAAATTCCGTGCCAAATGGCATGTTTTTCCCCAAATAGTTGCGCGAAAAAAAAAACTTTCTGGACTAAAAAGTGTATCATATTTTGAGATTGGTCTGAAATAAGGAGAATGGCATATTTTGTTGTCAAATATGTGTGCTACACATATCCACCCAAATTTTGAAGAGTGCTACCCTCCTAAAAGTCAAAACATAGACTTTAAAGATTTGCCAAAGAGTGTAGTGTTTGGTATTCTAATTCTTTTCATGTTTTTCCTCTTAAGAATGAGCAGTTCATGCGTACATGTGAAAGCACTGCTGTTTCATATGGAAGCTGCTAATCGAAATTGGCTCACCAATCCTGCATGCACATCCCGACAATGTGTTTAGAACGTTCCAGTGGAAAGCACTTCTGTACACCCAACAAGAATTTGTGATATGTATTTTAAAGCATCAAAGTTAAAAAAAAGTATGCATCTCTATAAAAGAGAGATCAAGCTTTGAACTGAATCCTTTAAGCTCCAATATTTCCGTATACAATCTCCATACATGTCTACATTTTTTTATTATAAGTGGGGAAATTTGGCTAAATGATCAAGGGAATTTTGCTCTAGTTAATTTAATAATTCTCGTAACCTTTTTTCTATTGGCTATGTACTGAGAATTTGAGAACATAATAGTGTGAATTTAATGTTAACCACTCTTGGGACTTAAAACAATTCTGGTTGAGCATTGTTATCAAAGCAATAGTTTATTTGTTTAAGAACCATGCAGACCTGCTGTTGATAGGACACAATCCCTTTTTTGGCCAATTGAAAAGAAAAAGCAACACAGCGACCAAGCAAAAAGGGAATTGCTGTACAACAGTTTGAAAGATGTACTTCCCCATTTAAGCTTTGATGTGCTCAATGATGCGGAACATGAGGAGGAGTCACCAAGACCACTGTCTGTAACAGAATGACCTACTGGCACCATTTTGACTGAAGAGGTAATACATGTAAATGATGTTGAACCACTGAGACCACTGTCTGCCAATGATTGTTAGATAGTTAGCGAACAAGAAATCAATGACATTGTGATACTAGCTACAGGTGAATCACTACGACCACCATTTGCCACGAAAGGCACAAGTAGTACTATGTTGAGTAGACAGGAATTAGGTAACACTGAAACAGCTACTTTTGGCCAGTCTCAAAATGAAGCCTTGGAGACATATGGAAGGGAAAGGATTACTGCTTCAAGCTTCTACCGAGTATTTACAAAAGTTGAAACAATGAAAAAAACCGACAAAAACAAGTGCTAGGAACAGGAGCCCAAAAACTAGTTGACAGCTTGTTAGGCCACAGAGCACCATTTGAAAATTTGCCTTCTTTGAGGTATGGGACGGAAAATGGAAGTAATGGCAAAGCCAAAAGATAGAAAGTGGTTTGAGAAGAATCACAGGGACATCAGCTAAATGACCAATGAGAGCATAGCTACACAGCTATAAACAGCTCATAGGCTTAACTTTCTGTAGGTATCTTATTGGTTCTCTGGCTCATGACTAGAGAAGCAGGCCATCAGCTCTGGAAGCTCTTGTAGCCTGGAAAAACAATGTAAAATTGTGTAATAAACAAAGAAAAACAAATAAACAAAACAAAACTAGTTAAAAGTGGATTGGTCACACAAAGTGTGTCAGATGAAGTGTAGGCGAAAAGATGCTTTTTAAGTTTCTAATTTTAGACAGGGTTTAACAATTTCATATCTCACATTTGTTGAAAATTTTGCTCTATTGTTAGCATTAATTGTTAAATGCACATACATCAACGGTGACATCAACAGTGGCATCGTCAGTGACAACTGCTGTTAATGTCACTGAGAATTCATCAACATCATCCTCAATGACACTGACACCAATACCACTAATACCACTTCATCATCAACAACAACAACAACCAACCAAGTGGTGAATTTATCAGCCACACCACCAAGAACCCCTGGAAGCAGTGCTAGAGGTAGATATGTTTTATTGTTACGACAAAATGTAGTACACTTCATGTGTTTGAAAAGAAGCTATTATTTTAACTAATATGTGCATTTGATAACTAGTCCACCAACTCCAACACAACCGAAAATATGGGGGATTATACCAAAGACAATATCCATCGAGTGATCGATAACATATACGGAAAAATTGTTTATTGGAGGCGAAACGTATTTAAATTGCCCAGTGGAGCGGCTGCTAAGAAATTTTTCTCCGAAACAACAAAGTGGATAGACTTTTGGAAACTCGATGGAACCGATTACAAGGACATTGCTCTGAAAGTTATCATGATAATGCCTGCCCTACTTCTTCAGAAGCCAACCTTCAAGTCAGGAATTGTACCTCTAGATACCAAATGTACGCTGAAATAAATTTCACTGGTGGACTTCATGAAACAGAATGGGAATTTTACGATGAAAGGACTTTCAAAGCCGATTTTTGTACCTCTGCGTAAGATACTGTTGTAACGCAATATTGTGTCACGGAAAATCCCTTCCTCGGAAAAGACCCTTTGTGGATGCGGCATATACCACATTCTGAAAATGGTGCCCAATAACAACAACAATAAAGATAATCCATCGAACCGTAATTATGGAGAATAACAACTTCGTATTTTCCGTAAATGTTGTGTTTTAAGACGAAAACTGTTTACAATTGTTTTCAGACAATCCTGGACAAAAGTGTTGGGAAGGTAGCGTCACTTTTGAGATAGCCCCCCTCACCCCCTTATCAATGTTGAATTTTGCACCAAGCAAAATGGTGACTTTTCTTCCAACATTGAATAAGGGGGAGGGGGGCCACAAGAGCATGCTCTTTCCCGAATAGTTCAGCCAATAGTTAGAATAATCGAATTAGGTGTGAAGTGAAGTGATGCACGCAACCTTCCCAACAACTTTTGACCAGGATTGTAGTCCCCTCGTGTGTGCCGACCTTAAAAAATTCTTGACATTGTTGCTCTGTACTCGGTGACAGATAAAGATTTATCTCGACTAAAATACATTTTGGGGTTCCTAGACACTAATCCTGAGGGATGATTGCAGCTTCAAATAATGGGAATTTTCAGAGCTACATAAGAATGATTTTTCATTTCCTTTGCAGAGCATACTAACATCTCGTGAAAGAGACACTGGTGTGAAGGTGCACGTATACAGCGGAGAGAACACCTCCGTTGTAGTCCCAACCAGCACAATATTCAAAGATATTGCTGGAAATAATAAGCAAATCCTCCTGAGGGTGGAGAGAGAGTAAAGAAAAATGTGGGAAGAATGGAGGCTCTACATATATATATCTGTCACAAAAAACCGACCACTTATGTATGGGGGCCATGAAATTCGAAATCCTTCATTCTTACGATTTTTTGTGGAATGATAACATTACATGTACTGATTACACAGAACATAAAAGTTTGGCAAGCTGCTCTTAATAAGCCAAGAAATTGGGCAGCCTTTTTTCCGCAATCCGAGGACTAAATTTTATCATCAAAAATAACAAAAAGGGGCACATTTCATTTTTTTTCCTACATAGTTAAGAGAAGATGACATCCTTCCTTGGCAATATATGGAAATGGCGTCGTATATGCTCCAAGGCAATATCATTAAAATCACATACGATATAAAGGTAAAAATTCAGAGGTGATCAAAAGTGAATATCTATGTTAATTTTCAGATACCAACATTTTCCACTTTTTTTTTTAAATGCCACAACTGTATGTTCCAGTAATTCAGAGGTTTTATTTATATATGGGTTTAAAGTAGATGGCCCCAGCTTCCGAAAGTTACCAAGAACTTAATGGGCAATAGCATATTATGTGTCTCATGAGCTGCGTCTTCTACCTCTATTTTGTAAACTCAAGGAAAAAAGGTGTATTTTAATGTCTTAACAACTTGTCGTCCTTGAGAAGTTTTAAGAGATTTAAAACATCCTAAATCTTTGAGAAGACGTTTCCTGTGACAATCACATTTTTGTTGTTGTTTCTATTACTTTTTTTTTGCATATAATATAAAAAAACCTGAGTTTTTGGAATTTATTAGACGAGGGGAAGTGCAGTACCTCCAAAAGTACATATGCTATTGAGTAGCAACCTTTTTGAAATGTTAAGTGCCCTGAACCTCTTAAGTTCATTGTAGCAACGTTTTAGCCGTGACGTCATATTACGTCACATGACGTCATCAACTTCAAAATCCGCCCTTTCGAAATTTTAGGTTGTGACAAAATTTCCAACAACTGGCAAAAAAGGATTAAAAATCAAGGATAAGTCTTAAATAGTTGAGAAATGCAATTTTGTTGTTGCCATCGTACGTGTCTTAAATGATACTTAACGAGTTGAACTTAACTTTAAGCTGTTTAGACAGACTGTGGCAAAAATAGTCCAGTATCATGTTACATATTTCAGTGCCCTATCAGCTACTTCTTATTGCAAGAACAACTGCTTAACACATTTGTTAAAACATCTTTGTACAGAGCTTTATGGCGCTTAAAGTCCTCAGTTTCAATGTCAAGTGAGTCACAGATATCTTTTAGATCAGCAATGCTAAATTTCTTTGTTAATTTCCCGTCTGCAGCTAACTTGCACAGGTTGTAGGACTTGTAGGTGATGGGATGCTCCAACTGCAGATTGCCGAATACCACCTTCTTTCTAAGTGAAATGTCGTCTTCGTGTTCCTGCATTTGTTCTTCAGCCAAAAATTCTTCTACCTCCTCCGAACTGACAGCTGCGTTTAAAGAACCGTGTTTCTTTTTTGTTGCTGCAAGACGAGAAAAGTATGCTGCAATCTGTTGAGAACTGAGACAGTCACCTCCAACAAATAGACGATTACCCTTATCATCTCATTCTCTGTGCAACTTGAGTTGGCGATGCCTTATTTCCCGTTTCCTCGCCAATGAGGAATTTGTCATTTAGATACGCTTTAACAGCTGTAGAAAAACGTGTAGACTTGTGCTTTTTTAATGCCCATCCCATGGTGATATTGCTAACCCTCTTTCCACTCTGCTCCGAAACACTTGGATAATTAGCCCCGAAAAGTGGCTTTGACAGTTCGTCATTTACCACATCAGCATAGCGACGCCTTATGTAGTCAAACTGAGACTCTCTGTGTAAGCGACGGACGTGATTTCCGACATCCAGGTGCCTCTGGAGCTCTGTTTCAGAATCAAAAGAGCAAGTACACTCGTCAGTAGGGCACTCAAATAATGCATCACTTTCAACGTTTTCATTATCTGTAGGTGTGGCCTTTTCCTCTTCAGTGTGTTTGGAACTCCTTGCCATTGTTCCGCTGGAAAGGCATGCTTCCGGAAAGGCCTGTACTATCTTAACCTTTGGAATTTCAGCTGACGGCATATTGTCTTGTACCACGCATTTTCCTTTTCCAATGTCAAATGCTTTCCAAAAGCGTATGCCACCTTCTTCGTAACGAATATTGTGAATCTGACTAATTTCTTTCATTTACACGTTTGTGTCAATTTGGCTGGATCTCTGTGGCATTTCTACAACGCTCACTCGGCATCCCTTTACTCCACCATTACTTTCCAGGGCCTTTTTTAGATCACACGCTGTCAGAATGTCGGTCTTCGTCTCTGCCACAAAGCACCTTGCATGTTGCTTCATTGTTGCTGTCTTTCGATCGCATATGTCTTTGCCATGTTGAGCTTCGTCATAGCCAATGACTCTGATCCCAGTTTCATGACCAATACTGGGGAGGCTAGTCAAAAGATATCCTCCGTGATAACATCCGGCATTGTCTGATCTAAAATAAACTCCTGTTAGCTCTGGGTACAGTTTTCTAAGTGTGGACAGTGTGTTCTGGGTAATTGAAGCCACTGCAATCTAGTCCTGATCACAGCTGTCGAAGACATGGACAAAAACTTCTACTGATAAAGAGGATTCTGGCATTTTTCTTATCACTGCTGTGACGTGCCAGTTTATACCACGCTTTCCATAAAACTCGGCTGATTTTTCCCTGAAGTGCAGTGGCAAAAACTTCATCGCCCAATCGTCCACCAAAAGGGCTTCAGTAGGTTGTAACTTATCGAGGACTTCCTTCTTTCCCTCTTCTTGATTCACACTTCTCAAAATGTGAGCTTTCCATTGTTCTATCTTGTCTTTACTGTCATCCAGCAGGAAACGAAGATCACATATGTCGTCACTAGCCATGGGGCACCGCTCAGAAATCTTTCCTATTTCCTCCTCTAAAGAGAGAAATAGATCACGTAGTTCCTGGCATCTATCACACTCGATTAAGTGGCTATGTAAACAGCTCTGCATAAGTTGTTCTTCCTTGGGGTCACTTAGTGCAAAGAATCGACAATGGTCAGGAGACGCAGAGGAAATGTCACTCGTTGAATCGTTCACGACATGTGTACTGTAGTCCTGCTTTAGGTAACGTTTGCAGGACAAGGCCATTGAACGCAGCCTGTCAGCCTTACTATCGGGCATCCCTCCGTCATAGAGCTTGCTGATAATTTCTTCTAAATTTTTGAATGCCTCCGATCCGTCCACCGTGTAGTTGTCCAGACCTTGAAGAGATTTTCTTGTCGAAGCTGGGCAGACTTCAAGAATTCTAAACAAAGTTCTTGTACTGGCCGGTTTAAAACCACTTTCGTTACAAATCGTCAAGTACTGGGCGATGATTCGAGCTGGGATCAATTTTCGTATTGGCTTTGGAATCACTAGTTCCACTCCACTTTCGAGTTTCATTTTGAAAGTACCGTATGCTGTGTCTTGTGAAATCATGTCGCTTGTTATGAACCTTAAAAAGTGGTCAACTTTGTCTTCACTGAGAAAGAACCTGTGAACTGGAGCTGTAGGCACTGCAGTGCCTGGTCCATGTTCTTTACAATGCTTCCTAGCTTCCTTTATACGAAAATCTGTCAGACCAGGAATTAGGTCTTTCAATTGCTTTCTCTTCAAATTGTGAGCAAATATTGACAAAATTTCTTTTCTCGATTTTGAATACTGTGCATTGTTATAGGCATCAATAAGATTTCGTAAAGTGTTGTCCAAGAAGGTGTTAGGGAAATTTCTTCATCTTCATCACAGTCGTTATCGCTGTTGCCAAGACCCGTTATTGAACTGTTTTTCAAGTAATTCCAAAGCTCTTTACCTTGGCCAGGGGCAATTGATTCCAACACTGGTCTAACTCCTTGTTTAGCGAACGACGCATAATAATGTTTAGTACGAGGATGCAGGTCTTTCCACTCTTTCAACAGAACAGAATCTAGATGTCTAAATGGCTCACTTATCCCAGACGCTTCATGTAATTTGTACACATACTGGTTGTAGGCAGTTTTTGCACTCGCTGGTGTAAGTGGTTGTTTGTAATCTTCATCACTAACTAAGGAATTGTTCATACCAGAAGGGCTGCTAAACATCTCAGGTGGAATAGGGAACCTTTTACGGGGTGGGTTGCTCTTAGCTGCAATATTCTCTGAGGTTGGCTGCTGTGAAGACTGAAATTGTTTCAGATGGCAAGCGTGCTTTTCCCGACACTGACGGCACACACCTATATGCATACAAAGTACGTGTAAAAGATTCACACTTCATATTAACAGACCAAAAAGCCATAAGGGTAGCGGTACATGCTTCGTTGACGCTACCTTTTATTCAGTGAATAATAGCACACTTTCATGAGAAACCTTATTTTCAGTAATGTTATCTCCTGGCGCGATCTGTACTGTTTGCATGGCCGGGCCAACAAATGAACAAATAAACAGCTCAGTAATGAGTTCAGATGACCCTTTCCCACTCGTTTTGATGAACATAGGCAAACTCCTAAAATTCTAAACAAACCGAACGCACGAACAAAACCAATTGCTCAAACTTGCCAAGAAAGTGGGGGAAGGAATGAAAACCTCTTTTAACAGCTAAAATTTTGACAAATAAGAAAGAGCATCATATCCCTCTCCTTCTCCCTTCCATATCTATTCATACTAAATATTGCACATCCTGTAATAACATGTAAATATTTTTATAAATAATGTCAGTACTCACGTAGGTAAAACCCAACGGAGGAATTGTAAAAGGTTTGGGTTGGGGTGCTTTGCTGAGGGTCTAGTAACCAGGAATGCAACACCAGATGAAATACGACTTGTTATATTTCTAGAACTTGTGGTCTCACGTTCAGACCCAGTTCCCTAGCAGATAACACGACTTCTCACTGCCCTAACTGGAGATCAGCCGCATAGCAACTCCTTGCTTCCATAGGAGATAAGAGGCAAAATGCCAAACAACCATTGAAAAAGGCAGACTGTCAGATTGTGACGGCTAGACCATGTCTCATGTTTGACCCCAGTCCCTTAAATGATAACCCAACACGCCTTGAAATTGATAAAAGCAGAAGTGTTTATATATACCCAGCCACGTACCCTATTCCCCTTACAGACCACGACAACATCCAGTGGAAAACACCCTTATAGCATAAATTTATAAAAAGTAGTGCCCTCCCATCCCCCTCCCCCCCCCCCCACCCATTATGTGTGTGAAGAATGTAGCTGAAGAAAGAAAGTAAGTTAGGGGGAGACATCGTGTTGTGAGTGTACTGACAGTAATCAGTGTGAGGGCAAAGGGAAGTATTTGATCTGTTTTCCCCTGGGTGCTGGTTCATCGGGTGCAACTTTTAGGCACTATAGCACGAGGCAACTTTTCGTGCAATTTGACTCGCACTGAAGTGAACCTGACGACTGGCACATTTCTTGGTTTTATAGCAAGCCTTGCACGAAGCAGAATCAAGGCCTCTTTTTTTGCAACAAATGGCAACGCTGTAACAATATTTGACGTGTTGTCCAGGGATGTTACACTAAGTAACGCCTCCTGTAACTTGTCGCAACGGCGCAACAAGAATGCGGGACACGTTACACGAAACATTGGCAAGTGTATCAGCGCCGAACAAATATAAACAGATTAATGACAAGATATTACTTGAAACACTTACGAGATCCAATAATACGGTGTAAACCATACATTAACATGATTTCTTTTGCCATATCTGGTGTGATGTATCTAGCAGGAATTGAAACCTTTCGCTTCTGAGTACTTTGAGTGTGTTCGGGATGACAGCAAGCGGTGGATCGTCTCCAATGTTGGGCAAGCTCGAAGCAGTGTGCCGGACATATTGTCATGACATTTTTTTGTTCATCATTTACATCTTGAATGCCTAAAATTATAATGTGTTAATAGTGATGCTTA
>OX421445.1:46702358-46709858 GCA_949126865.1 Montipora capitata | reverse complement strand
ATGAGATGGGCATGTTGGTGTACAAAACAATAGAAAATGGCCCCACATGTTTTGCATATAAGAATAGAAAATAATAATAATAAATAACTGCATTGTTCTGTACACCATCATGGCCACCATGACATCAGATGCAATCCATCAGGTTCTGATTGACCAAGGGACTGACATTACATGTATATCTAAAATCACATACCTAAAAAACTTATGGCAATATCACAAAATATGGGGTTTATTGGGAATTACTTGTACCTATAGACAATAATTATCAAACATTCTGGAAGTACTTAATTGCATACAAATTTCATATTATTAAGTAAGGATCAATCCAGATAACAAGGATAGCATGCAATGGTAAGCTGGAATGTAAAAATGTGTGAATTATACCATTCTTCAATTAGCCAGTATCCAAAATACCGTAGTACTCCTTGTTGGTCTCTCCAAGATTTTGCTTAACTATTGTTTCTCGTTTCTCTTGGGACTATTGCAAATCCCAAGAGAATATAAAAACACTGCCTATGCAAAAATTTGGAGAGACAATCAAAGAGTATTATGGTATTTTTGATACTGGCTAGTAACTTTTGATAACATTGTTTAAACAGTAAAATTGAATAGTTTTTCATGTTACTAGCAGCAAATATATTAATCTTTAACTCATTAACTATATAAACTCCTGAGATATATTTACATAGAAATCCAATGAGGGAAACAATTAATTATGGCAAGTTCATTGCCAGTTTTTCTTGTTTGTTGAGATTACAAATATATCTGCGTTCTATAGGTTGATGCGAGCTCTCCAGTATGGAAATGGCAACATTTGCATGTGCTATATGGCTACAAAACAATGAAACCTGCACTCTCCTCCAAAACCTTTCTTGAGGTATTTTTTTTGTAAACAAAACATCTCTGTTGTTACGTCTTATGACATTTGGATGTACAAGAACAAAATACAACAACACGTGGGGTGGAACCAAGAAATTTTGGAGTGGTGTTTGCCTGAAGCAAAAAATCGAAATTTAAAAGATCACATGGGAGGATTTTCCATTGATGAAATGAAGATTCTGGTAAGATGTCTTAAACAATTTGTGGCTTCTAACAATATCCCTACCCACTTCATGGAAGCTTATTGCAAATTCTGAAAGGGTGGAAGAGGCTTAAAGGCTTAAAGGAAAGTACAAGCTAAACTGGAATTTGCAGAAGGCTGGGGTGGTGATCAAACCGAGGAACTGGTGTGGGGAGTATCAAATGTATATTTATGGGCCACATGCATAGTCTTTGGACACTTATTATGCCCTTAATTGGAAACACAAACTACATTTCAGACCACAGTTATAACATGTACACATTAATGAAGACCATATTAAACCTTGCAGGAAAATCTTGAGTTGGTCATCAAAAATGGGAAACACACTCTAGTGGGTTTTGTTGATCTTGCAGAAGCTCATGATCACATGCAATGCTTGACAGGTATTAACTGACTTACATCAATGTCCTGACCACACATTTATCTACTAGTAAGGGTATACATATTAACCAGTATTCAGAATCATAATTATTACACTGCAGTCTATGACATTACATGAAGAAATTAGCAGGCCACATTAGACTTTTAAAGGAGAATGGGAACTAGTACAAAATTAAAAACACCTGCATGCATTTCTAGTTACAGTAATGTACGTTCATTGCATATAAAATACGTGTGGGTTCATAAAAAACCCACACCAAACCAAGCAAAAGGGCATATTTGAGACTTCCGAGTGGGAAAAAGATCTTATACACATCAACAGCAAAAGAAAGCAAAGTGTGAAATTATCTAATTTAACTGAACTTCCCAAAGGATGGAAAATTGAAACCAGTTACAAATCTTCCAAGGGCAGATATAGATGTTTCACACCAACACAATATCCTCACTCCTTTCTTGTCTACTGTCGGTAACAGTCAGCATGAGCTTTATTGCAACCCATGTTTTACAGTTTATTTTTATCCGCGATTGCGGGTTTAGATTTCCGATAGCTCAGTTTCCTTCTGGTCAGTGCACACCAACAGACTTGTACTTGCAGTTCTGGAAAGGTGTTCTACAGATGAAACAATTTGGCTTTAGGTAACATAGTACAACTTAATTCAGATCTATTTTATTTCATTTTACTTATTTCATAAAATTTAAAATTTTCAGTGTCAATATCAGGTGCATTTATATACATGAAACTCCTTAAAATCTCCTAAACCTAGACATAATGTGAAGTAATACCTGGTAGCAGTGTCCAAATTGTTCTTGTACAGTTCTAGGTGGTACTTTCACCTATAATTGGGAAAACATTAATAATTAACTCATCAATGACTTAAATTGGTGCCATGTTCAAATGAAATCTCATACACCATGATCACATCACAGTTTTGCCAACAGGGTTAGGGTTAGTCAGACATTGTGAGTACTAGTCAAAAGTTAGAAAATCGTGCATACAAAGTCGAAAGAGAAGTCTACCACACATGACACTACATGTACACTGTTGAACTACGCAGCACGAGTCACTTCCAATACCAACAATCCTTTTTCCTCTAGTATGTATTGGTGTGTTCTGGATGGGGCAGACTGTAACAGGCAGTTTATTAAGCTCCATTTTGCGGACAGTGATCCTGTTGCAGCAAAACGTGTCACTAGAAATCCTTACGAAGGGGAATCAATGGTGTTTATCATGGACTGCAAGGTATCTTTAATTCAATAGACCAATTTTTACAGTTCTATGCTCAGTTACTGTGCCTTCGAATAAATGTGAGGTAAGAGTTGGGCTAGCTGTATGTGGTTAGGATCCACATATTATTTCAAAGTCAAATATACGAGTTAATTTTAATTCCCTTTCCATTTCTTTAAGACAGCATCTTGAGGCCACTTTTACAGTATGTTACCTTATATTTGCTCCCTTCAAAAATTAAAGCCCCTACCAAATGATCAAACATTTTGATCCAACATCGTGTTGAATCAACGTGTTTGACCGTTAAGCCGCCTGTCTCAACATTTGCTTGATCGAGATCAAACATATTCTTCCAACATTTTCTGTGGCAAGAAAAGGTTTGAATGTGTAGCCAGCTCAGTCTTAATTTTCAAAGTGTATTAAGAGCTAGTTCCTTACATGATGAGAACAACATATTATTTATAAGTGGGCTTATTTTTAGACTGGTTTCCAATTGCTTCTCCTTCAGCACAACTTCGAGAAAGTAAGGAATAACATTCTGAAGAGTAATGCTATGAAAATACCAAGTTGTTTAACCCTTGAAGGCAAGCCAATAACATGGAACTTGTTGAAAGATGCATTTCACTGGGATCAATCCTCATTCTCTCTGCACATTCACGAAAAGCTAACTCTACAGCATTTTGACCTTGATCCTGCTTCGACGATGCGAAATCACCTAGCTGAGGATGTCCTGGACAACAAAATGCTACTTCTTTTACAGGTGGGAAATCAGGCAAAACATTTTTAAGAAAGCAATTGGCGTGGAAGAGGAGGAAGATAAACATGATGAAACAAGACCTATGAGGAGCATTTATGACCAGTGAATTCTCTTTTTGACAGTTTACATAAATATAATATAAATGAAGCTTGACCTTACATGCAGAGCTCGTGCAGTAGATGTTTTTTTTACATTGTACTTCTCGTTGTGTCAATTTATGCAAACTGTTCTTTATAATAATTATTAGATTGTTCAGTTTTTGCAATATTTTTTATACAAACCACGTACCTGTATTCTGCCATTGTACATATAACTATCTATAAATTGACTTCTTTGTTTTTCTTTTCATTTTTTAGAATTTTCGTGATCACAAATCAGCCAGTGAAGCAACCCTTTTGGATTCTGCTGTAAAACTGCTTGTACACTGTTGCTACCGCTTTGTAATTTTCTTTTTCTCTTTCCTTTTAATACGTTCTTCGTCTAGTTGTAGGTGTTGATTGCGTTTCTTCGTATGTTAGGTGTTCCTTTGTTTCCTGTTATCACGTTGTTATGCCTGCACTTAGTTATTCTGTTAAATTCTCTTGCATAATTTCGAATCAATTTATTTAGTTCAGTTTCGCCTTCAAGTTCACTAGCTTCTGATCCTCAATCAGGTAGTTTTCATCGTCCTGGAAATCATACACCGTTTGTAAGTGTCCTTACCTTCGCTTTATTTCGTCTTGTTTCTTAGTTTCTTGTCGCTTTCGGTTTGTAATTTATGCCTGTAATTTATGTTTCGTTTTCATTTGTTTTGTAGCAACCGCGTTTTATTAAAATAGTCTTATAAATACGAAGCGCGTTGGAGCATTGATTTTGGCCTTAATATACATTGTACACACTTCTCCAATTGTTGAGTTCTTCAACTCAAATTGTCCAGTGGCTACCACTAATGATAGGAGATTGCAACAGTTACAAACTTTTTATGAATTTATGGCTTCCTGGAAGGAAGAATGCAATAGCGACAATTCAAAATTTGTATCCAGTAAGCTCTGGTTCGATTTACAATCAATGTGTATTGGCTTCCAGTCACTGGTTAACATCAAGCTCAAAAACTTTTCACAGTCAGTCATTAAACCCGCTATTGTTAACCAGGACTGTGTTGAAAACCATTTCTGTCAGGTTCTAGCCTGCTATGGCCAAAACAACAATCCTTCATATCATCAGCAGGAGTCCGCACAGAACTCAATTAGATTTGGACAAACTGTCATAAGCAGAAAAAGCAACTCAGGGTCAACGTAACAATAATCTGTACAAACTATTGTAAAATATTCTTTCATTTGTAAAACGTCAAAGGAATTGATGTGATAAGATAGTGGTCCCTAAACAAAAGAATTTTGATGTGTTACGTCAAAAGGGTAAGCCTATTCACTAGGGGAATTCTACTATATAACAAAAGGCTCTATGTAGCCTAAACCTTAGCCACTTCCGGTTGGCTGAAAATTAATTAATGTATTAAATGCCAAAACACAATGGAAAGAATACAATGTAATGAAATAAAGAAATTAATGCATAAATGATTGAAAATAACATCTTAAGTATGCACGGTTGATTATCCACGGGAAGCTCCCACTCCGGAAAAAAACAATGAGCAGGAAGAACTGTACTTTTATATCCATCAAAAACTATCATTTGTCAAAGGATTCTACAATACATATTAATTTTTAAGATGCCAAAAACTCAGACTATTGAAAGAAGGTGCACTGAAACAAAAAAGAAAGAACAAATTATGAATTTCGATCCTACCTGCACTAGCTGCAGCTGTCAAGGCAAGTCTCATACGTATGCATCCAGATGTTTCATCTACTTCCGTGCTCAGTACAGAATAAACTCTTGAGTCAAATACATCTGGTCTGACAAATCCTTCATGGGATGAAATAGCTGCAGCCAAAGTGTTACCGAGGTTAGCTTTGTTTATCCTGCTCACACCCACGATCCTGTAAGCTGAACAGAGCCGAAGAAGTTGTGGTGTACTGTATACTCGTGCCAGGCCACTGGACCTACGCTTTTCAACAAATGCTACAAGCCTCCCATTAGATACATTCTTTACGCCAGATTTGTCATCTACAATTTCCTAGAAAAGTATGAAAATAATGCTGAAAAAAATCATTAATAATGATAATAATAATTCTTCCATGGACTACTGGAAGAAAGATGTAGTTATTTTGAACCAGCTATTAACTAAATTACAAAGTCTGTACTACTCTACTGCTTTTGATCCCAGTCAAGTCTGGAGTGTGCCTTATTAGCGACATCATTACCTTTACCTGAAATGGCACACTGTCAGTTCTTTGCCTCTGTTTGTTGCTCTTCTCCATGACGTGTTTTCTTAGCTCCGCCGTCTTCTTTAGTTTGACCGACATTCTGTAGTCTCGAAGAAACTGGCTTCCTCCCATATTCACGTACTTCTCAACTACCTTAATCAGCATGTTGTCTATAGTATCCTGAAATGTAGAGATTTTATTAGCATGGGCTGCAAAATGAGTGATGCCAGTTTCAGTCGGCGGGACGCCTATCCCAAAGGTTATTATTGGTTCTTTGGTTATCAGTAACTACAGATAATAATAAATGTATGGCGGCATTGATATAATAATGTATTGATACTGTAATATGTTATTGCTCCAAAAAGAGGTCTTCCTTGCAAGGCTTAGATGGGCCAAATGCCGCAAAAAAATCACTCCAGTTTAATCGCAACTGGTCTCATTGGTGTCTTCAATAAAAAAGGATTAGCTCTGGTGATTTCCTTATTACAAGATCAGATCCTTTAACAAAAGAAGCTAAGTTCATGTGAAAAAGAACTTTGCAAATATCGTCAAGATTTTTTCTTTCCTCACCTTTTTTTTCGGTGACGACGCTTAGCGGGAAACAAGCATTCCAAAGAGCTTTCAAACTTGCATCTTGCATCATTGCTTGAAATGTGTTTGATATTAGATCTTTTCTGTGTTCAAGTAATTTTTTGGTGTTCATTTCATCGAAGCGCAATTGTTCCAAGTGAAGAAACACTAGAAAGCAAGCGTCGGAAATATGCACAAGACCCCTCTCTCAGAATTGCCGCGCTTCTGTTATGGCCAGTGTTTGCGGGTAGCTAGTGGTAGTTTCTAGCCTGGAATACGGGACGAGAAGTGTATCTTCGATCAGATCGCAGTTTGCTACACATTCGGCTACTTTTTGAAGAGTTTGCTCATCTTTAGAGTGCATGTGGTCCTTCTCGTATTTCATTTCATTCTCGAGCAATTTTCTCACTGCCCACCCACCAACATGTTTCACTTTTGCTTGTCCTGGGCCTGACATCTCAGCGACCTGAAAATGAGTTCCCTCGTCAGCTTCAGTGCATTTCAATGATTTATCTACAAGACAGCCAAGAAATTTCTCGTACAAAGTCAAAGCTAGTTCAGTAGCAATTGCCATGTGTGGTGGAGAGACTTCAGAAACGCTGAACAAGCATTTTACATACATACTAAACTGCTCCGAATTGAAAAAGCTATGAAGCTTTGCCGCGCATCCTGAGAATCCCCCACGTGCTATGTTGACGATGACTTCATCCCAATTTTCTATAATATGATTCTTGAAAAACCCATACAAATGGTACCAGATCAAATTGACGAAAATTGCTGCCTCATCTTCCTCTCTAAGTCGTTCCAGACAACTGTTCTTTTCTGTGGCAAATGCAGTCAAGGGGTTTACCACCTTCATTGCTGACGAGAGATCTCCAACCGCTATTGTTTCTGCAGGCTTTGAAAGCTCTGAGTCGGGTTTCGAGAGTTCACCGTACAGATCAACAATGTCAGCCACAATTTGATCACCATCACGAGTGAAGTACGATTGTGTCGGACCGTCGTAGACTTCAGAAGGATAGGCAACACTTTCGTCACAATATTGCTCATCTGCACAGTATCACTCCTGCACAGTAAAGCAGTCGGGAGAGAGATTAGGGAATTTAAGATTCAACAACTACGGACTACGACTACGTGTTTTTCTCGGAGAGGAATGGGACGAGATGTTGTGCGCACAGTCTATTTC
>OX421445.1:46682358-46689858 GCA_949126865.1 Montipora capitata | reverse complement strand
AATGTTTCTGAAAAGTGCGCTCACGATATATTGCTTGGCTACTGCACTCATACCGATTTTGAGGTTTTTCTTGTAATCAATGAACTTAAAATGTTCTGCAATGTCCCCAAAGAGCCACTCAACGGAGACACGAACCTTGCTCATCTCTGGTGTAACTACCAGCACATCAGCATCATGATACAGGCCCACCAACTGAGGGCAAAGAGGGTTAGCAGGGTCCCTGTAGAGGCAAAGAGTCTCCCCTCTGAGTGCGCGCGCTTCTCTTTGCAGTATGTTCAAAAGACCAGATTCTTTCAATAGCCCAGCATCATGACGGCGTCCTTCGACAGGACCATAAAGGTTGGCTATTAAGTCCATTAGGAATTGCAACGGATTGAAATTTCAAAGCATACACTCGTTTATGCCCGTTATATCATACACGTTGGTGTTCCCCAGGTCTACATATCTCACGTACCGTCCCATTGATAAAACCAAAACAGTTTGTTAAAGGGCTGGCTTTTCTTGTGATGGCTCTCGTGTAACGTTCTAGATTGGCAGGGGACAAAAACGGCTGGTTGTTCCAAGTGGTAAGACGATGACCGTGAGTGTCATACATCCAGTCAAGCACTTTATTTGCTATCATACAGAGTTCGGGTACTGGTCGGGCAAATTGATGGATTATATCATGGTATCGACATGGGTAAGAAAGCCTTCATAGGAGCAAACACAAACCTTCTTCTCCGGGACAAACTGTACCTTGAGAACATCGAAAAAAGCGTGGGATGTGAAGAGCTGTGGGTAATCTAGGAATGTCTTCCTTTTCTACTCTAAAATCTGCCCTGCATTTGCTGTTATCCAAATCATCGAGACTAAATGGCTGGTACTCCCAGTAAGGAAAACACAAATTCGCTGACTGATATTCCTCGTAAAGAATTACGAATTCCTTCTCACTGATGTGGCCAGCAGAAAACGAGCCAACTAAATATACTATACAACTAATATTTTTTTATGGAGTTGCTTTCAAACGTAGTGTGTTGTCCTACGGCATCTTAAACCCCGCAAGCGGCAACATTCCTGCCAAAACTTTCGTACTCGACCCAGGGCATACAACTACTCCTCCAACCATAGCCATTGAACAGTAGTCTTCAATCTTAAAGTGCCTATGAAGCGAAAATTTTTTTCACATATTTTCGAAATATACCGTTTGAAATACGCTATAGTTTTAGATGTTCAGAGTGAAAATTGGCGATTTCACAAGTCTTCAAAGTTGTGCCATTTCGAACTGCGGGGCCAAAAGACCACGTGACAAAAGCCACTGACGTCATTTGGGTGCCTGAACATCAATTCAGTATGGCGGAAAGTAAGGCAGGCAAGAGACAACGAGGCCAATATTGCAATGCTGGTGCTCCCTACATGTAGGCTATGTTAAAGATATGAAGCAACTTCTGTTTACCTTAACCAAACCTGAGATGGCAGAAGTATACAGCAGATATTCTGCGAAGGCTCCAGAGCCGTTGAGTGCACAGTTCAACGATCGCATCGATAAGCAATCAGCAGTGACGGCATACAAAGAGAAATGTGGGAAAATGAGGAATATTCAGCTTTTTGTCACGTTTCAAGTGTTGCTTTGTGCGCATCTTTGCAAGTCATAACAGCCTACTGGCAAACTTACTAAAGAAGGCCATACTGTTTACATGTTGTTCTTTCAAAAAAGTCTGGTATGGGATTGTTAGGAGTGTAATGTTGCTGCAATAATTTGTGATATTTCCCATATTGTGATAACAGACCAGTCACTTTGTTTTCAGGGATCACTATCTGCTGGAAATGTTTTAAATCTGTATAACGCTCTCTCTTTGAAAACGGAAAAAAAAAACATGATGACAGATCACAGGTTAGAAACAACCTGAATGACAAATTAATTTGTTTACAAATTTTTGTGCAGGTGCAGAGCAAGGTTTTTTGCAACAAGGTGCTGCCACTGCAGTTCAAACAGAGACAGTCAGTAGTTCTAGAACAACTAGACAATGTCCCAAATGCAAAAGGCCAGGTCACACAAGGAGAAACTGCCCTATGTGAATGGACTGAACATTTGGGCCCCGTTGTTCGAAAGCTGATTATCTTAATCCAGGTTTAGCCTAAACTTTGGTTTCATTTTTTCAACTTTTTGTTGAAAATTTCTTTTGCATATTTTTGTTTTTCACGATTGACCTCTTCTAATGTAAAGTTTTGCCGAATATCAGCGTTGAAGAGCATTTGGGAGTACAGCATTAAATCCTTGGTAAATTTTAAATCTGGGATGAGCATTAATTGGCTTTCGAAAAGAGGGCCCTGAATAATTTATCAGCACTAGTAGTTTAGTTACCATATTATTATTGTTCTATGTGGATCCCCAGTTTTTGGAAGTGCTGTCGTATAAATTACGAAAGTGTTTAGGAGTTAATAGTGTATTTTGTAAGTCTGCTGATATGCAGTTTAGTTCCAATTTGATAAATGTGTCATGCAAAGCCCCTAAAAATCTCAACCCCACCCCTGCCCCCGCTACCATGGGAGGGTAATTTTTTTGGAGAATGCATGCCTCGCAATAACAGTGTTCCTCAACTTAGTCCCAAAGTTAAGTTTGTATTGGTGTATTCTTATGATCACAGTCTCAGAACAATCATGATCTTGCATTAACTCCAAAAAAAACGTCTTGATACAACGCTTTTTATAAAAAAAAAGATATCAAATTTCTAGAGGTATCTATGTTAAATTATGAAAAAGCAATCATGTTGTCGATTCCCGGAAACATCCTTATCATCCATATCGTAGAAAAACGTGATAAACAAGCAGAGTATATAATAGTACATTGAAAACATCCTGTTGAACTGTGTTAGGTACACTAAAGTTGAAAAATCACTGACAAGTCTCAACTTTTGAGCATTATTTTTTTTGTTTTAGCATGTTGTGCATGGTTCAATTAAACCAGGCTAAATTATGCAATTGGAATATGAGTGCTATTGTCATGTGAACATTCACCTAATTTAGAAGCTTTCATGTTAAAAGTATCATTTATTGGCAGACTGGAACACAAAGCCAGTCCTTATATCGTATCCCAGCTATTCCGTCCAATTATTAGTCTAATAAAAGTAGTTAAGATTTGTAATTAAACAAAGTATCAGCTTCAAAAACCACACAAAGCTTGCAAAAGTCCTTGTTATCTGAGTATGTGAAAATGGCTGCAGAGCCTCAGTCTATCAAGATATTAAAATGAAGTATTATGGCTTGTTGAATTTCAATGAACAATCTTGTCAAATGTCATCTTTTTTAGCTGAAGTACATGTACACACACATGTACACACCACAATACCTTGAGGACCAGACATAGAAAGTCATTTTTCTCTATGATAGCTAGAACATTGCTCATTCATGAAAGTCAGAATACTTTGGGTTTGATTCCAGGGCTGTAGCTAGTAACAGGCAAAGCGAGGCACTTGCCTCAGTCATTTTTTGGTTTTTGTTGTTTACAGTCATTATGAACTCCCTAAATAACTATGATATGTAGGAAGAAAATTAAACCATGCAGATTTCCCAAGTCATCATATACTCATGAACATTGCCTTAGTCATTTTTTTTTTCCAGTTATGGCCCTGGATTTCCAGAACTATGCCTCATTATAGCCTGTTGACTGCCTGTGTAAGGTCTGATAACGTGTCCTTATATTATTATAAATGCAGGTTGGAAGTGGTCTTCGATTTTCCCACTCCATATAACCACACAGCCAGCGAACGAGCCAGCGAACGATCCAGCGAAAAGCCACTGCCCGGATGAACCTCTAAAAAAGGAAAAAATAAATACTATCAACCATAAACAAAGGCACTTGGAATTCAGTACATGTACATGTATACAATTCTCTTCATCACGAGAGCAGACTGGAGATTCTAGCTGTCACCTTTCATACTTGGAAAATTTGGGTGGGCGAAGTTAAAAACCTGACAATGATGGACCAGAATTATTGTTTACAATACAGTTTTATTTCATGTCAGTCCAGTTTTAGTTTTAACTTAGTTACCAGATGTGAAAAGAATAAACTGAGCTATGAAAAACAAAACTGAACTGGGAAAAAAATTTTCCGGGGCCACCATAGCGAAAATTACTATTGCTGAGAGACTATATTGACTCAACTTAGCTAAAGAAATCTCACGGTAGAACTGAACTCACTCATTTTCGGAAACTTCAGATCGGTACTTTCGGCCCTCTTTGTCCCCCAGTAGTGGAGCGACTTGAAGCAGCACCGTCCTGTTAGTAAGTGCTATAAAATCTTCGTGTTGTGTTACGCAGGATATGCGTTCAATTGACCCATCAAAAGGTCAATATTCTCGATGCGTTGGCCACTTCTCTACAGCAGGGCGCTTATACAATGGGCGGTGAAACGGGCAGTCCACTCTTGGTCCAATGTGTGATGCGGAGAAGGACTGGCACGAGCGCTCCTTCCGCGCTTCCGGTACACTTAATGGCTGCCAAAAATATCCTCTCAACGAACCGGAAATCAAGTTTTCTTTCTTTATTTTTGGGCCACCAGTAGTGTATTATTTAAAGGCCTTTTTGATATTTTTGAACCAAAACTCAATACTATTTTGTCTGTTGGAATATCACTCGAGCATTTTCGTCAGAAGCTGCTTAAATTTGAGTGAAGTAAGACTGTGTCAGATGCAGGTATGTCCCGCTTATCGTGACCAAGCCGTGTTCCGTTGCTTCTTTTAGCAGTACTCCACATTACTCCACTCTAAATTTTACATATGTTTAAGAACGATAGCTTTTACATTACATAGTGAAAAACCAGCTGGCTATATTTGGATATAGCAGCGTTTCAGATGTAACGTTTGTGCAGTTGAAACTGATGAAAGCTACTTTGAAATCGATTAGCGAAGAATTTCAGCAAACACAAAAGAACCTTGAAACCCTGGAAAAGGAACACAAACGAGTCATTCAGGAAATGGGCAAGCTAAAAAAACGAGAGTCCGAGCTAATCAAAGAGAGGGACGAAGTGAAGGAATCGGCAAGGAAAGCATTGGAGAGTCTATCCGAGTTTGGAAACAAACAGTACATGAAACCGTCAGCGGCAGCAAAGAGAGTGAAGCCTGAAACTTTTTCGGGAAGCGGCAACGACACAGATTTTCAGGCGTTCTTGGACCAGTTTGAGGCTTGTGCGAGAATGAACGGCTGGAAAGAAGAGGAAAAAGCAAATCAACTGATCCTGTGCATGAAAGAAAAAGCTCGTGTAGTTATGTCTCAACTCTCGGAGAGTGACGAGAGCTCTTACACATGTATGGTAGAGGCTCTTCGCAAGAAAGTCAGCATGCGTCAGCTTCCCGAAGCCGCTAAAGCTACGCTCAAAGCGCGATGAAGAAAGGTGAGAGAAAGTTTGTTAGATTTAAGTATTGCTATTAAACGCTTGTGCGGGGAGGCTTACCCGACTTTGAGCTCGGCTAGTTTGGAGCAAGCTTGTGTAGATCATTTCACTGATGCAATTGGGGCGACACTTGCAAAGGACGTAATTCACTCTAAACCCTCGACCCTAGATAAAGCCCTGTCAGAAGCTCTAGAGCTCGAAGCATTAGAACTCAGAGCAGTGAGAATGAGAGAAAGGGTTTTGAGTGAAGTGTCAACCCACGAGAAAGAAGATTGCAAAGTGCAAAATCCACCTCTACCAGGTTGCGCCCCAGAGCTTTCGACTATGATTGCGTCAGCTACCACAAAGGCAGCAGCCGAAGCAGTGGTTAATGCCATCCCTTCAAGCGGCACTCGAGGAAACTACGTTCCCCCTCAG
This sequence comes from Montipora capitata, assembly GCA_949126865.1. Classification (NCBI taxonomy): domain Eukaryota; kingdom Metazoa; phylum Cnidaria; class Anthozoa; order Scleractinia; family Acroporidae; genus Montipora; species Montipora capitata. The sequence continues at coordinate 46,684,073 of OX421445.1, read as the reverse complement.
TTGGGACTCGCTAATAGCAGGGGCAGGGGGTGTTGGACATGTGGGTCAGTGTATCATTTCCAGAGGGACTGCCCGCAGGGAAACTTCCACAGGGCGAGGGACAGGTCGTAAAACCAAGTCGCTCCCCCAAAGACCAAGTACCAGTGATACGCATTAGTTCCATTCAGTGTAACGTGTTGTTGCCTGACTGCAAGATAAAAGGGGTCCCTGTGACTGCCGTAGTGGACTGTGGTAGCCCAATCTGTATTTTGAGTGACAAAGTTTTTAAGTGCATTGCTTTTAACAGGGCCCTAGGGAAGGTCGGATCCAAGGTCGTGGGGCGCCAAGGGCTCCCAGCTGAACATCTTGGGAACAGTGGAACTAGACATGGCCTTCAAAGGGATCAGAGCTAAACAGCTATTCTATATTTGTGACAGCCTCAAGCAGAGTGCCCTTCTTGGGGTAGACTTTTTAAGGGACAATGGGTGTGTTGTCGACTTTAACGAGGGAACCCTTCGCGCTGAAAACACAGAGGTGTACTTGAGAGATGAATCAAGTTGGCAGGTGCACAGAGTCTCCCCGGTAGAAACTGTTGCCATTCAGCCAGACCAAAAGGTTGATCTTATTTAGAGGGAATTAAGGGAGTCCTTGAACCCATGGATAAATTCTTTGAGAGGTTTCCAATTGCAGTGCCCAGTACTCTATCCTTGGTCAATGAAGGGTCGGTTTCAGTCCGCTTCTACAACTATTCTGGGTGGCCAGTTACAATCTACAAGGACACAAGTGTGGGGGAGTTCTGTCCAGCCGTAGAGGGTGGCCAAGCAATATCAACAGCGCGAAACTATAGGGTTGAGTCCGCCACCGATGATAGCGGTGAAAGAACAGTGAATTGCAATGCACTGTCGGTCAAATCGGAGCCGAGTTGGGATATAGTTGACGAGATGGGGCAGCTATTCCCTATAGATAATGATCAGATAACGGACGATCAAAAGCTGAGCATGTGGAAAATCATGGCCAAGCACTCTAATGCAGTATCCAGGGGACCACATGATATTGGCCACTGCACTAAGGCACAGCTTAGAATTAACACTGGGACTGCACCCCCTTGAAGACTTCCACTGCGCCGCTTTTCAGCAGGAGAAGTACATAAGAGAGGAGACACAAGGGTTACTTGAGAGAGATGTAATAGAACCGTCAACCAGTCCTTGGAGCGCTCAGGTCGTCTTAGCTTCTAAGAAGGATGGCTCTTACCGTTACTGTGTTGATTTCCATAAGTTAAATAGTGTCACTGTTAAGGAACACTACCCTATTCCAAGGGTGGAGGACATGATCGATACTCTTGCTGGAGCAAAGTTTTTCTCAACCCTGGACTTTGTCTCTGCCTACCATGCGTTCGAAATTCACAATGATGACAGGGAGAAAACAGCTGTCTCTACAAAGCAGGGGCACTGGCAATGGAAACGTGTTCCCTTTGGGCTTTGTAACGCAGCTCCTTTCTTTGTGCGACGGATTGCCAGTCTCTTAGCGGGAATGGCATGGGAAGAGCTATTGGCATTCTTTGATGACGTCCTCATCTTTGTTGCCACGTTTGCCAAGCACTGTGAGTCCTTGGACCATGCTCTCTCCCTTATAGAGGAGGCTGGGTTGAAGGTGAAGCCAGAGAAATGCTGTCTGCTACCACAACGCATACCTTTTGTTGGTCATATCCTGTCAGCAGAGGGAGTTTCCACAGATCC
>OX421445.1:46669858-46674858 GCA_949126865.1 Montipora capitata | reverse complement strand
AGGTTTTTTTTTTTAGCGTCTGTGGCTCAATATAATTAGAATTAGTTTCCGTGCCACAGTCTTGTTTTTCTGAAAAGTATGAATATACAAATTAGTCACGCTTTGTAGTCACCACCACATCGAATAGGCCAATTCCGATGTATTAAAATTGTAACTTGGCTCCAGGGCTTAGGAAAATAAAACAAAAGAAATTAATTATTCATTCCTCATCCTTGATGGGATTTCTTTTGTTTTATTCCCCAAAGCCTCAGAGCCAATTTCATCTTATTACGCAAATTTTGTATTCAATTGACTCCGAAAATCTTCAGGGGCAACTTGCCTTCAGAAAAAAATGAAGAATTCATTTCAGTCAATTTTAAGTCTCTGAATGTTATTGTGAGTTTTTATACTGACATGCATGTTACTAGAACAGGGAAAGGGGAACGGGGAACCGGGGAGGGGTCTGGGAACGAGTATACAGCGATAGCCCACCTGCTAATTCATACTCGTGTTTAATAAATGGAGTTGTTCCCCCCCCCCCCCCTACCCTATTCTCCTTGTAAAATATATTTTCATGTTTCTGTTACGAACTGTCATAGGTATTTGCAAATTATGCCGAAACCAACATGGTGCTGCTCGTCTCGAAGTTCCCACATCACCAGAACTTCAGCCTTCAGCTGAGCCTATGGCAGTCAGGGAGCCTGAAACTAGTCTGTCATCACTCCAAGAGCAGCCTAGTGAGGTAAGTTTTCTACTTTCCATTTTTGATTCTTAAAGATGTGGGAAAACAAATGCACCTGCGTTGTACTATATTTTTTGTAATGTACATTTTTTCTTAATTCTATAGGCAATACCAGCTCCACAACTCCCAGCAGGGGCAGATGATTTAAGTTCTGAGGCACTTTCGTACGCCTCACAAGAGGTAGGTCCTGTGCTAATACCAACTCAACAACTTCCAGTGGGGGCGGATGATGCAAGTTCAGAGGCTTTTTCGTCCGCTTCACAAGAATCAGTTCCTGAAGTCGAAACGTCACTAGAATGGCAGCTTACTCCTCAAGTACAGCATAGGCTTCACTATCTCAATAACTTCCTCCGGAACTCTGCGGATGGAAGAGTAAGTCCCGTTCGATCTCAGCTTTGTACAGATGTCTTGAATTTGTCCCCTTCCTCAAGTCGCTACTACAAACGTAAAGCAATGCAAGCAGTAGAGACAGTACTGGAGGCAATTGCGCCGGAGCAGTCCACTTGGCTTTTCCATCGGGTAGTTGAGAAGTACAGCAGAGGAAGGGATAGAAACGTGCCAGATAATCAACTTCTTGCAAGACTTGTAAAGCTCTATGAAGAGGCACATTCATGGTATACCAGACAGCAGGTACTCTCGATTTTTGTTTGTGACCATCCAAAGTCTGAGTTATTGACCTTAATTCCAGGCCTTACAAAATGGAGAATTGATGAAGCAAGAAAACACGCTTTTCTTAATAAACCTGGTCAACAAATAGAACCACCACAGATAAAACGAAGTAGACTGCACCCCGCAAAGGTTGATCACTTTCTTGATTTCGTTTCTAGTCCGTCCTTTTTGCAAGATGTCGCATACGGAACAAAAAACTTGAGACTTTCCGATGGTGACACACTGGAAATTCCTAATGTGGTGAGAACTGTAATAGCCTCGAGACTTGTCCAACTGTATACATCGTACTGCTCCGAAACAGGATTTGAACCTTTAGGTCGATCGACGCTGTTTAATATACTCAAGGTAAGCAGCTTCGAAATAGAAAGTGTTACGATGCCTAATTATGGCAAATCCATCGATGATCCTTATCGATTAATAACAAACCGACTTTGCTCCGCTTAATTAACACTGTCAATAGCGGCAAGTACCTCGTTAAGGTACCTCAATCCTAAACTTTGGAGTGGCCTCACTAATAAGTCTAGCAAGGAGATTGAAGTACAGATTGCTGCCTGTGATCGATGTTAGGATACAAAGAACGCAGATATTGCTTCAAAAATGTTATGCATATATGCCTCATTACGTAGTTACTAGTCAGGTGTCCCCTAGATATTTTCAAACACATAAATAAAGTTCATCATCCCATTTGTGTGATGCCTTTTCTTTTTACCAAAAGGTATGCACAGCTTCTAAAAAGAAATCGCTCACAGGGCTGGACAGCATCCAAACAGATGGTGTGTGTGCCTTTGCCACATTGGTCGAAACAGCAGAAAGGTTATGCTCACTTGGTAAGCACAATCGCTAAGGGAGGGGTCGCACTAGCAGGATCGATGTCTACATTGGACATAAATTCTGTCATTGCATGCTCGCGACTTGTGCGACTCTTAAGTCGCAATCACACATAACTATGTCTGATCGGTTCCAACCCTCTAGGGACAAAATGCCCCGACAAACTTGTGTGACAATTTATGACGCGACAAAAACAAAAAAAGTCTGCAGTGCGACTCATATCTAAAGTTATTAAATCAGTGCAAAAGAAAGAGCGAATGACTAGACCGTAAAATTGTGAGTGAATTTCCTGATAATAAAATGCTAGAAAAACACTTCATTCCCAGGTTATGCGAGTACATGAAAGTTTTTATATCGTTGTATTGCATCTCAAAAAATAAATGTGTCAACTGTTATTGTGTTGTTTTTAGGTCTACAAGAGGAAGGAGTGAAAGATATCAAACGTCGCTTGAAAAGTGCAAGGCAATATTTAAAGACCGATTACAAAATCCACTTGTCGAGGGAGAGCCCTTGTCCTGACCACTGCAGGCAATTCGCCCTGAGTAGTGCCGAACCAGAGTTCCAAGGAAGCTGTGCGCATCAGCACACTGTTGGCTGCGATCGATGCGATGATCTCAAGAATGCAATTGCAGACCTTCAGTTGACATTTGACTCACAAGAAGTCAAATTCAGGTGACTATGTGTCTATCATCTTCTTAAACTTTTATGAAATGTTTGAGAATTGAACCCTCTGTAAGGGTTTTCTTTACCTGCTTGTCTCTAGGATTACCCTTCTTTTCAATTGAAACCCCGGAAAGAACTTCCGAAACAATTACAGGGTTTGAAAATCTCAAAAGAAAGCATATCTAATATTGCTAAACGTCTTTTGGCAGTAAAGACCTTCTGGAAGAGTTACAGTACGATGTGGATAACGCAATTCCTGATATTGATGGGTGGAAAGCGCATATCCTCAGAGCGGCTCATCAGGACACTGCAAAAAAAGCTGTTGTCGAGAACCTGGCCGATAACCAAGTCCTTATCATTATGGACTGGGCTATGAAATTTCTCCCACTCAGTTACCGGGAAACACAACGGGATTGGTTTGGGAAAAAGGGAATGCCGTGGCATGTTTCTGTCGCTGTCAAAAAGGAGGATGACAGTGAAATTGAGGTGCAGTCTTACATCTGGGTGTGATGTATCTAAGGACGACGTCTAGAAAAAATAAAAACTACAACTGATTAATGATAAGCGTTTATCACGCCAGCGTAACTGGACGAGTAATAAACCAATTTGGTAGTCATCAGACTAACTTAGAGCAACGGAATAATTAAAAGCGATACCGCAACAAAGACACATGTGAATGTTACATCGGCGCGGAAGTCATTAGCCAGAAAAAGTAAATTTACACAATTTACAAAATTTCTGGAAGATGAGATAAGATGGGATGAGATAACACAACCTTATGAAAGTGGCGAAGTCGCTAGCATACCGCTTTGTTGACTAATTGGGGACACCTAACTACAATTACTTATCTAATAATTAATAAAATATGAAATATGATATACATATGTAACGGTACTAATATAATACAATCCCGTTCTTTCTCTAGACGAGAAGCTACATCCACCTTTTTGACAAATGTACTCAAAATTGGTTTGCTGTGGCATCCATCCTGGAAAGTACGCTTGTGGCTTTAAAGTCTAGTTATTCCAACCTCACTGACGCTTTCCTGCGATCCGATAACGCTGGGTGCTACCACAATGCGTTTCTTATCCTGTCATTGCCAAGTATTGGTGAGCGCGCCGGAATCAGAATCTTGCGGTACAACTTCAGCGACCCCCAAGCCGGCAAAGATATTTGTGATCGCCGTATAGCCACTCTTAAGAGTCACATGCGGCGATTTATAAACGAGGGAAATGACATAAACACCGCCAAAGACATGAAGGTTGCAATTGAATCGTATGGTGGGGTCAAGGGCTGTTATGCCACTGTTGCAGAAATTCAAGATTCTTTTCAAAGTATGACGAAACATAGCATGACTGGTATTCAAGCACTGAACAATTTTTTGTTCGAGCCTGCTGGACTGAGAGCTTGGAAGGCATACAATGTGGGCACCGGCAATTTTTTTTCGCTGGCACAGCTTAAGAAGCATGGTATTCCACAAGGTCCCACAGGAATCAAAGAGCTTCATCCATTTAGCCGTCCATCTCAAGATGTCGGCACGTTTCGTGCAGTAACAGCAGAGGTCCAAGATGTCGGACCATCAGCACCAACGGAGGTTCAAATAAGCCAGTCAGATGAAGCAGAGTCAGCAACGCAATCAGTTGCTTTCTATCACTGCCCAGAACAAGGCTGTGTAAAAGTCTACCAGGAATTTAAAAGTCTACAGAAACATCTTGATGTTGGTCGCCACTTAATCAAGTTAGAAAGAGAATCTGACTATGACAGCTTTATAGCGAAGTGGGCGGAAACCTGTAAAACTGTTACTGGAGACTATGTGCAAGGTGAAATTGGTTTTGCGCCTTCAGTGACAGAATCGCCTTCAGTATCAGCTGACAGTCCTTCACTGGAGGAGGGTTGGGCACTGAAGAAAGCGAAGAAGTCCACCCGATTTTCCGAACGCATTCGGTCTTTTTTGCAGGATACATTCTTCCAAGGAGAACAAACCGGTGTTAAAGCAAATCCTGCTGATATTGCATCTAAAATGAAGATTCTAAGATCAGCAACTGGAAATAAATTGTTTACAAAGGAGGAATGGCTTTCAACAATTCAAGTTGCAAGATATTTCAGCAGGCTGTCAGCC
>OX421445.1:46632358-46647358 GCA_949126865.1 Montipora capitata | reverse complement strand
ATAACAACCTATGACAACATACACTGTAAACAACAGTGTGAATTTCTAGAACCACTACGGTACAGCTCAAATTGTGGATGGCATGCTCACAAATCCAAGATACAAGTTAAATGTAACAAAAGATTCTACTTAATATTCACAACAAATCTGAGAAATCTATCTCTTTGAAGAATCTGACCATCTTGCAGTGTTGACGATAACTGTTTGTGTTGTTTTTGTACAATACACTCGTTATGATAAAAGTCCATGAAATAATTGTAGATGAAGTGCACAGGGAATGACTGCATAGTTGAACTTCGTAGGAGGTTTATATTTTTGCTGTTATTTTGGCATTCTTAATAACTGGTCTTGATGGTATCACGCTGGATGCACAAGTTTATGTCATGGAAACCACACAACTTTGATTTGTACCGGTTTGTGGAGGTGTGGAAACTATCACCAACAACAAGTCTTCTTCTACAGCCAGTCAGGGAATGGTTTAAGGGATTTGCAGGGTCAAAGTTAAGGCTTCCTTCAGATAGCTTGATGGAACTTAATTCTGATGGCACCATGTGAGGGACGCTTACCTTTGCAAGTATAAATTTGAATTATACATAACAAATAATGCTGTGGCCTATTAACAATGAAAATAAGAAAAATATGCTGAAAGTCGTGAAAGGAACACATCATGGAATGAACTTCAAGGAGTCCTTTACCTGCCTTGACTCTGTCTCTAGGGAAGGTTTTGTCAAAACAGCCCATACAATCACCCCAGAGTTGACTACCCACTGTTGGTTCTCTGAGATCAAGGTGTCGAGCAAAGCCACAAGGTGTGTCATTCACCAAAACAACAGGGGGGCATTTTAAGGACAAGTGCAAATCTACAGCATCCGGGACAGACTCCTGGAGTAAGAGAAACTATGATGCCACCGTGGTCTGAAAAGAAAATGGACACACCACAAAACAGTAACTCCTTTTATATGAATTTGAAAGACATAGCAAATACAACATCTTGTAAGAGCAATATTATTTCTAAAAGACTTAAGGCAGTCAAGAAGGCACAAAAAAAATGTAATAAAAATATAACAATGAAAAGGGAAAGAAAGAAAAAAACATTTTCTTAGAAATTGTATGTGCAATGGACTAATTTCAGAATCATGTCAAATGTAGATAATAACTATACTCACTCCTTGGAGATACACCATGTGATAAAATCCACCAATATTTCCAGCTACTTGTGAGAAACCATGGCACGGTGAAGCAAAAGCATTGGATCCCTTGACCAACAGACAACCAAACTGAGGTGAATACAATGTGATTGATTAAAAGAAAAGCAAGCTGTCATTTACATGGACATCAATGACTCGATAAACAATACACATGACTGAGTGGATTCTTGTACAACAACAAAGGATTCATGTACATGCACCTAATGGAAAATTAGTAACAGCCATCAAACAATTGACAAGTAGGCATACAGAACATAATACATGAATCTCCAAAATACTTGCCAATTATTTTATCTTTTTCAAAGAATTTCCCCTTTAAATAGACACTCTTCTTTTCCATTTCAGTGTTAAAGGTCCGACCAGATCGTAGAGAGGGGGCAATGATGGGGGGCACCTTTTCAGCTTTCACGGAATTGTCTTGCTTTGAAGTGGCATACGTTAATCTTTCCACAAAGATCGCTTTCATCTGCTCCATGAAATTCTCCAGTGAAATTGGCTCACCACCTCCACCTGCATTATTTCCTTTTGGATACTAAATGTGCAAAAATACAAATATTTCTGATACTATTATAGCAATAATTTATTATTGGAGTGTCAACATTTATTTTGTAATCTTTTGATCCCAAACGTAATGGTGTGCATTTTTACACTTATTGCAATTCAGGATATCTACGAACAGACTGGTCAAGGATGTCTTACACAGAGTCTCTGAATCAATTTTTAGTAATATTTGTACTCTTAACAACTTTTTTTTGTTGATGAGGTATTCTGTGTAGGATTCAAACCTGATTAGAACCTGAGGCAACAGTCAACTTGGCCCAAAGACATCAAAAATTTGGCAGAATACCGTTAATTTAGAGGCTAAAAAAACATCATCCATTAGTGACATGTGAATTGGATTTTAATGTAATGCATGTAATTTTGTAATTTTGTTTTCTAATAATAAAGAGGTGACCATATAAACTTACCAAATCAATACTGCAACAGTTTTTTTCATTTCCATCCCCAAAGTGTAGTTGCCCAATCACACCACAAATTCCACAAACTACACTGTCAAGGGACTGGTTGGATAAAAGTTCAAAAGCATAAAAGCCATTGTATAACAAGCCTGCAAAAATGGAGCTCCGAAGGCGCACGCACGCGGAGCACCATTGTTAAGAAAATATGGTAACCCATCGATGTGAGAAAATTTGGTTTTATAGCAATGATGTCATAAACGTCCGTACATACATACGTACGTACGTCCGCCCCTCCATGTATGCCAATGTGACCAGTATCACGTAACCACATCACGGGGTTAAGTTTAGAGCTCATCAAGGAGGCAATACTCCAGTTGACACTGTGGCGTTTACAGCATACATCTTTGATATTGGACATCAATGTTTTGGTCAATTGACACCTGTCAAAACAAGGTATCCCTTGACCAGTATCACGTGACCATATCTTGGGCTCAAGTTAGACCTTATCGAGGTCAGCTGTTTTTTTTTTTTAGTTGACCGCTGACCAGGGACTGGTTGTAGATTGGATCGCAGGCTCAAGCAAGGTCAGACACTCACACTCACACCTGAACGAGGCTTAATTTTTCTCACTCTTTCTGTGGCTCGACGTGGCTAAACAGCCATGCTACGTCACCAAAAGCTCTTGACAGTCAATGCTTTTCGTGTTGTGGGGCCTGTTTCTTGAAAGACCCGGTAACTTACCGTGCCCGATAGCTTACCGGGCCCGTTATCGGGAAACATTATTGGGCCCGAAGTAGTGTTTCTCGAAGCACCCATAAATTCTCTCGGTAATTACTGGACCCACAAAAAATGACGGGCCGTTACCAGTCTTCCACATGTGCCTCGGGCTCGGTCGCAAGAGATGGAGAACGACTTGGCACGACAAGTTTGACAACTTTCATTTCATTCGATTTCATGCTGCTGTTGGATTCTATGGGGGTGGACTTTTTTCATGTTTTTTGAAGGACAGTGCAAAACTTTCAGTTTTTCGTTGTGTCAAAGTAGAGCATCCGAGAGAAATCAGTAATTTGTATCATCATGCAGCTTGGAAGTGACGATCAGTTGCCTTCTTGCTCGATTCGGCAATCTTCATCTTGGTCACCAAAAAGTTACTTTTTTTTGGTCAGTAGAGTATTCTCATACTAAACATGGATGGCGGAATTTGAGACGACATGTTTAACATTATTTTGGAATGAACCAGTGTGAAATGTAGGTATATGGAGTTTTCAGGTAAGTTCTATTTGATGCATTAACGTTGAATTGCTCATTGACCACATTCATGGTGGCCATGTTGGTATGCTTCGCCTTGTTTGCACGGGAAAAAAATTGGCTTCCTGCATTGTGTTGCAACAAACGTTCCGTGGCTTTAAAAGGTACGTATGTTTCTTTCATTTTTATCAGTTATTATTTCCATTATTTTTTTGTTTAATTGTTAAAATCAAATATTGTATTATCCTTTCTTGGTTTGACACATTTATCAGACCTTTTCTTACTTTCGTCCCCCGCCTTCTTCCAAGATTACAAAATTCAAATTACAAAATACAATAAATAAACCATGGTCATTTAACAAAGGAAACCTTCATGGAGATGAGGCTATCGTAATTAAATTTGCAAAATGATTTGAGTATCATCACACATTCAGTGAGTTTATGGATAACTTATTGTCAATTTTACATATATAAAATTGAATAGATGTCTGCAGAGAAGAAATCGAGAAGTGGCACTTGTGCAGGCTTATGCAAAACACAAAGTAAGCTAAGTCGTATTATATTTTGACAGTAATTGCATTATTTTCAGTAGTTATGATGGGAAAAAAGTTTTGTAAAAATTCATGTTTCCCAGAACTTAGAAATTCCAATGATGAAACAACCTGACTAAGTGAAGAAAGGAGGGCAACAATTTAAACATACTATTATAGCATCAAACATTTTCTTTAAACACACGTACAGTAAAGATATATGGATGTATTGAAAAGTTTTTTTTTAAATTTTTTGTCACTAGTATGTCCTTCAGGCTAAATTTTCGAATACTGTAACCCTGGAGAAGAAGAGAGAGGCTTGGGCCTCTGTTTTAGATGCTGTAAATGCGGTGGATGCTGGGGAAAAAAAACTGTAGAGCAGATATTTAAAAAGAACCCACTTTCATTGTCTCTTGTTATTCAGCAGATATTGTTTTAAAAATTTATTCATATAGCGAAATATTTCCTAAAAAAATGAAATAAATTATCATTAGGTGAAGAGGAGATGGGAGGACATGACTGGGACAGTTAAGACGAAAGAGAGAGTGGCAAGAAACAAGGAATTAAAAAGGTTGAGAGTGACTGGGAACGGCCACTTGGCAGACGAGGTAGGTTAGCTTCTAAATGTGTGCTAGACTTGAATTATTCCCATGTCATAGAGTTATTTAACAAAGACTGAAATTATTTTTAAAGGATGACGACCTACCAGACCCATGTCTTGAGACCTTAAGAGTGCATGTCAGTAAAAATCAAACATTTTCGAATTTTCGCGGCCACAGCTCAAAAATGGATTTTGCTCAAATTTTGTCCAGATGTCGCCTATTATGCCCCTAAATGCACTGTACAGTTTTTTAAATCATTTGTATTTTTATTTTGGAGTAAAAATGCAAATTTAAGAGTTCGTGTCGAAATCGCCATTTCTTCCGCAAAAATTAACGCTTACTTTGCCGTCAAATTTCGCTACAAAAACCAATTCATATCCGCTCAACACCTCCTAAAAGCTCTTCTGTGATATCTCTACATGAGGTTTATGTGATTTTTTCGAAATTTGAATCACCGCTTGCATCCGAAATAATTTCAGCTTTAAGACGCCTGGTTTTACTTGACTGAAGGTACCCCTGAAACCGCATCCTTTTTCAACATGCGATAAAGCTCTAAATCTAACAATATTTACATCGTTAACCCTCTAAGTGATAAGCTTTCAATTGACATAAAAATTTATTTGGGCAAATGTATACGCGCTGCGTGACAGTTAATCAAATTCATGTGATTTTGACCTTTTGACATCAAATGGCCTAATTTGCATAATCATCGAAGATGAAAAACAAGTCACTTAGAATTCTTGTTTTAACTTTTTTACGGCAAGAATCGAAATCTTGTCATTAATTCCTACCTGTTTATGACTTAGTTGTTGTTTAGAACCTCCAATTTTACCACAAATCGTACAATTTTACCACAAATACTGTCAGCCACGTGACATCTAGTGTTGGTTGGTGAGTGGTGTGAGACGCACCGCCCATTTTGGCCTGAAGGAACAACATAACATCAGACCAGTAGTGCTGTAAGAATAAATTAGTGCTAAGTTTGACTTGTATCGAGTTTTAGGATAGTCATACCCACCCTTCGCTCGAATTGCTTTCGGAGGCCCTAAATAAGCATGGGAGTCGTACCCAGACCTGAATTGCATGCTTGCTTGCTCTCAATTTCTACACTGACGCACCCGTTTTCAAGGATTCATTCATCAACATTTGTTTGAAATTATGCACTAACACAGCCTTTTCTACTCTGAGAGTGGCAAAGGGGTTTTCCGTGATTCATGATCAGACTACTTTACAGCTGTAATCACGACCAGTGAAAGTTGTAAAATTCAGCATGATGCGTGACAGTGACTCAAAGCTCGCTCTTTCTTTTTCATTTCCAAATTGGAAGTCAAATTCTTAATTAGCTGAAAACTGTTAACGCTGAAAGGAGCTCTTTTTAACAAAGTCTCTCTGACTTAAGTAACCATCAACTGAGAAAGCTACTCGAAAAAACCCTGTTACCTGTACACACCTGTTTCCCGTTTTGAGCTTCTTTTCAGAAAATCATATTACTGGTTTTTTGATGTAATAAAAATGAATTTATACACACTGAATTGTTAATAGAAAGAGTTATTATGGTCACTTCACCTCGATCTAGCTATTTGCAATCCTTCGGGTCAACAACGAAGGTTCATTTGGGTTTTCCTAAAACGAGGACAACCAGGAACCAGGAACCAGGAATCCGGAATCTGGAATAAGAACTTAAACCAAAGTCACTTAAAATGATCCAGCGTCTATTACGGAATAAGAACAGGTGTAGTGATGGTTCGAAATAGTATCTTGAACCAGCTGGGAAGTTCAAAACATGTTTAAAATTTCATGTGAATCTCTCTCTAAAAGCCAAGGATTTCTAACTTCTATTCTATGCATTCCTATTCCGGAATAAGGTCAATCGAATGCATCCTAACATTGTACGTGCTATACTTATGGAAAAGCTTTTACCACACGAAATGGAATGTTGCAAAGGGTGACTATTCCAACTTGAAAAATGCATATACGCATACGCATATACGAGTGCAGCGAGAAAGAGTCTAGCTGGTGTCACGGTCAACACATCGGAATCAGTGGGAACTGATTTCTATGATGGAGGCAAGATTATGTGTCACAACTTTCTTGATAAAAGAGTTCTCACTGTAACCATGTTCAGCTGCAAGTACAACAGGTTTCCCTCAGAGTCTAATGTCTCCTAAAATGTTAAATGCATTGGATTGGCTTCGAAAGACAAAATGCTGTGAAACATGCTTCGTTCACCTTATAATTAGTTAAACACAACTATACATACATACCAACGAGATGCTTTATTAACATCTTTCCGACGTTGAGTCTTTTCGCTTCCGTTTTGGCTCGAGTTTCACTGTGTTCCAGATTCCGGATTCCAACTTTTAAGCAAATGCGGTTCATTTAAATCATGAAACTTCAATTTCCATTCCTTAACAACAAACAGCAACTGGTAAGTTTCTTTTCAGTTAGAGAATCGTGATTGTGAAAATCGTCAGATTGAATATAAACTTTAAAAAATTGCTATCGCGCATATTGTATTCATTTCTTGCCACACTCCTACGCCATCACTACTGTATAAAATGCTCAAGTGAAGCTATGATCTTTGCAGTTATGAACGCAATTTTTACAATTGCGTAGAGAAGCCTGAAAAATTCAGGACTTCAACGGGATTTGAACCCGTGACCTCGCGATTCTGGTGCGACGCTCAAACCAACTGAGCTATGAAGCCATTGACGTTGGGAGCTGGTCATTTGTGGGTTCTCAACCCCTACTGAACATACAAGCTACGCGCATGTGTCAAAGATTCTCAGTTGGGCAATGTATGCCGATCACACACCATCACTTTCAAGACCCTGGGTACCAGCGCCTGATTCTATGGCTGTCTTCGTATGTCTGATATGGCTGGCAGTTTCAACGTCAATCCTCAGAGTAGTTGGGTATGCTTTGATATGATTTTTGATTGTAGACACTTTTCGGTCACACGATCCTTTTCCACCGTTGGGCTGCTAACTTCTACCTTGCATCTCTTGAAATGGCCTGCGGAACTCTAAACCTTGTACCACCGGGCTCCTGCTCTTGTCCAGCTTATTACTAGAGTCGGGCGATGATGAGGGCAGAGGCGGGCGGGAGGTCGTGCAACCTCCTCGTTCCCCCGCCAGTTCTCCATCCCTACTTGTACACGCCTGCTTTAGTCTCCAGTTTCTCATCTCCTTCGAACGCCTGTCAGGCAGGCTACTTATGTCGGAGCGACTCTGCAAAAAAGAGCTCCTTTCTAAGTTAACTGTTTTCAACTAACTGAGTATTTAATTTTGGAAATGAGAAAGAAAGAGCTAGTTTTTTATGTTTTTTTTTTAACCACTGGGTGCTTACCATTTAGCCAAATTTCGGTTTGCGGTCAAATGGAAAGGCAATTTTCCGGAAAATCTTTTCGGAAATTGTGAACAACCTCCAGAGGTAGTCCTCTTTTTTCCTTTGGAATGGAATTCGAGAAATTATCTTACCATTTGCGAGAATCGTTCCGTTTCTAGGCCCTTTTTCACAAGATTGAGTAAAATATGCGGGGTGGAATGCTGTGTGGTAAATGGTAAGCCCCATTCTCATCCGGTTGGTCATTAAATTCAGCAAATCGCTTAATTACCTATATGCAAACAATCATTCCATCCGGATTATTTGGCTAAATAGTAAGAACCCACTTATCTATCACGCATCACGCTGAATTTTACAACTGTCACTGGCCGTCATTACGCTGTAAAGTAGTCGGATCATGAATCACGGAAAACTCCTTTCCCACTCTCAAAGTAGAGAAGGCTGCGTTAGTTTAGCATTTTAAATAAATGGTGATGAATAAAACCTTGAAAATTGATGTGTCAATATAGAAATTGAGAGTAAGCAAGCACTCAGTTCAGGTCTGGGTACGACCCCTATGCTTATTTCCTCCTAAAGCTATTCATGGGAAGGGTGGGTATGACTACCGTATCCTAAAACTCGATATATTAAGTCAAACATAAGACTAATTTATTCTTACAGCACTACTGGTCTACTGTTATGTTCCTTCAGGCCAAAACTACTGGTTTATTTGTGGTGCGTCTTTTTCTGCACATCAACAAAACCTTACCAGAGGTCTGCCAGGGGGAATTCCGACAAGCGACATAGCCTAAGAAGTAGCGATGGCATTTAATATGGAATTGTGACAAACGACATCCTTTCTTTAAATTTCCGACCGCAACGGTCACAGCAACGTGAAACATTGACAAAACGCCGACACAAGACCTCTTAAAATTCAGACAAGTGACACGGAAACCCCCAACCCCGGCAGGGCTTCTTACTGGAAAATCACTAAATGTCACGTGGGTGGTGCGTCTCACATCACTCATCAACCAAACACTAGATGTCACGTGAGCTTGTGTATTAAACATTGGGGTTGAAGGAATACGGTTCCCAGCTGCACGGGAAAGTTCCCTATGGTACAGATATTCAGTTTGTGATATTGTGAGGTTACCAGGAAAAGGTTAATGAGCCAATTTGGCCATTATAAGAGAATGTCATTACTGTTAAGGTGAACTGACCATGGGACATGAACGTATTGAATAGTACTGTTGGCTGACTATGAAGGCCAGTTCTGGTCAAAATGGTGGATATAGTTTTTACCTGTGCATGAATTAATTTTACACGTTGATAGAATTAATATTTTGCATTTCTAAAACATTTTGTTTAACCGCCAAATTAATTTTACCATACCTATTAATTATATTTTTAGAAGACTTATATTTTATGTGTTTGGAATTAATTTTGCGTGTGTTCGGAATTAATTTTGTCTGTGTTTGGAGTTAATTTTGTGTCTGTTTGGAATTAATTTTGTGTGTGTTTGGATTTAATTTTGTGTTCCTTGTCCCATACGTCTTTGCGGCAGGGTTCTCGGCCATGTGCTAACAACATGGCGGCTCGTCAACAAAGGTCACGTCGAGTGGTGTTACGAGAAAGAAATGAACGTGGGTTCGCACTGTTCAGAATCTTAAAAGCGTTCTCAATATTTTGGCTAATATTGGCAAACAAGAGTTGGAGACAGACATTCTAGTTGAAACAAGGTATCGATTACTGGATGCATCGGGTAAGTTGTCTTTTCTAATGAATGATTTAGCCGGCGGTGTTACAAATGTAACTGGTATCCCTTCATCTGCACTTCAAGCCCCCGTTCAGAACATGAACCATTCATTAACACAGTTAATCGCCTTATTGTCAAGTCAGATTGAAAGCCGTGAAAATGCAGATTTTTACGATGCACTGGAGGTATCTTATTCTGCTCCGCTAAATCTTGTACAGCCAGGACGAGGTCGTAAATGCTATGAAATAACCAAAGATCAAGTGGAGCATTTACGGTCACTTTATTTTTCTTGGGAAGCAATTGCTGGCATTCTCCAGGTTAGTGTTTCAACCCTTCAGCAGCGACGTAAAGAATTTGGTTTGAGTGACTCTGCCTACTCAGAAATATCAGACGATGAATTGGATGAAATGTACAGAGGTATAACTGGCAGTCCAACAACAGGAATTCTAACTCCTAACATTGGAAGAAGACGATTTATAGGTGCACTAAGGAGTAGAGGCTTGAACGTTCAGAGATGGAGAGTCACTGAATGTTTATGACGTGTTGATCCTGTTGGAACTGCCTTACGCTGGAGAATGACCATTCATCGTAGAAAGTATTATGTACCAACCCCCAATAGCCTATGGCACACAGATACAGGACACAAATTAATCAGGTATAAACTGATAACACATGTCTGCATTGATGGGAAGACCAGGTTAATTTTGTATGCTGCTTGTCGCGACAATAACAAAGCAGAAACAGTGCTTGCTTTATTTCAGAATGCAGTGCAGAGATGGGGATTACCCTCACGAGTGCGTTCAGACTATGGTATGGAGAATTATCTTGTTGCTGCTCATATGATGCAACATTGCGGACCAGGAAGAGGCAGCATTATCACTGGATCGTCTGTCCATAACTCCAGGGTCGAGAGAACACATCGCGATGTTTATTCAGGGGTGTTAGGCAACTTCGATGTCCTTAATGATCTGCATATTTTCAGCCTACACCATGTCTACATTCCAAGAATAGAACATTCTCTAAGGGAGCTTGTCAGGCAAATGAATAATCGGCCAGTGTCAACCGAAAGGAACCTGTCACCACTTCAAATGTGGGAGAAGGGTATGCTAGAGAACTTACATTCTGGACATACTGCGTTAAGTGAGGCTGAAATTGATCACTTTAGAGTAGATCCTAATGGTGTGCAAATGAAGATTACCAGGTAGATATTTCACCACCATTAATCAGCCTTTCATATGAACAGCTTGCACAACTACCAGATCCTTTGTCAGATGATGGAAATGGCGGAATGTATTGCAATGTATTGATATCATTAACATGCTTCTGACCTCGAGTGACGTCTCTTGAGGCCTAAAAGGAAGAACCAAACAGTGCCACTATAATAAAATTTTTTCTCACCCATAGTAGCAGATATTCTGGGCAACAAATTCACCAGTTTCTCCCTTTACTTCTTGATCATTAAAATTGAAACATTATTTTGACGTGGAAGATGTTTTGCTGTTCACAATTTTTTTTTAGGGGGGAGGGGGGTAATTGCCTTCCTGCCTGCCCCCAATAGAAAGGTTTATCCCTAATAGGGTTGCTAAAGGAAAGCAGTTGGAAGGAGGTTACCTGTGGTTGAA
Organism: Montipora capitata; assembly: GCA_949126865.1. NCBI lineage: Eukaryota > Metazoa > Cnidaria > Anthozoa > Scleractinia > Acroporidae > Montipora > Montipora capitata. Next base: position 46,636,110 of record OX421445.1, on the reverse strand, counting down.
TGGATTAACCATTTGATCTGCCACAAAGGCTGTTAAGAACTCGTAACTACAGTCGTAAATTTGTGCATCCGTTTTTTGATTTATCGAAAAAACATATCCGCTCTAAAATTACACGTGTCATAAAAATATATACAAGTAATTTGATCATAATATAAAAACCGGAAAATCAAGTTGAAATCAAATACTATCTATACAAACAAATCCAAAACTTCCTGACCAAACGTTATATAAGAATTCTTAGGCCTGACTGTTCGTGACAAAGGCGATGCAGTTTTTTGTGTGCAAACTGACCACACATGAATTTCATTGACAACAAACAAGAGTTTCAAATCAAGTCTGTTGTATCCAGTATTAAAATGCCTCGCTTTGTTAATATCTTTCTCCTTTTTTTGCTATCAACATCGTTCATAGATAGATCTATGAATCATAGATACAATAGACAATAGATCTATATATCATCGGAATATTAAGTTTAATTATCCCTAGTCACAGGTTTTTCCTGGTACAGATTTCAATAAAATAGAGTGGTACTCTGTTCAATTGACTTTGATAGATCATTGCGTTCATCCATAAATTATAACAGTATCGGTCATAGAAAGCTCAGAACAGATTTATTGCATTAATTTAGGTCTTTACTTTTATTAACAGCAACATAAAATGAATAACATCATTCAGCTTGAGTAATTATTGCACTGAGGTCAATCAAACCTAACGACTCAAACTGGCAACAAGAAATACAACAGTGCAAACCCATCAATATATATGGACGTATAGAACTTAAAACTTAAATTAAGCTTGCTTCGACTTAAATTTATTGTGTGGCAACATTGTCAAGTTCAAAATATCGATGACAGTGGGCAATTTTGACAGTCTGCAATAGAGAAAAACATTGATGGAACCTTAGCTTTATGTATTTTCTGACCCAACAATTAAATTTTTGTCTTGTCTTGCATGCATCTGCAGAAAATAATATTACCTGATACCTTAAATCTTACTAAAATGTCAACTTAAATCAATAATCTATCATCTTAACCAATGAGATTATTGAAATAAAAGCTTCTGAGCAACATGCTACATACCAAAGTTCACTTTTCTCAAATGCAACAGAGTCTAGACAATAATTAGGAAATGGATCACAAATTGTACCTTCCTACACTTTTCAAAAAACCCATTAAGACCAAAAGTCAAAAATAGCAACATCGGCCATAGACTGCAGGCCATTTACTTCTTGCCAAAGTAACACTGTGAGAATGCTAAGTCATAGAGAGCAAATAATCTATCCATAGGAGGCAGAGGAACTTCCTCAGTTGGCCTTGGAAGCTCAAGCAAGTTGGTACAGGTATGAGCTAAAGGGAGGAAGCCGCCCTGCACAGGTGGGTGCTGCTCTTCCCTCTGTTCTTCCTGCTGCTTATCACTCTCTCCTTTCTTCTGCTCATCATTGAGTCCTTCCTGACTTGCAACTTTCACGATTTCGGTGGGTAGTATAAACTCCAGTGATGGTGCAAAGCTGAAACCAAGGACAGGCTCCTCTGCAGTACCAGTTGCACTAGTTCACTAATTGTTGTTTCTAATATATTTGCCCTGTCAACAGTAATGTAATTTGTTTCTCCCTCGATGGTTTCAAATCAAGGGTGGTCTGCCCACACACCCTCCTAGAAGCTGCCACTTCTAGAACATACTTGACAAAGAGTTGACAACTTCTTTTTCCTTTTTCAGGGTATTTGAACCCTCCTCTGAAAAGTTAGGCTTCAAAATGTGAAGTAACATTTGTACACTCAACTTGCCCCTTGCTTGTGGTCTCAGGAGATGAACCAACATTGGCAGTTCCTGAAGAGCAGACAGCATTCCAAGCTCTTCTAGTCCGTGCCTAATTTGGCGAACACAAGGGTCAAAACACTCTCCCAAAGAAACAATTTGCTGCAGAGTGCTCTCCTCTACAAATACAGGCAATTGCCCATTTTGAAGCATGGCAACTGCCATCATCACTTCAACAAAGTAGTAATCTTGTGCTAATAATGGCCTCAAGCCATGGTCAAAGTACTTTTCTTTAATAGTTTGATTCATTAGTCTTATCCATTCCTTACGTGGCCACCCTGATCTACACATTCTTCTCCCATGAAGTTCACCTGAAATGTCGGTCTATAATTTGTAATGTATTCTAGTTCACTAATTGTTGTTTCTAATATATTTGCCCTGTCAACAGTAATGTAATTTGTTTCTCCCTCGATGGTTTCTTCGCAGCTTGTAACTTTTAAGGCTCGGCCAGTTACAATCTCTTTTTGCAGAAATTTAAGCACTTCTACAGGGTCAGTCAAACCCTGATCTTTAGCACCTTTGATTACTGACTGGATATCAAATGAACTCGAGGGTGGCTGACTGTTACTTGTACTGAACACTGATCCTGCATTTGTATTAGAGGCATCAGCATTGGTGTCTGATATATGTCGAGACAATGGGACACTCGCATCAGAATCTTTTGTCAAATCCATGATATTACAAAACAAGTGGTCTCTACCACTAGCATCACTTGAGAGCATGTCAGATTCAGGGACTTCAAACACAGGAACTTCTAGTTGTTTATCACTGGGATCAATCATGGATGGCAGTTCCTCCAGGAGTCTTACATAGATGCAACCAGATGGAGCAATCGATTTCAGCAGCAGCTTTGAATCTATCTCTTTTCCTGCCTGTATGTTCACTCTTAGCAAAGTACCACCAGAGTTCTTTACTATTTCGAAATACAAGCCCTCCATTTCACCTGTCAATAATTTCGCTAACTCTTGCTGAAGTTTTTTGGCATCCCACTTTCTATCAATGTCAACGCCTGATATAATTCGTCCACTTCTCTCTAAATCAAGCTTTTCTGCTTTCGTCGGTATTTTCTCTCTTCCCATTTCTAGTATCATAACATCCTTTGAAACTATCTCAGATGCCAACGGTCGACCAGCAGGACGCCTTACATTCGGAACGACTGGATACGGCCGCGAACTAGAATCAGAAGTTCTTCTGTATCTTCCTCTTGAAACTGTCGGAAACCTCCTCTGCAATTCTATTAGTGCGCTATTAGTTGGCTGGGTTTGGCGAACGAAAGTCGTCTCCGATGATGTTGGTTGACGTTCGTTACTAGGAAATCTTGTCGTTGATGGTCCGTGCGCAATTAACGAGGTCAGCTGATTAATACTGTGTATTGCAGCTTGTGCGATTTCTTTCACTTGTTCGGACGTCGCCAGCTTTGTTTGGCAGCACACGGTAGAGAACTACCGCAAGGTGTTATGGGTAAAGGAATTTTGAGAAACACACAAAATTAATTCCAAACACACATAAAATTAATTCCAAACAGACACAAAATTAATTGCAAACACATACAAAATTAATTCCGAACACACACAAAATTAATTCCAAACACACAAAATATAAGTCTTCTAAAAATATAATTAATACGTATGGTAAAATTAATTTGGCAGTTAAACAAAATGTTTTAGAAATGCAAAATATTAACAAAATTAATTCATGCACAGGTAAAAACTATATCCACCATTTTGACCAGAACGGGCCTTCATAGCTGACACTATTTATACGATTTGTGGTAAAATTGGAGGTTCTAAACAACAACTAAGTCATAAACAGGTAGGAATTAATGACAAGATTTCGATTCTTGCCGTAAAAAAGTTAAAACAAGAATTCTAAGTGACTTGTTTTTCATCTTCGATGATTATGCAAATTAGGCCATTTGATGTCAAAAGGTCAAAATC
>OX421445.1:46619858-46624858 GCA_949126865.1 Montipora capitata | reverse complement strand
AGCTAGTGATCAACATGTAGAACACAAAATAGGTTTTTACTGCCCTGAAACTACAGATGCTGTGAACTGTACATGTCAAGTGATAACCCTGAACCTTCAAACATGCCATATGTTGATTATGCCTTATCTCTATAATTTTCCTTTATATTCCAGGCCTGTGACTGCAGTGATCTAGGAAGGAATGAAGTTTGCTTGGAACACTTTCTTCAAACAAAGGCAAACATTGGCGGGTATGTGCCGTTATGTAAAGCTAACTCAAACCTTCCAATGGAGTATTTCCCATTATGCTTTCTGGAACTTCCCATTTCTCCCTAGACTGAATTGCTTTTTTAGTGTTTTGTGTGTTGTATTTAGATTTAAAGGTTTGAGAGATGATCTAACTTGCCTTCTCGATGAGGATCTGACATCAATGTGCCTCTGTGCCTTACATTGTGAAATGCGAAACACAGAGCAGCTTTTGAAGAGTGTGGGCCTTCTAGCACATGAGATTGGTTCACTGCCAGAGTGTAACAAAGCACTGAGAAAATATGGTCCTGAAAATTTCAAGGGTGACAGGATCACTGTCAAGCTGAGAACTGGACAGCAGACAGCCGCAAGCAGAAACAACATTTCTCTTTCTTCTTTTTCAGGTGAATGTATAGGGTTGACTTGAGCATAACTTAGTTTGTAAGTGTGATAAAATTTCAAAACCTCTTAATTATATAATAGTGCTGTAATCTGTAAGTTCCTTACCACGTGCTATAAAGGTTCAGTGCAGAGTGAGTGTTTGGGAAACCATACCATTTTACTTTAAGTTAAATGCCATTTAAGGATGGTATCATCCTGCATTTTGGTATATGATAGATATATATCTGAATTGATTTCACAATGTCTTTCTGTAATGGTCATGTGGGATATTGTTTTAATTGAAAGCTTGCTTTAAGACTTTAGTTCTTTGTAATACATTCAATCCAGGCCACTTGACTAAATTCTAGTTTGAGGCAGGAATGAATATATTTCTTTCCCTTTGTTGTAGGCAGTACTGAACGACAAATATTGTCTGCCATAGAAGAGGTAGTGGATGACTCTCTACCAGAGCCAAAGCTCACAGAGCTCTTCCAAGACCCAGAAGCTGCAAAGCTCTGTGTCCTCAACAAGATATCTTTCTGTGAGGCACGGCAAAAGGTACATTACTCTCTTCTTCAGAATGTATGAGGATGTTATTTTGTGATGTGTACATTAATATGGTTCTTAATTTTATTTTTACCTCTTGCTTTTAAAATTAAGGTACTGCAATAATATTATTTAAGACTGGACATTTTTCAAGTAAAATGACATTCGTTTAGTATTACTTGAGTGGAAGTTTTTTGTTTGTTTGAAAGCACTTCACTGAGATGATGGAAAGGGGCATTCTTGTACGTGATTTTGGGACCAGCATAAAGGAAGTCAACTTGAAGGATTCAGGTACTAATCAAGTGACATTGGTTGCCATAAAATACATTCCATCAGCTTCTATTTTTTTGCCAGTATTTCATTATTTGTCTTTGTACCTAAAATGCACTTTCCTTGACCTTCCAAGACCTGATTGCATGTAATATACATACATAATTTTATACTGATCAATAATTATATTCTTAAACATCATAAGTGTTTGTAACCTTCACATGAACTCTGATTTTCAGTCATACCATGAGCAGTGTAATTCTTAGTAATTTCTAAGTAGTTTTAGAATCACATCTTTTAATGCATGCATTTTTAAAGAATTCTGCAAAGACCTGCAGTATAATATGGATTGAAAATTACTTTCTTCCCTTTTAAGTGATTTTTAAACCAAACATAGGTGTTGTTGATGAGATTGTGCAGCAGAGCGAATTTTGGAAAGAAAAGCAGAAGGATATTGAAAGCAAATTTAAAGATTTGTACAAACCGGTGCCAGCAAAAAAGGGAAGGAAGAAGCACGTTCAGCCACATAACAAAGAACTAAGTTCCTATGCAGGCAGTCTCACCAAGGAATTTTTAATCCAAGTAAGTACTTTGATACATAGTACTTTTAGACTGCTCAATGAGTACAATGGAGAGAATTGACTTGCATGCTAATACATAGAAAGTTAGTGCAGCCAACCTCTCGTAACCGACCGCGAAAATGTTGAGTCTTAGGTGGTCCCTTGCAAGAGGTCAGACATATGTCATGGTAACTGTAGAGACCTGACCTACCCCTTTTGCCAGTAATAACTTTTACTAGCCACAAAATATTTAGACCATTAAACAATTTTTGCAGGCAAAGAATCTCAGGATCTTTTGGTGATTGTCAAACCAACAATGGCTTGTCAATTCATGAATTACCTATTATGGCAAGTGGGACAAGTTTCATGACATCTACTTAAATGTTTTGATAAAAAATAAAGCTGTGAGTTCTAAAAGTGGTTGTTATCGCTTAGGAGCTAGGGGGTCACATATGAGCATTTCGGACAACAGAGATTAGGCTTGGCCTTTGGAAAATAAATAATAATCTCTGAATGTTTGCAGGTGTGCTCTCAGTGGAAGGCAATTGCTCTGATAATGAGGGACAAGGAATTCAAGGAAGACGAAGAGCACCTTATTGACATTTTTGATATCAAGGTAAGCACATGTTGTAATCTTTTTAGTTGTAGATAAAGAAAACTGAACAGCTGCTTGCTAACTTTAGTGTAACTTCTCTACTACACTTCAATGAAAACAATGCAGCTTTCCAAATTGGTGTAAAAAGGTATGAAAAGAGCTAAAAGTCTTGTCTTGGATCGGGGGTCTCAAAATGGCAGTTCTGTAGAAGTCAATGAGCAACAAAATGAAGACTGCTGTATTTATGAAAAAAAATTTAATTATGATCGCTGATCTAATGGAAAATCGTTTTTTTAGTGCAAAGAGTGGGGTTTTCTCCTTTTGGAGATGTTTGGTGCAACACTTGGAACAGGAGATTATGGCCATTTAACCGTGGAACACGTGCCAATGCTGTTTAGAATGCATCGTTCACTGCATCACCTATCAAACCAGGGGTTTGAAGCTCCTCATAAGTTGCAGAGACAACTTTATGCCAAGGCAACATCTCATGATTCTTCAAGCCAAACTGCTTCATGTAAGTGAATTAATTTTCATTTCTTTGGTTGAATCATAACCATCCATTTTCAAAGTTGCCTGACAAGGTGATATCATTTTGTCAATAACTATTTGTTAAGCCAGAGACAAGCAAAATCTAATGATAAAATCTGATGTTTTGTGGTTGTCATGATGTCATTTGCAAGGTAATTGTCAGTGTTGACTACATAAAGATAATATAAGGTGGCCCACTAATACCAACACGTGTACACGGAATTGTTTCTCAACCTGAGGCTCTCAATAAGAGAGGCATGTCACTGCATTACTTCAGGTATGTTAAATGCAGTGGAATGTATTCTTTTCAAAATTACATATATTTTTGTCTTCATTGCAGGTACTTTAAGATGATGGATTTAGGTGCCTGAGCATCGGGAGTTACTGAAAAGAAATGTTTTGTTCTGTTTATTTCCTTAGAAACTTGAGGGGAAACTAGGGGGCATTGCATTGTATTTACTTGTATTTCATTCATTTCTTCTATTATCTTTACAGGGGAACCATTCTATTACAGAGGGTGTGGCTGGAGTCCAAAGCAGAGATATTGGACCAATGAAGAGAGAAAGTGGATCCAGATGATGACTGGACTGTTCGACAGTTTATTTGGTCCAGACTACTGTTATTATGAGTACACACAATCCAAGCACTGTGTTCTTGTACCTGGGCAATTTCCCAAGTTTTCATATGACCATGTTGAGTGGGAGAAGGCATATGACAACAGCAGCAGCACATGTAACAATGACAAGACAAATGCCGAAATTAAGACTGCCATTCCAGAAGTCCCTGCCAAAAAAGAATGCATTCAAGAAACAGAAGGTTTTGCCCCTATCCAACTCAGTTTTTTCAACTTTGGAAACATCAGTGATCTCACCAGAAGGCAAATAGCAGCAGTAAAACTTCCCAAAGTGGCTTTCATTGCTGACGAAGATGTAACACTGGTTCCAGAAACAGAAGCAGCTACATGTACTAATGATTGCAGTGTTGGCACAGAGCGTCCATCTGAAGCTACAGTAAAATATGCATTGAAGTTACTGGCAAGTGCGTTGCCAGTAACTGACAATGTTGATGACAGCGATGATGAGGACAGTATAGAACTAAATGTTAAGATTGGAAGACTGGGAACATTTTCTAAGAGCTCAGTGCAGATGTTTCAAAGTATGTGCAAACTTTCTTGGGATGCTGGAAAAATTTGCAAGGAACAGGAATGGCTCTCACAGACAAGCCTGCTTGACCTGACCAATGTGAAAGCTTTCCTTCTGAATGCCAAGCCACGTGACGAGGTTCTCAGGCAGGGCCAATTTATCATGGATGTTTCAGACTACAGTACTCTTGCATGTGAACGTTATCTAAATGGGTTTACGATAGACGCATTGTGTTTGAAGCTGCTTGATGAAAACAAGCCAACCAAGGTTGTTTACCTGCCAACATTCAGCCAGATGTGGGCAAAGCAAGGGACAGAATATTTCAGATATAAAGTGTCTAATTTTTTTTCACACTGCACAGCAGAAGATGCCACATGCATCTTACCTCCAGTCCATTTTGAGAACGAACAACACTGGGGACTCCTATGTCTTGATGCATCAAGTACAACCGTCTTTTTTGATGATGGACTCAAGATTTCTCCTCCATCTGAGATCCTCACTGTGATAAAGAACATGCTGATTGGCCTGAAGGATTTGTCAGGCAGCGACCAATACAACTATGACAACTGGAGCCAATGCCTGCCATTGCCAAGAATGGGTATGCCCACTCAGCCTGCAAGTGGGGAAGGTGCTGCTAGCTGTGGTGTTGGTGTGATACTGGCAATAAAGGACATCATAGAATCTGGAGAGAGCTGTCCCATCTTCAACTGGTGCTTCACCAACATGGCCCATTTGAGAAAGGAGTTGATGATT
>OX421445.1:46609858-46617358 GCA_949126865.1 Montipora capitata | reverse complement strand
TAGCATGGGGGTCGTTTATGGCATACTTCTCTCACAGAATTAACTTCCACTTGAGCTTTTGACAAAAAGTATTCAAAATACGTTTTTGGAACTTGATGGCAGTCCACCTTAATCCATCTGCCTGTAAAAAGAAACCGTGATGAACCAAATGATAAAAGGACTCAGTAAAATGTTAGGAAAAGTTATTGGGATGGTCTTCAAGTGGCCAGTTTAAGGGGATGGTCAACACAGACAGTGACCATTTGTAAACAAACCTTTGTAAATACTGTAAAACGTTTAGGTTGCACCTGAATTTATTGGGAACTAAGGAGCCAGCCAGGTTATTTTTTTGTAGACTGCTTATAAGGCAGGCCTCCCAGACCTCTTATATTTCCTATTTATCCTACAGTTTCCGTGGGATCCTATAAAGAGTCAATATTTCAAGAAATTCTCCTATAATTCCTATAAATAGGACATATTTAAACACTTTTAAAAAATTAAATTTGAGAAAAAAAAATTTGCTAAAACCGTGGGCCCTAAAATCTTTATCTCGCAAGTTTGACAAAACACATAAACTGCTCAGAAAAGTGTGTTTCTTGCTTTATAATTATTGTAAGAAATATTTCGGCAGAAATTCCTATATTTTCCTATTTATTTTTGAAATTGAACACCCTACTTTGCTAACCGATTTTCCAAAAAAAAAAATGTCTGGGAGGCCTGAGAATGGTTTTAAACCTACAAAACCCACTATGCCGTTTTTATTGTGTAATCCTCATCGTATCATATGCCTTGGCGCAAACCATAGAACCGGTAGGTAGAAAACACTGGTCACAGGTCATTGTTTTACCAATACAGAAAGTATCCTAAACATTCATAAACGCTAACCTTAGCTGTATTGGTAAAACAATGACCAATGACCCGTGTCATAAAGCCATAAAGCCTGCAGCCCACATTTATGTTATGTGTTCGATCGTGTTAAATATTGTGCTTTTGTGAAGTCAATCAAAAATGTATACACTTATAATTATGTGTATATATTTATACCCATAGACCTCTTTCACAATGGCGGCCAAATAAAATATTCTTCAGCCTTTAGTGCTGATAAGCCGTACTAGACTCGCTACGAGAAGCAAAATTTCAAAAGTATACTTGGGATTTTCGGGATTTTCTGACCGAGCGCCCCATTTTTGGCTTGGTCAAAATATATAAAATCTTTCTGTGCCACACGGAAACGCTTGTGCCGCAAAATGAGCAGTAGATCTAATGGACATAAACACAAGAATGTGGAGGTGGTCGCCGTTTATGAAAGTGGTCTCTAGTAGTTTTAATATGTATTTGTTTTCAACATTATTGAGCTGAGCACTGAAGGGTGAAAGTCGGAGAATAAAGTTGGAATGGTTATGCACTGTCTTCAATGGTTTCGATTTCATTATTTGTTATTTCATTTGTTTGCGGGTTTTTTTTGGGAGGGGGAAGGAGGTGGAGAGGCTGTGACAATGCAACTTTGAGTGGGAATAGTATAAACTTACCTGGTAATCTTGGGTGGAATGTTGAGTTAAGTCTCTCGATGAGCCCGGCTAGCCACATTTTGTAACCCTCCACACTACCTGGATCCAGCACCGACCTTGGCTTTGGTAAAGGTGTTATGAACCCTTTACAATCTTTGAACCGGGGTGTTATTGTCCCTTCTTCTCCTTGGTGCTTTTCTCCGATGTGCTTCTTCACACTATATAGAGTCTTGAAGCATTTCTTGCACATAGGGCACTCCGTAGTAAAGGTCGACATTATTTAGAGCAGTGTGATTGAAATTTACATCACACTTTCTCACCGGAAATGTGTCTAGGTGTGCGCATGTACGTAATTTGAAAAGGCTCGGTTTATAGTTTAGCATTTCCAAGGAAACCGTTCTATAAGGGACAGTTTACAGATCATTCATTAATATTTTTAAGCAATACGTTGAAACTGGCTTCCGTTGGGTATAATAGGTTACTTCGCAGAAGATATCTGGTCGGAAACGCTCTGTCATTGCGCGACACACTCGTGTTCAACCGGAAGTGAAAATACCCTACTCACTGAACCCTCTTCTTGATACCTTTATTTCAACTAACAATTTGTGCATTGTTTACAGTGTCGACTGAATGATAAAAATTTCACTGAAACACGCAGGAAAAATGCAAACCAAATAATCTCCATAAATCTTCAGACTCCCTGCCGTTCCAAACATCACACCTTCTCGAACTGTGCCTGTGTGCCAGTATCTTGGTCCCCTCGAGTTATTGTAGCTGTTTCAATCTGCGTCTTAAAACCTTTGTCATGGAAAAATCAACGCTTGATTTTAAAACAAAGCAACCCTGCCGTCGTCATTCGAAAGAAGATAAAAAGAAGCAAAAACGTGAATGGAAAGAAAGGCGTAGACAGGAAAGAAAGAAATGTAAAAACCTTGGAAGGCAAGAAGTGAACCACGAATCTGGACTTCCAGCGGCGGATGACATACCATCTCTAAACAGTTTAAAAAAAAATAACGGAGAAGTTTTCAACGAGGGAAAACCGTGCCTCGTCGTGAAGAGAAGAAAGGTTAGTCCTCCTGCAAATGTTTTCGAGAAACCTCCGCTGGAAAAGCAAGATGGAGAAATTTTGGTTAAAGCAGTTCGTGCTAGGCAAGAAAGAAGCCTGGATCCTTTTGTCACTCTGTCCGAAAAACAACCGGTGCAAATGCAAGGTCCTTCCAGTACAGGAGGCACGTTTAGCAGAGGAAAACAAATGGTCGCCCTTGCCGCAAAAGTGGCAACTTCAGAATGTTCTGCTCTGAATAAATTCAGGGTGCCACGTGCTGCAAATTCGGCCACTGGGAGGGTACAAAAATTTAATGAACGTCTGCTAGGAAGGAAACAAGCGCCCAATCCCGGCTTCAGTCAAAATCCCTGGAAAGCGAGGGAAATTGACCGCACATTAATCACTAAAACCTGTGATGACCCGATAGGATCCGGAACATATGGTGATTGTTTTCTTGCAGAGTATCGTGGCATTAAAGTTGTAATTAAAGAAATGAAAAGACGAGATAAATTGATAAAAGAAAGTGAACGGTGTAAGAAGGAGGTTATCCATGAGGCCAACGTGTTAAACAGCCTTGGAGATAATGAAGGTCTCCCTTTGTTACTAGGGGTATGCACTGAAACAGAACTGTACTCTCTCGTTATCCAGTTTTACGGCAGAGGGGAGGAGAGTCTCACTTTGCACAAGGCCATTAAAGAAAAAATGTTGACCAAGACAAGTACAGTGGATACCTTTGTGCGGAATTGTAATACCCTGGAATTTATCCACACCAAAGGCTACCTGCACAATGACTTGAAAACAAACAATGTGTTACTGGAAAGAGGAATTGATGGTTTTTGCCCAATAATTATTGATTTTGGCAAGAGTAGGCCCATAGCAAAGTCAGTTCAGAGTGGCCAACGCCGACTTTCAAGCGCTGACTACATCGCGCCTGAGGTCGGGAATGGCCTGAAGGAAACTACAGCAAGCGACGTGTACTCGCTCGGTAAAATGCTTGATCGGGCAGTTTACAGAAGAAGCTTTGAACTTTTATTTGCAAGAATTATCCGTAAAACAACAAATCCGTCACATTTAGAAAGACCTTCTGTTGGTGAAATTATTAATCAACTAAAAAAATTGTTGTGATAGAAAATGACTGAACAACGGACAAAAAGTTAAATATTACACGTGTTTTCCCCCGCGTCTACTTTTTGTTTTGCGCAACAAAATATTAGTTCTCATTTCATTGTTAAAAATACCGGAATTGACAGCTACTAACAAGATAAGCCGGGTCTCCCACATAGTTTTCCTTTTTTTTGACTGATTGCAGTGAGTCAAATTTCATATTACATTTAGTGAAATGTCAAGTGATGACTTGTGAATGAAATGTACCATTCGTTTGCGTGGATTACTGGAGTTTCGTGTTCTTGATGTTATGAACACTTCCATTGTTTTATGTTGCGCAATAGGTCAGTTTAGATGACCAACTTCGCGGATCTCCAAGGCTTGAGGGTCCTCATGGCCTATTTTTAAAAGTTGGTTTAATCGGTTCTCCCGTTGTTCAGGAATGAGAATCGAATTTTTATTGTCAACTGGAATTAATCTGTACTCTCTTGGACATAAAGAAAGAGTTGATTTGTTTGTTTGTTTGTTTTCCTCTAAAATGCGAGGGAACAAGTGTTTTTTTCGTCCGTTTGCCCAACTGGTTTTCATTGTGCCTCAACAGTGACAAGAAAATTTTGCCCTTATGATATAAACACGTATCCACAATGAGTTCTCGTAAAATTAGGGGGAAATCTCACTATCTTGTGTTTTCAGAAGTTTGTTTAAAGCACCCAAAGATTATTTAAGTGTTGGAGCAGATCGTGTTTGAAGTTCGTCCTTTCTTGGTTGCATTGCCGTAGTTTGCCGATTCTTGTTTCAATGAAATACATAAAAATGTGAATGATCTTGTTTTCAACAATAAAGTGGAATAAAGTACATCAGTAAAACTCTTCTTTGACCTTGAACTGACAAAAATGTTTTTATGGCTTCTAATTTTAGCATGATTCCTATTCGCTGGCTATTGACAGTTGACTCTAAAATGGCTTTTTTGTCCTTTTCTATTTGCTTGCTAAAGGTGTGCTTGTTTTCTTTTAAAACTCATTCGGTTCAAGTAAAAATTATTGCCAAACTGGTGAATTACAAAGTAAATTTCACTGGAAAAGCAGATGTTGCACTCATCGCTTCCTGATTCGTGCAATATCAGTTTTTAGCCTGGAATTCACTAGTTAGGCAATGAACTTTTCTATAGAAGAAAGGAAAGAAAATGATTTAATTATTAAAGCAGCAACCGGAAACATCAAAACGCGAACAATTCGAAACCTTTTATTTTCACAAACCCTACAGGCAGTAAGAACAAATAACCAGGGAGCTCCGCTTTTAGGCTTGGCTAAATCTATATGTTATGTCACTTGACAATAGAATAGTCTCAAGGAAGTCATTAAACAGAAAGCATTAATTGCCTTTTCATAGTGCTTGCTCGGTTATTATTATTATTATTATTATTATTATTATTATTATTATTATTATTATTATTATTATTGAAATAAGAAATATAAGTGATAGAAACCGACGTTTCGGTGCATCTTGCGCCATTATCAAGGTTACATAAAGATAAAATGCGGTTTGTGAAAAGGCTAAGTTGAAACGAATTTGCATAAAAGAGTGCCAAGCTAATTACATGAATACTTTAGCACGAACAGAATCCGACTGTACATTCAATGCCGGTTTAAGATATTGAATACACAGCATTTCATTAACAAGGCAGTCAATTTTTTTTGTGCATTTCTTGATTACATTGAAGCATGCTAAGAAATTGTTCTGAACAGCAGTGTTATGTTCTTTGCAATAATGCCTGTAAATAGATGACGCCTTTTGACGGTGTCCCTGAACGCGCGTGTGAAGGTGGCCCTTTGTGTACCTGACATAACCTGCATCGCAAAGGTCATACTTGAATAAATAAACAACACATTGCTGGGTTACGATGTTAGGCTTGGGCTCATGCAAGCTTAGATCTTGTTTAAGGTTGCGGCTAGTAAACACGGGTTGAATGGTCTTTTGCACCTTGCTGCTAAGATCTCTAAGTTGTCGTTTGACAGACACTGCAGCATCCTGATCTTTATAGGGGATAACTATCCAGATGACGTCATCGGTATGCTGTTTAGGCTGGTCCACTGCGACTCTCGAGGTGATAAACCTGTTGATGACGGAATCAATAAGGTGATTCGGTCATTATCATTATTATCATTATTATTATTATTATTATTATTATTATTATTATTATTATTATTATTCCTTGGTTAATGGGCTACACTTGATGAATAGGTTTGCATTCCTTATTTGTGCACACTTTGACTTGAATTTCGACTGAACTGAAAATCCAGGGAGTCAGAAGGTAAGACACATCATCAGGTCCTTGCCCAGGATGTCTTCTTCCGGCTGAGAGGGGTCTTGCACAAAGGTCACAGGTACCTTGAGATGGCACAAAACAGCTAATGTCTGAAAGGTCACGACAAGCAGTGAAGACTTCTTGTGAGACTGGATATAGCACCTTTCTCTTCATGTTCAAAGCAATTGTTGGGCTCCTGCTGACAACGAGGGAATCTTGCTCAATATCTGGTGTAGAGCTCACTGCCGGAGATGCATTTCTTGTTGATGTAGTGTCGGGGAATCAAGGACAGTCTTAGAGGACAAAACAATGTGTGAAGGTGTGCACAAATATGGCGTACCTTTAACTGCTTGCTGTTACTGCTTTTCTTTCCAAAGCTATTGTCGGTACAGAACCATTGTCCATCACAGTATTTTAGGATATGACAATATCCAGTGGGGTCTGATGGCCTCTGGGAACCCTCATGAAACACTGTATAGCATTTTCTAGAAATCTGCACATGTCTAAATTCCTGTGGGGTGTGCATAGTTTCCAGTAGCATGGTACGAGTTCTGTTATCACATTTGTAATTAATTATATCCTCTTTTGTGAGGTTTTTGGCTGAGGTGGGATGGCAAGATGATTTCACCAATTTTGTGTGATCGCATGCAAAAGACACATCACTTGCCTTGTAAACTGCCCTCTTTTTTTGGCACTTGCCAGAATGGCAGACAAAATTGCCTTCTGCTTGCACAACAAACACTCTGTTGTGTCGATACGTTAGTTCAACTGAGAAGATCTTCAGATCTTCCGAGTCCACAAGAACAACACACTTCTCAGATGGTACATGTAATTTTTACTCTTTAGGTTTGGGTACATATGAGCCTCCAATTTCATAGGCACATTTCTGGCAATGCTTTGGTTTCCAAGCAATAGAATATGAATGACCACAGTTCGAACATTGCCTTGTTCCTCGCGACGTCCACTTGGAATACTTTTCCTGCCAAAAAAAATTGAATTTATGCTACTGAAAGGTGTTTCGTAAAACGATTTTGATTTCGCATTCAATGTTTTAATTTGTTGAGTGTACAGATAAGTATGTCTATTTTACTTTTTAAGAACGAATATTAATAATCGTAATAACCACTGGTTCGCCTCAATTACTTCTTAATTCAGCTATTTGTGGCCTAGTCCACCTTTAAATATTTTGTAATTCATGAAAGGATTTTATTTTAAAAGTTGAAGTTGGGAACATGCATCCAACATGGCCGCTGTGACACGGGTGAAACTCGCGCGAGAAAGAAAATTCTCGCTTGATCTACAGAATCGCTTGACGAAGAAAAATCACCCTGCGTGATGTTTGCACACGAAACTTGCCTCCACTTCGAATTTACAAACTCGTTCCCTCTATGAACCTCCCATTTGAACTATTTGACTAAAACACTTGATACACTCACCATGATCATAGAAACAAATAAACTGAGCAGTTGCATCCCACGCCACTTTTCAGTTCAGACAAATACACTGACTGTGTCCCACTTTTCGGTTCACACTTCGATGAAAAGAACTCTTACAACAGC
>OX421445.1:46542358-46574858 GCA_949126865.1 Montipora capitata | reverse complement strand
TAGTTTTGTGTTCAATGTTTAAGATATTAATATTGTGTATAGTTGGCTTCTGTGGAGATGTTATTATCATAAAGTTTGTTTTCCTCATGTTAATAGACAACTTATTGAGATTGCAATAGTTAATTACTTTCTGAAGTTCTGAGTTCATAACTGCCTCAAGATCTTTTGATGTTTTAGTGGCATAGAAGATATTAGCATCATCACCAAAAAGTCGAAAGGAAAGTTAGCAAGATCATTTATGTACAG
The DNA here is from genome assembly GCA_949126865.1 of Montipora capitata. Taxonomy (NCBI): domain Eukaryota; kingdom Metazoa; phylum Cnidaria; class Anthozoa; order Scleractinia; family Acroporidae; genus Montipora; species Montipora capitata. The sequence continues at coordinate 46,574,612 of OX421445.1, read as the reverse complement.
AATAAATAATAGTGGTCCAAGGGTTGATCCCTGAGGAACTCCACAAACAATCTGGAGAAATTCAGATTCAACATTACCTAGTTTCACATATTGAGTTCTTTTAGTAAGGTAACTTGTGAACCAATCTAGAGCTTTTCCACGTACTCCATATTTATGTAATTTCCTTAGCAGTATCTCATGGTTGACAGTATCGAAGACTTTGGAAAAATCTAGAAAGACCCCGCATGTAACGAGATTGTTGTCACTTGAGGTTTTAAGGATGTCAGTTATTTCTAAAATAGCAAGCTCAGTAGAATGGTCTTTTCTAAACCCAAACTGGTATTTGAACAAGATATTGTATTTATCTATAAATGAGATAAGCTGATCATTGATAATTTTTTCTAGGATTTTACTAAATGGTGATAAAACTGCTATGGGTCTGTAATTTGCAGGATCTGTTGCATCCCCAGATTTGAATATTGGAGTTACTCTTGAAACTTTAGGTACATTAGGCACAATACCTTGTACGATTGACTGATTGTAAATATATGAGAAAGGTTTAGATAATTCATAGCTAGCAAGTTTTATTAACTTGTTAGGAATATCCAATGAAGCCTTTCTTTCATTTAGATTTGAGAATAACTGAGCCACATATTCTTCGGTGACAGCTGATAAGTAAAAACTATTTGCGGGGCTATTACGTATGTATTTGGTGGGGTTATCGTAGATAGGGTTAATTGCACTAGCAAGGGTAGGGCCAGTTGTAGTGAAGTGCTGATTAAATTGGTTAGCAATATCGAGTTCGTTAGTATAGATCTTACTATTTCTTATGATCCTAGAAGAGCAGTTTGATTTAACTTTAGCTTTCCTTTTAATGATTGTACCAATAAGCTTCCATGTTTCTTTCAGGTTTTCTTTGTACAGCTGAAAATATTGGTTATAATATTTATCTTTGGCTTTAGCCTTCATTTTGTTAAGTAGATTGGAGTATTGTTTATACTCTTTTATCTTCATTGAATTTTTGCCGAAAAAATGTGATTTATACATCTTTTGTTTCCTTTTAATTGATTTTAAAAGCCCCTGTGTTAACCAAGGTTTGTTAAGTTGTTTCATTTTAGAATTGGTTGCTTTTTTTAAAGGGCGTGCTTATTGACAATATCTTTCACTTTGTTCATACATGCACAAGTTTTCTCATGGAGATCAGTGGAGGTGGAGTATAAATCTGGCCAGTTGATTTGACTGATGTCGGCTAAGTATTGTTCTTTGCAGAAGTTACTGTAATCTCTATAATATGTTATATGCTTGTTTTTAGAAGTGGGTGCATTACAGATGCAGAAAACAGGCAAATGGTCAGATATGTCAGCTAGAGCGATACCAGAAGTAGTATTTTCAATGGGAGCATTAGTATAAATATGATCAATTAAGGTGGAAGAGTGATCTGTGAGTCTAGTGGGTTTAGTGATGAGTGGGAGAAAATTGTTAGAGTACAGCATATTAAGATAATCTTCAGTGTTAGCATGCTCATTGTCCTTCAGGAAATTTACATCTACATCTCCTATTATATAGACATGTTGTTTCCTATTACTTAAACTTTTGATTATATTTTGTACTTCTTGTGTGAAACCTCGCATATTAGCTGAAGGATGTCTAAATATGCATCCTATAATAATAATCGGTTTGTTATTGTTAGCAATAATTTCTGCCCAACAGGATTCAACTAGAGGCATAGTAAACTTTATATCTGCCCTGGGTACGGCTTTTAAATGGTTAGATATATAAAGAGCGGCACCCCCAGCAGCTGTTTCAGAGTCAGTGTGAAAAAAATGGTACTGGAGTATATCAACGTTAATTATAGATTTGCTGCTCAGCTTTGTTTCTGAGATGGCTAATATGTCAGGTTTTTTTTCTAAAGAGTATATAACCAATCTTCTAAGATAGGAAGATTTTTTGGTAGACTTCTAATATTGCAGTGGAATATACTAAAGCAAATCTTAGAGCTGTAAGATGAATTGAGTAACTTATTTAATTTGGAGGTTTCGTAGTATTCTGAGCATGGAGGAATAACCATAAGGTCAGAATCCCTTTCATCATGTTTGTCAGGATTAGGGAGCACATTCAAAAGATCAATATTATCACCGAGTCTTTCGGACAGGCTGGGGGTGCAGGAACCAATTAAATTACAAAATTCTTGGTCTGATAAATTGAAGAATAGTAGTTGCGTCAAACCATTATTACGACAAGACATATTCTTGTATTTGAGCTAGAGGTTCAAAATTTAAATCACCATTGGTTACAATTACAATTACTTATCTGTCCAGTTACTTCTTGTCCTTTTGTGGGTTTACAAACTCCTAAAAGTCTTCCATAGTATCGAAGTGGAATGTTTCTGATGAATCCGTTTGTCGTAGATGGATAGTACCATTCGTCGTCCATAGATACTTCCACTTGTTTGTGTTCTTGAATGTGTTAAGCTTCCCAAAAAGTCTTCTTCTGTAAGGAGTTAGGGATTCGTTAATATAAATCTTCGTTGGCTTATCAGCAATACTCTTACCGAGTTCAGCCGCCACTGATGGTAAACACGACGTGTCCTTCCCATGCAGCTTTGATCTTTGCTTGTAAATTTCATTGCGTTTGTCACGCCTAACAAACTTTACAATTATTCGCTTTCACCTTCTTGGTAGCTGGAAGGCGATGAGCAGTCGAAATTTCTTGTTCATTTAAGTCAATATCCAAAGCAGAGGACAGTTCAACAACGAGCCTGGTCGGATTCTCCAGAGGGATGACTGGAATTCTAGTAATTTCTAAGCAATCACGCCTCAAGTATTGTTGTGTTACATCGAGGGACGCCATGTTGTTGTACAGGTCGTTCTCAAAATGTGAAATGCTGTCTTCTAGCTGGTTAACTATATCGTTAATGGTTTTAAGATCTTTTTTTGTGTTCGCTAGTCCCGTGGTAAAGGCATCAAATTTGCTCGAAACAAACGATTGCGACGTTTGTTTCTTGTCCAGGTCACCGATCTTGCTTTCAAATCGTTCTGTGACGATCTTCATCTGTTTGCCGAATTCGGTCTTTAGTTCGGTCAATAAATCCTTTTTAAAAGTTGGCATCAGCTCATTAATCCAGAGCTCTTTAAAACGATGTACTAAATCTGGCTGGTCCTTCGTTTTGGCCATTGCTAGATAGTTACTTATGGATCAGCTCAGCTCCGGTGACTCCACGGTGACTCACTCATCACATAACCCATAATTCCTCGATTCGCTGTGACCTGACATGTCACTGCATAATTTCTTATTGTTTCATTAGAGAAGACATGTCAAAAACTCGGGCTTCTTCCTTCATCACGGGTTCCAAACACCGAGAAACATCAAACACGAGAAGGAGTGTTTCATCGGATATCCAAACACCGAGAAGCGAGTTGAAAAACGAGGCCGAAGGCCGAGTTTTTTAACTGATTTCGAGGTGTTATGAATTATTCATGAGTTTGAGAAATATTACATCAAAGATCTATTCAGAGATTCTGAATTTGTGAACTTATTAAAGAAAGGAAAAGAGCAGGTAAAGCGTGCGGCTAGCTGTAGCAGTATTCATGACATATTCCACGGACTTAACTACAAGAATTTCTTACATCCTGGGGGTTTTCTTTCACAATTGTACAATATTTCGTTTACAATTAACACTGATGGAGTCAACAAATATTCGTCTTCTAGGGCTGGTCATTTGTGGTCGGTTTACATCATGATCAACGAGCTCCGAAAGGAACACCGATTCAAAAAAAAGTTCATTATTCCTGCCTACATCTATTGTGACAAACATGATCCAAACATGTTGACATTTCTTAACCCTTTGGTTGAAAAGCTGAATGTTCTAAATTCGAGTGGAATACATGTACCGGACAGTGCAGATGGATATATCAATGTGTGATGTATGTTATTTGTAGCAACAGCCGACTTGCCTGCACAAGCTGACTTAACCTGCGATCAGGCCCATTTTTAGCTTCGCCCATATGTTCTCTTATGTCGTCGCTCGCTAAAATTGGGCCTGACCAAAAGTCTCTCAAGAATTCCGGACGGTCGGCCAAATTTTGGCCGACCAAACTCGTGATCTCATTGGCTGTTGAAACGCCGGAAGTGAAAATGCCATCGTGATTGCGTGGAGCTCTCGCGAAGTCCTCGAGACTAATCCTCCATAAGTGTACGAAAAAATTTGCTCCCTTTTGTTCTTACAATGCCGTGGACGGTGCAACTTGATTTTATTTGTATAAATGGAGATATGCCATCTGAAACATCTCATAACTTGTCCAGAATCGGGTTTGAATCTCTGGAACGAGTGAAATTAACGATTCCGTTGTCGAGCTCTGTGGCCATCGGGTTGAAAGTACTTTGACACAAACTTCCCTGATGTTTTGAAAGCTAAATAGCTGGTTCTTTCAAATGGCAATGAAAGCCGATGCATATTGGTTTCCTGGATGAGACAGGGGACACATATATCAACAGGAGGAGATGCTGATAAAATCGCAAGTTACACGAATGCATGTTTTGAATATCTGTGTATCAAATGGCTTTATTTATTTACTGTACATGACACGGTTTGTTTGCACACTTCATAATATTTCTAGTTGATTTAACTTAAAACTTGCACTCCAGAAACTGAAATGGCATGTTTCCAGAGAGATCAATTGTACAACAATAAAAGAAACTTTGCGAGTCCATCTTACTGTTCGTACTCCATCAAAAAATTAACAGCCAAACTTATCATGATTTAACTGCGCGCAATTCTAGAAATACACTGCAACTGAAGATATTACTCGAAAAAATCACCAAAGAAACCTTCATGGGCAAACATGTTAAAGGAATAATGTATTTCCAAACCGTCCAACGACAAAATGCTCAATTACAAATTTAGATGTCAAGCTTAAAAGATTGCATATTCACCGGCCTTATAGTCGTCGAAAACAATCCCCATGCTTTAAATGTGTTTTTCTCAAATTAAAGCCAACGGTAACTTTCGAATTCGTTTATAATATTCCTCCCACGGTAATTAACTCTGGTCAAAACAAAATAGAGTGAATCTGCCGTCCACGCGTGTATTGGTGTAATGGAAGTAAATTTGATTGGCGGATGGAGGACATGTCAATCAATCAAAAAAAGTGGGCGGAAGGAATTTCGAAGAGGAATTTGGTCAGGCTCTATTTTTCGTTTCGCCAACTCCACGTACCACGCGAAACTAAAATAGAGCCTGATCGCAGGTTACTACGGGCCAAACAACATCCACAGATACTGGTCTTTTTGAAAAAAGCCCCGAGAAAAGGACCCATGAAGATCAAGTTAAATTTGCATCAAAAGCCAGAATTAAGAAAGTGGTCATGGGAGTTAAGGGGCATAGCATTTTTGTGAAGTTTTCGTATCCGTTCGATTTAGTACGTTCATTTGCAATCGATTGGATGCACTCCATTTGTCTTGGAGTTGTGAAGTACATTATGAATCTACAAATGTCCAATGGAAACATAGGGACAAAGACTTCGTCTATGTCCCGCAAACTTCTTTTGATAAAGCCGCCAGATATTGTAGGGAGATTGCCCAGATTGTTAGAAGATCTTAAACATTGGAAAGCAACAGAACTCAAAAACTGGCTACTGCATTATTCTTTGCCAGTTTTCTGCAAAATCCTAATTCCCTTGTACATTTTTCACTGGTCTCTCCTTGTCGGAGCAATTGGAATCTTGTGTTCCGATTCAATATCGAGCGCAGATCTCGAACAGGCAGACTGCATGCTACAAGACTTTGTTCTTTTAATGGGAATACTGTATGCGCCAACAAAATGCACCATGAATGTCCATTTATTGCAGCATTTAGCTTATTATGTTTCACGCCGAGAACAACTATGGGCATACAGTTGCTTTGCTCTTGAAAGCACGAATGCTTTTATCAAACCACTTGTTCATGGAACACATCACGCTATGGAACAAATTGGATGTGCAATTGGTCTTTGTTTCGGCCTTTCTAATTTTACAAAAGAAGTTCTGCAAGATAATGACATTCCTAAGGACAGCAAAATGCTGTTGCAAAGTCTTACAGGTTATTCTAAAAGTTCTCACAAAGTGTCTGCCAAAATTCAAGGGGGCTACTTAAGTGGAAAAGAACGAAGAAACATCGACAGCAACATACAGACCTTGGCAAGGGTCTTGCAAACAAGTTGCCCACAGATTATGAACTTGAACCTTTTCGCAGATTTGAGAGTGATGATGGACAGAAGTTCTATTCTCTGGGCACGAAAACACGCAAAACTGACTCAACTGTAATTGAATATACAGACAGAAACAATACGCTTTGTTATGGCAGAGTGACACTGTTTTTAAAGATACATGATTTTGGACTTTGTGTTGGAAATGAAGTGGAGGAAAACTGACCCATTACCATTTTTTAATGAGCAAGAATGCACTGAAGTACTACACTCTTTAACAAGCAGTAAGCAGAACAAAGATATCGTGCGTGACATTTTAAGAAAGTACCACAATAAACGCTTCGTAAAACATCACGTGCACATTAAACCACGCTCGGGAAGGACATTTGTTATATCCGTGGAGCAGATGAGACGTAAATGTATCTTCATTGATATTCTACCCAACAATGCATGGATGATTTCTCGTTTTCCCAATGTGAATGAACATAACTAAAAATTGTGCAAACATCAATTTTCTCATTAGTCTTTACTGATCTTATTTAGTGAGGATTTATTTCCAGATGTAAAATGTCAGAGCATTAGAGTGCAGCTGCTGTTTTAAATTAAATTATTGTACGACTGAAATGTGAAGTTTATAACTCCGTGTTTGTCCTAATCAAGTGAAACTTTGACTCTGTTCTCGTTAAACTTAAACTGAATTTATTTTGCGCAAACCAAAGCTCGTTGAGAGTGCATAATAAATATTATTTGCCATGAAATCAACCGCAAAGTGATCCCATCGGTTATAGCATGGTGACTGTTTATTTTCGAGCATCATATGCAGGTTTGCTGCATTATTTTATGCACGTAATGGGCTAGGTGATGAATTCATACACAGACAAGAGGAATTCGCTGAGCAGCTTTGTCCATTCTAGCGAGAAGTCTATCATATTCTCTCAATCGGGCAAATATTCGACCCTTGGAGGTCAAATAAAAAGCGCGTAAGTTCAGGCCTGTGTGATAAAAGGGCATAACAGGCCTGTGTAATCGGGCCAATAAATTGTTGAACACAATTCCATTCGCTTTCAAACATACTCGGAAAAAACTTTGGTTATAATTTTCCGGTTCTGTCCATCTTAAAGTGATAAGAAGTCCGATCAATCAGACCGTGATATGTGATCACACCTTCACTGATGAAAAAGGAGTGATCACGAGCGTGATCACTCCAGTCAGGCATAGATCATGCCTTCCTTTTTTGTGATCACACTAAAAGGAGTGATCACACCTGTGATCACTGGCGTGATTTGTGATCACGCTGTGATCACAAAATATTTTTACTGGGGTTCTGGGGTTATTAAGGTGAATTGACTGGCGACGATAAATTCTGTTTCATGATACTTTCAATCTGTTGATAACCGTTAATAAGAATTGAGCAATTGCAGAACACCCGGCCACTAACATGGATATTTTTGACTCGTTTTATCAAACAATGTTGATACAAGATTCAAGATAGTGCTATGTGCCATTACCTGTCTGTCCCTGACACAATCGAGCCTGGCCAATATTTCCAACACGTTCTCTTGCTGTCTAAAACCCAAAACGCTTTGAAAATCAAGTTTGAAATATATGTTTTCTTTTTTGGGAGTCGGTCTGCTTAACAGGGATTGGAGCCTTTAAATTTTTGTTTTTTGTGTGCTTTATAGCAGGGAAAGTTTGCCATGCTTAAATTTCTCACAGCTGATGGTAACATAAACATAGGTGCCTTGCATTCGAATAATTCTGTCGCTTGATTTTGCCCCTTGATTGATCAATTTCTCAAATATTTTATTGGAACCTTATGTATAAAAGGCTTGATTTTGGAATAATTGCTTTGCCAAAAAAACTTCAGAAATGGCTTTGAAATTCTCCCTTTAGCATCGGAATGCAAGATAACAGATGCAAATTATGTGTTGACAATTTTCGAAACCATCCTCCTCCTGTCAAATACAAAGACACCAAAAACCGAAAACGCAGGTTTAAACGTTTGAAAATGAGCTTTCCAGACAATAATATAAACTTTTAAAAACATGTTCTTCTTCAGTCAGCTTTATAGGCATTTCGAATTCGCAGGAAATTTGGTTATGTTCTGGAGTAATAAATTGTGGCCGATAAGCTAACGGCACTGTTTTCATAGAGCAGCAGGCACAAGTTAACAGGGATTGGAATTCTCTGTGATCACACAGCAGAGTGACCCCAGCCAATTTATACAGTGGTTTGCCACCAGCAGCCCGTGTACAAAAAACACCTATCAACAAAGTGAAAATAGGCCACTTCAGAAAATATCATAATACTCTTTGTTTGTGCCCCCAAATTTTACATAAGCATTGTTTTTGTTTTCCCTTGGGACCATCACTGGAAAAACTAACCAGTTTTCTACACCAAATTTTTTGTGGTTAATCATAGGATTTTAAAATATCCATAAATCCTGAAAACCAGACGTGGAAACTCTATGGATTTTGTATGGACATTTGCCACTGCATTTTGATCTCGACAGAATATCCATGTATGGTTAATTATTTTCTATGTTATTTGTGGAAATTTCAATTACCGTGTGTGAACTGAACAAATTCCAACCATGGATTGTGGTTCACAAGTCTAATGGGGTTTAACAAATTTCCAAGGACAGTTTGTTTATCAAGTTCTCCATATTGTAAGAACTTGGAAAATCCAAAATCCAAACTTGGATTTATATCCATTAACCGAAAAAGGTATTTAAATTATCCCACTTAACTTTGGTTTCGAAGACGACCACAAACCTCCTCAATGGAAAGTACCTTTTCCAAACTTAGTTAACATTTTATCCATCCATGAAATTACAATTGTCTCAGCTAACTTTGGTTTTCAACAATTCCACAAGTTTCATAAGGCGTTTTCCAAATTTGATCAATTCCACTCACTTGATATGAATTAAAATAAATTAATATCCCAGTAAACTATATATCTGTCATCATGTCATAGTTTTCGGTCGTTGCACATCTTCTTTATCACTTCTTGCAGTCAAATATGATTTAGCTGCGTCCTCCAATTTACTGATTTGTCGTTGCAGTTATTATAATAACAGTGTACATGAATTGCAGGTTTTTGGGAGCATTTACAAAGGGTTGAAGGAAACAACTCAGTGTCATCCGCCATCTTGGCTGCGGTTTACCGCAATTATCTCAGCCAGTAGTTTTTTCAACGTCATCGAAAACATCCAGTCACGGCGCTTCATATGTTCCCGCCATAATTATCCCTAAAGGTAGCGCGAGTGCCGTTGGTGTTTTCTCTTCCAAAATATGGGCTGGGGAAAGGTGTGATTCACAAACTTTTTCTTATATTATTAGCTTGCAAATGAGTGATACTGAATCAAATGATAATGAAGAAAGTAACACAAACGTCAAGAAAGCAAAGAAAGTCAAATTAGGTGAGGAAGAAGAAGAAGAAAATGTAGCAGGAGTACAAGGTATGACAGATTTTCTGTATTTGAAGCCCAAGTCATTCAGCGAGCCAAATGGGAATGCTCAGGGTTTTTTTTTCTTTACTTTATTTTTGCCTCTGAGTTCGATTACTTTCACGAAAATACAAGGTTATTTCGGCCTTCCTTAGTGTCTAAAACGTCTGGAGGGTTATACATATGGAAAATAGGTACTATAAAGTTTGCAATAATTGCCTTCTCTAGCGCTCACATTTTTAGCGAAAAATTAAGCAGCATTATACTTAATTGTCAAACGTGCTTCGCTAAAACGAAAAAAGTTATCTTTGATTAATTTATTTTTATTTGCTTACATTAGACTGGTCAAGGGAAAGAGTCAAAAAGTGGGCAGCAGAAGTCTTTGAAGAACACAACGCTGAAAAATTTCTAGCCAAGGAAATGACAGGGTAACGTTGCTCAGTGAACGAGTCACCAATGTTGATAGTATGGAGTGCCTTGGACTGCTAACACTGGGCAAGCAGGAGAAATTTAGGAGTCTTGTTGAACAGTTCAAAGGTTAGATTTACTTTCAGGTTCGTTTTTACGGTTCCAGCGGTATATTTTGTCTAGATTAGTGTCCACAAAACCGTATCTTCTAAACTCCTAGACAAAATATATCTTCTGAGAGCTTACATCAGTTGAAGATAGGGAGAGGACAAAGTGATTTTAATTTTATAGTCAGCTTACATGTATATCTTAATTTATAATTAAGTGCCGAAGTCATTCACAAACGTGAATTAAAATTCCCTTTAATCGTTGACAGGGACCACACAATCCAGAAAATCAGCTTTACCTCTTGCTGCAACAAAATTTCAGCAATCAAAATCTGACAGGCTGTTAAAACATAATGAAAAGAAGCAACTGACTTGTGAAGAGAAGCGGGTTTATAACACAAAGTAAGATACTTTTACTTACAGAAGCAACCTTGGAAAGAAAGAGGGACAATTAATTTAATCCTTAAACCTTAAATTATTTTCCGGCATTATCAATAAAATTACTAGACCACTTGATCAACCAAGATAAAGATGCATGTTTGAATGTTAAAAACATCTGCTGTTCTATTTAAGAAGATGTGGAAAATTGGGATGAAATGAAGCTGACCTTTCAATTAAGGTTTAAAAGATCATATGAAAGATCTAGGGTATTAGCCAAGGGGAGAAGTTGTCAGGAAGGAATTTTAAAAGTGTGGTAATATTATATATCTGCTTTCTTATTTTGTTGTTGTTTTTTTCTTTGACAGGAAGAAGATGGTAGTCACAGAAATTAAAAAGGCATGGTCACTTGATGAAGAAATTCCTTCTTTCCGACCTCATCAAATGGGTGAAGCTGTAAAGCTGAATGATTTTGTGAAACGTTTAAGTGGAGGCAAGTATTCATCCAAATATGTTTTCCCACAGTGCGTTTTCGGTGCAAATGCAATTAGAGAAATGGTCATGGGTCATATGAGAGAGCAACGAAGAAGTTTAAAAGATTCTGAGATCCCAAAGGGGGATACTTCAGAGACAAATTCAAGTAATGGTGACACTGAAAGTGGCAAGCTCAAGTTCTTCACTTCCACCGAGTCAGGCACCATCTATGAAAAAGGTCAAAATGTATGCAGACTACTTTCACCCAGGTTAGTGTAAAGTTTGATGTACAACCAATGCTCTTTAACAGGAATATCCATTCTCCATCTAACTTGCCCGAGGCTTTGCACCACAATGCACAGCTGATGTGGTATTTCTGATAAATAGTTTTTTAACCCATTGACTCTTGGAGCTTTTTTCCCAAAAACACATTTTTTGAACATTTTGGAGATTTTCAGCCTGGATATGAACCAAATTAGCTCCAATCTACCCACAAAGGCATTTGCAACATGACAGCATGCCTTTCTCTCCACTAGCACCGCGTTTTGTGACTTTTTAAATTCTTTTTCGTCTTTTGTTAAGATTCTTTAATATTTTGGCCCTTCATTTATTTAAACGATGTCTTGAAACCTGATCTTATGTCTGTGGTTACTGCGTATAGGAATTATGGGTTGGTCGCAGGCAAATTCACTCAGGTGTCAAAGGGTTAAAACTGTCTAACTGAGATTATTTTTTTAGTCTTCAGACAGTAATGGACTTTGACATTCTTTCCTGCAGGTATGACACAAACAAGCTGTGAAGTTGTAGTTCTAGCTATGCTTAACAAAAACAGCATCAGAGATGTACAAGTAGACAAGCATCTGCGACCACTGAAGAAGTTATTTAACTTGACATTATTGAGAGGCTAAGATAAAAGCATGTTTGTTCATGCCATTGCAAATGCATGATACACGCACAGATGCGCCTCGTTCAAAAATGCTGCAGATATAGCAAACCTCACTAGACGGGACATTGACATTTTAAGGTCATTGTAGTGTGTTAAACCCACAACCAGCATTTGGCATTGTTCATGACTTATTAGGCTGTGGAGTTGCGGTGCTGACTGTAAAAAAAAAACCAGCATCACAGGTGTATAGGTGGAAAAACATCTGCGAGCACTGAAGAAATTACTTGTTTTGTTGTTAAGAGGTTAAATTTGAAACAGCTGTGTCTTTGCTATATAAGGGAAAAATTAATGCCCTGTATACACAACAATACAAGTTTATCAGACCTGAGTAGAGTGGAAAAACTGACATTTTGAGGCCATTGTAGGATTTTAGACCCTTTAACCTTCTCTAAGCACATTTTGTATTTGACATTGTTTATACATTACATAACTGCGTAAAGTGTATTTATGACTGCTTTCTCAAATTAAGCTATGTGTAAACCTCTTGGATTCATTGAGATGTTCATTTAAGCAATATTAAAAAAGGTTGAAGATCTTGTATGTGGTTTTATTATGATATTTTTATTCTGTAAAATCCCATTTCTGTTTACTTATGTGCTTTCCACATTATGAGCTGAGGCTTCAAACATGGAAAGAAGCTACCAACCAATTTTTGCAAATCAATTCTTTAAGCTTTAATCAGCACATTTTTCCATATTTGGAAAGCAGCTCTTCTCATCTTTGGATATATCAAACCCAAGTTTGGAAACTACGTTGTCCACAATGTTTGACTTTTAATGAAAAAAGTTTTCATTCTTTGGAAATGTGTAATTCCATACATGGAAAAGTGGCAAACCTTATGTGGACATTCAGTTTTCCACAATTGCTTAAATTTAATTTAGACTATTTTCCACCTTTGGTTTATAAAGAATACCTTATTGGATGTCAACAAAACCATAATTGGAAATCACGTTTTCCATTCTTCTTCAAGTTGAAGTGACAGTTTTTTCCCACCTTTGGAAAATTGTAGTCCCAAACATGGATTTTCCAACAAATAATAATTTCAAGAAACCATATAAAAACCATTAGAAAACCACAAAAAAAATTAGTGTGGAAAAGTGGGTAATTTTTCCAGTGCATTGTAAGTCCCAAGAGAAACAGGAAACAATGCTTATGCAAGATTTGGGGGGACAAACAAAGAGTATTATGGTATTTTCTGAAGTGGCCTATTGGACTGGGCGAAGTAGTGTGACTAATTATGTTGAAAATCACTGCTACATATGTTGTCAGTGCTTAAAATAAGACACGTTCTTTTTTAAAACTGTTTGCAGTTATGACCTGATGCTAACTTGCTAATGGTGTCAAATTGCAGGCATTCAATTTGCGGCACGTGCCAGAGTAGACAGGAGGACCAGTCCGCTACAAGGTGTCCTGTGTGCAATACCACCCTCCTTTCTTACATTCCAAAAATAGCTCTCAGACACATGAAAGACCATGTTTGTCCCAACGAAATAGTGAATTGCTCCTGTGGAGCCAGGGTGAGGAGGAAGGAAATGGAGCGTCACCAAGCACAACACTGTGCTTGTCTTCCTGCTCCTTTTCCTTTAGCTTGTGGATTGGACCTTGCAAGGTAATATTTGTATGTTCTGTTTGTTGTTCTTGTTGTACACCCCTGTTAAGTCTACTTAACGTTTTAAAATCAACATTTGTGGAGAGCCATCCACTATTCACTTTGGTTGGATTCTATCATTGTAAATTAATTGTGAATGGCTTGTAGTGCACAGTTGTATGCCTTAGATTTTTTTGATCCCCGAGTCTGCAGTTACTTCTTATTTTGAAGCTATTTAATTTATTTCGATGTTTTCATATGTTAGTTTTTAACGGAAACGATATTCCATTCCACATGATAAATTGCCCAATGCGTGTGTTGAAGTGTAATGTGCCTGGCTGCAATGAAGTGACCCGACATTCGGAAATGGTGCCTCATAAGCGAGAAAATGTGGCCAAACATTTGGAATTATATGGCATGGAAGAGCAAAGGAAAGCTTGGCCTTTGAAGGAAGTAAGAAGATAATGCATTTTTGATGATAATAAATTTATTTACTAGTGTGAAGAGCAAATAAAGGAGGTATCTTGACAGTTTATCATGTAGCTCATGAGAATTCTAAAAAATAAAGGAAAGCGATTTGTGATTTGTCACTAACCAATTCTGTGAACAGTTCATAGTCACAACTCATAACGCTAGCTATCTGTAGGCGGAAGTTACAATGAACGTAAGAAACAATGAAATTCAGTGTTTCAACAGAAGCACATCTCAAAGCGATTTAACTTATCAGAATTTCTTTCTTTATGCATGGGCTCAATTATTTCCACTGTTTTTTATTTTTTTTTTAGGCTACAGCTTCCACGGAAATCGTGAACAAAGGTGCCGTCTTTTTGACTTGGGTGGTCCCCGGTGACTGGAAATGGCCCATCACTTCACCTCCTGACGAGAGAAAGATTGTGGCTGAGGTATTTTAGAGGAGCTGAAATTATACCAGTTGCTATCGCGTGAGTGTAATGCAATGCCATTAAGTAATATCCTGAGGATAAGGAATATGAAGAAAAATGCAAATCACTACTAAGCGACAAGAAAACATATAAACCACTTGGCTACAATCCAACTAGTGGCTTCAAGAAGACTGTCAACAATTTTACAAGCAAGCTTTTTAGTGATGGAGTTATCAAAGCGGATCTTAAGAGGAAATTGGACCCTCCTTCAGAGCCGATTGTGCCCAAATTTTCTGGTTTGCCAAAGATTCATAAATCCGAACCCATTCCAGTTAGACCCATAGTAAGCAGCATTGGATCAATAACCTACAATCTTGCTAAACATGCAGCACACGTCCTTCGCCCGTTGCAGCGGTACGGAGCACGTTGGAAAAAAATGACTCCTGGGAGTCGCGCACACCTATGATGGTTGACCAAATTGTTCAACTGATCAATATTTGCCTTAAAACCATGTATTTCTCCTTTATGGGTAATTTTTTCAAACGACAACCTGGATGCGCTATGGGCTCTCCAGTGTCCCCGATTATAGCAAATTTATGCATGGAGACGTTTGAGATTAATGCTTTGGATAGCTATAGTGGCACTTGTCCAAAGCTGTGGTTACGTTATGTGGACGATACTTTTGCGGTACTTGAGAGGGAAGAAACTGATCAATTTTTGCAACACCTCAACAGTCTTGATCCAAACATCAAGTTTACCTAAGAGAATCTCACAAATAATTCCTTAAGGCCTGGCTAAACTAGGAAACATTGTTGCGGAAACATTGTTGCTTGTGATGTTTCCCTGGGTGGCTAAACTAGTGGGAAACAAACAGAATGTTTTGCTGCCCCAGTGGCAAAACGAGGAAACATTGTTGCAAAAACAAATGAGCTACGCATGCGTGCAATGATAAACTGACTTCCGAAGAAGTCTGGGGAAGGATGTTTACGTTTTCTCGTCCCCAGGGCTACGCACAATGCATGTAAATGTAACATGGCGCTCGACCTTTTAAGAAGGGGCCGACGTCAAAAAGGCAAAAAAATAGCTGCTCTGTGCATAATAATAGCTTGTTTGGACGACGAAGGTGAGGGAGCCCGAAAAAAAGGCCCAGAGAGAGATTGGCTGAGGAGAAGAGCGGAGAGAGGGTCTTATGCTGGTATTATCACAGAATTGGCGGCTGAAGCGTTTAAACATTATATGCGTATGGACGTCAACTCCTTCCGTCGCCTTGTTGAGGTGATAAGGCCAAGGATCGTCAAAAGGAACACAAGAATGCGATCTCCAATATCAACCTCAGAGAGACTAGCCCTAACTTTGAGGTTCTTAGTGACAGGCGAGACATTTCGTTCCCTTGAGTTCCAGTTTCGAGTGAGCAGAACTGACAGCTCATACATTGTGCTTGAAGTGTGCGAGGCCATATTATCTGAGTTGGGAGCCTTGTGTCTGCGATTTCCGTCCACAGTAGAGGAATGGAAAGGAATAGAAAACAAATTTAGCAAAAGGTGGAATTTTCCACATTGCGTGGGAGCTCTGGACGGGAAGCATGTTGTCATGCAGGCGTGTGGACAGGGCTCACTCTTTTATAACTACAAAGGGAGTAACTCCATTGTGTTAATGGTTCTTGCTGGACCAAGTTATGAAATAATCTGGTGTAATGTGGGGGTCAACGAGCGAGTCTCAGACGGAGGAGTATGGAATCGAACTGGTCTCTGCAATGCACTGGAAAATGGGAAAATTAATCTTCCACTGCCCGAGCCATTACCAAACAGAACAGAAGACTGCCCCTACGTAATTATAGGGGATGACGCTTTTGCACTGAAGCCGTTTTTGATGAAGCCTTATCCTCAGCAAGACCTGGACCTTGAAAGGTGGATTTGTAACTATCGTTTCTCGCAAGATCTAAGAATAGTGGAAAATGTTTTTGGCCTTCCTGCCAATCGTTGGCGAATTTTTCGTGCTCCAATTCCTCTTCAACCAAACAAAGTTGAGATTGTCACTATGGCCACTGTCACCCTTCACATGGGGCTGATCAAGGGACCATCAAAAGATGTCTATGTTCCATCTTGTGTTATTGACACCGTCAATCCGTCCACCGGTGAAATTGTTCCAGGTTCCTGGAGAGATGATGGTATTACATCCAAGAACTTACTGCCTTTGGCAATTCTGAGGCATGAACAAGCCATCCAACCATGCAAAAAGAGTGAGGGATGAGTTTAACGAATATTTCAACTGTGAAGGTGTAGTTGACTGGCAATGGGACAAATGCATGTAACATTTTCTTGGACATTCAGGAAGTAAATTATTTTGTAATCTGTTCAAGAAGGTCAGACCATGATAAATGTGATGTGCACAGAAATTTTTCAATCAGCAGTAATCTCATTTTGTAGCTGATTGTGTGACTGTAAGCAATTTATTGTTCTGAATTTCATTCTATGCACTGTATTAATTTTTTTTGGAAGATAGACATAAGTTCTTCAAGTATCTTAAATTATTATCAGTGACATCAAAGATTTGACAACTAAAAAAAAGTAGGGTACTTATGCACTAATCTTGTGTTATTTTGGGCATTTCCAAAACTGTTGTCTACAAAGGTTGATTAAGAAATATGCAGTTGCATAATAATTACACAAATTATGGTACATGTAAGTATATAGTAAATATGTAAATTACTAGGGTTTGCGGCTGCCCCTGAGGAGTCTAGTGACTGATTATATAAGTTGTGGTTGACGAGTCGCATTTTACTTTGGGTAATTTACAGAATTACTGATGCAGAAAAAATACCCTGGTACATTGTAGATGTATCAGCTTTGGTACATGAATCTACTTCAACCAGGTAAATACAAACTTAGTAAACTTTGCAAAGGAAAATTTTTACTGTGGAAGCCACTATTTACCTTTGTAAAAAGGGCTCAGTGTAAACACAGCTACATTTGTGTCAAAATTAAAGCATAAATTCGTTCACTTTAAATTTATTCATTGATTTTACAATTAAACATAACCTGCATGGGTGGTTTTTCATGCCTCCGAAATTCATCAACTTTAGTTTGTAAATTTTTCTTGTATTTGAATTAAAATGTACATTATCATGGAAGAAGATGATGAAAAATTGAAAGTTGTTTCCATGTACAAATAAAATTAAAACTGTTATAATTACAGTTATTTTCTTCCATAAAAAACTGTGAGTAATTTTTTATCCAAATGTATTAGTATCAGCAATTCGGGGTATGGGAATCTCCACACAACATAATATTAAATGGAGTCATGTAGAACACAATGGCATGTAGAACAATCCTGATATTTATAAGGTGGAAAACTGACTAGGGAAGTATTGTTGGCGCTTTATTCACTTCTTTCAATATTCCCACAGCTCTATCGAGGAGTGTCATTCTCTTACGGTCAAAGTCTACCTTGGTCTTCGTTGGAGTCATGGTAGTTGGGGGGAATTCATTTTCATCATCTTGCATTACCTTTATTTTCATTGTGTCAAAGCCCTTTGTGGCATTGTTGACAATAATAAGGAACTTCAACATTTTGTACCACTTCCAAGAGGAGCGACAGACGTCGCTGGTTGGTTGACCGGACTTCTTTTTTCTTTCCAGGGCTTGTTCCCTCATAAACTGAGACCTGATAATTCTCCACTTGCTCTTGTAATCCTCCCAGCTGATATCAGATTTGTCGGACACCAGTGAATTGATTTGCGAGTAAGCCACCTCTTTACTGTCCCTGATCATGTAGTCCTTATGACCCACGTCCCAGAGACAAAGCCTTTCCTCATACAGCGTGATCAGCATTTCGATTTCTTCATCTTTCCAATTCCTTTCCCTTCCTTTCCCTTTTTTTTGAGCTTCACCTGCTTCAATTTCTTCGCAGTCGGCCATTTTAATTGTCAATACGTTCGCCGTTGCTAGGAAACACTATTCTTGAATGAGCGAGCGGCACTGAAAACTAATCAACATTGTTTTCATCGTGGCTAAACTGGCAAACATGTTGCGGACACAAAATTTGTGTCCGGGAAACAAAAATGTTTTTGACTTCAGGCAAAAACATTTTTTGTTTCCGAGCAGCAAAATTCGTTTCCGCAACATATGTTTCCCGCGTGGCTAAACTGGGAAACATTTGCGTCCGCAGCAATGTTTCCTTGTTTAGCCAAGCCTTTACCGTTACTTGATTGCCTCGTCACTATCAATGAAGATGGCTCACTGTCTACATCTGTATACCGTAAACCAACTCATCCGGATCAATATTTGCAGTTCAATTCACATCACCCATTGATTCATAAACTCGGGGTCATCAGGACCCTGGAGCACAGAGCTAACGTAGTCATCAGTGAAACAGCTGAGCGGGAAAAGGAAAAAGCACATATTAAAAGTTTTCTACGCAAATGTGGTTAACCAGATTGGGGCCTCCCAGAAGACGGGTGCAAGGAACAGACAGACTAACAAAACGGACCGAGGTGACAAGGGACAGGGACGGACAACAAGAGCAAACATCACGATCCCTTATGTAGCAGGTATTTCAGAGAAAATCAAGAATGCTTTTAAGGCCCACGGCATTTCTACTTGTTACAAGCCTTGGAACACCCTGAGACAAAAGCTAGTTTGAGTGAAGGACAGTGTTCCCAAAGTGAAACGAGCTAATATAGTTTATGGAGTAAAGTGTGGGGACAAGGATGGTCAGGAACGCTACGTGGCACAAGAATGAACCAGCATCGAAGACCAAGCTCTAATCCAGCACAGACCTCAGCGGTGTATACACATTTGAAATCCACTGGTCACGCATTCACTCTGACAGACGTGGTGGTCTTAGACACAGAAGAGCACTGGCACAGGAGAGGAGTTAAAGAGGCCATTTGGGAGAGAGTTGAAAACCCCTCTCTCAATAGGAAGGGAGGGCTCAGACACTCATTGTCACATACATGGGACAGGACAATGAGGCTGATTGGTAACGGCTTGTCACGTGGCACTTCTGTCACGTGACAAGTTGTCAGTTGCCTGAAGAAGACCGTTAGATATGGTCATAACGTTGTTTTGCTCATGAAACAATTTTCACTTTTAGTTCCAGATAATGATTTAAATCTACTCGAGTTAATTATTCTTCTACTGGATGAATCAAAACATTCACGCTTGTAATCTATCATAGGTTTTAAATTACTGCAAATCTTTGCCCCGCTGAATCCCATCAATGTTGACCTCGATTGACCTAGTTGTTAAATTTCAAAACGACCGCGCAGTTCTAAGCGTTTTTTTAAGCGTTACTTCTAAATTAGACTATGCTAAAAATGTTCATGTGAAAGTATCGTTACCAGCTTAACTTTGTAAGTAAAGCGGGGGTTAAATAACATTCTCACACATCTGTTCCTCCCAGGTTTTTCATCCGAAAGACAAGAAACGATGCCAAGAGAGTTAACATCAGCCGTGGTCACATCTGTTAAAGCTCGCTTCTGTTAAAGCTCAAAAGAAATAGTTTCACTTTGTCTTACATAGTCCCCCTCCCCCCTATTCAATGTTGGAAGGTAACTCAACAATTTCCCACTGAAACCATTCAGTTTTGCACAACATTGAAAGAGGGGGGTGGGGAGAGAAGCAATGAAGACTTCAAAAGTGCTAACCTTCCCAACAGTTTTGTCTAGGATTGTATGAGAGTAGGAGATCTGCTTTGAACGCTTATAACTCTCGTAGTATTTGACATATGGCTTCTATTTCCCTTATTCTGGACATGTTCTTATAACGCACTTTCAATGCATAAATAAAATCTCACAATAATGAAATTTCGTTAAAATCATCGTTTTATGATTTGGATTTCAGACTTGTGTGACGCTTCATAACGTTACTCCGAAATCCGTTCTGTTGGGAAAATATTTACTAAGAATGCCATAAAAATACATTTTTGTTGTTTGATGTTTCATTTTCGTTAAACGAAAGCTTTCTTATTTGGAGGACGTTGGAAGAATGCCAAAAACTGTTTTGTTTCAATCGATTTATCAAGAAATAGTGCGAGCAGTGCGAGAGCACTTACATTACTCACGACATCACTCTCAACATTACTCCATTTTTGAAGCCTAAAATAATGCCTTTAC
Organism: Montipora capitata; assembly: GCA_949126865.1. Classification (NCBI taxonomy): domain Eukaryota; kingdom Metazoa; phylum Cnidaria; class Anthozoa; order Scleractinia; family Acroporidae; genus Montipora; species Montipora capitata. The sequence continues at coordinate 46,554,107 of OX421445.1, read as the reverse complement.
AGCACATCTACAGATAAAATATTGAAACTGGAGTATAAAGGGTTTCAAAGGAAATAGTAGTAAAACTGTTCATGGTCATTTCAGCTTTATTTTTGGTAAATTGCAACATTACTCCATAAAGAGAGCTTAAATTGAAATAACGTATCTAATTAACCTTGTGTATACATGGTTTCAATGGAGAAATGTTGAAAATAAGTAGATACAATAGCTTTTGTCCATAATGAGAAACACATTGTACGTATCCCAGTATGCTTTACATATAACCACGTTATTGTTGCAAAATATCACATTCATTGGGCATATATTTCGCATTTTCTTATGGAGTAATGTAATGGAGTAATGTTCACATACATGTTTACTGTTCCCAAAATAGGTCAATGATTGACAGGCCATCCTACTCACGCTACTGGTGCAAAAGAAGTAATCACTCTTCATTTAGTTATTTAATGTGACTCTGTTTGAAATTAAAAGGCGCTGCTTTCAACTTGGCAAAGTGCAACTGACATTGTAAGAGTTTAGTCCGTTAACTCGTTTGACCTTTCAAGACCAGCTTTTTGGCTTTAATTAACTATCATTTAGTCTCCTCCCCTTTCTGTTCATTTACGAAGGAATATACATCATGTTATTTGCTCTGCAATTTAATACCGTATTGAGAGACCAATGCAACATGACTTCCTAACACATGTAATGAAAGTTGAAAACTTGCCTTATTTTTAACCAGATAAACGCCTAAAATTCATGATAACATGGCAAAAGGCAGTTAAATGTTAAAGCAAGCACTAATTGTGTTTGTTTTTCAAAGGAACTGTAAACGCTGAGAAAAAAGTCGTCTTTCCAATTTAAGACCACACCCAGAATTTTCAGGCAATCATAGACAAAAGTAGTTGGGAAGGTCATGTAAATGAACCACACCAGAGCTGTATTCAACCCGCTTCTGTTAAAGCTCAAAAGAAATAGTTTCACTTTGTCTTACATAGCCCCCCTCCCCCCTATTCAATGTTGGAAGGTAACTCAACAATTTCCCACTGAAACCATTCAGTTTTGCACAACATTGAAGGAGGGGGGAGGGGAGAGAAGAAATGAAGACTTCAAAAGTGCTAACCTTCCCAGCAGTTTTGTCTAGGATTGTAGTTAATTGCTGCAAAATTGAGTTAGCACCTTTCCTGACAGAGAAATCTTGAGGGTTTACAGGTCCCATACAAGAGGGTGAGAGGGGGGGAGGGTGCGAGTGTTCTTAATTCTTAAACATGTTTCAGGGAAATTAAAACAGCTGGTTGGACACTTTTGGATTAAGAATGTCGGTTAGATAAAAAGAAAGAAAGAATTTGAATCAATTATCAGGAGAAATACACAAACAGTGGTGACAAACTTAATAGTCCATGGGCCAGAGCCACTCAAATGTACCAATTCGAGGGACCAGCCAAGAGTGGTACGGATTTGAAGCTTGTCCGAAGGTGATTCCAAAAAGTCATGATATCAATCTAAAATCGGTAGCTTTTTGTATTTTTGAAGCATTGAAATCAGGTGAAAGCCCGGTTTTGCATGAAACCTAGGCTGAATTTTAAGAATTTATTTTTCGAAGTAAAAACTTTATTTATGGTATCAAAATATAAGAAAGAAGCGTTTTTCATAGTTTTATTGTGTTAGATTTGGATATTTTTCAAAAAACGACAACATAAGCAATAATTTATTATAAGCCTGTAATCGCAATGCATTATGGGTAAAATTCAAGATGGCGACTGCAACTGAGGCACGTGACTGTTTGTTTCTCGCTATTTTATTATCTTTTTTAACAAACAAATTGAAACTAGAAGGAACACTTATTATTGCACGTTAATAAATCACTATTAATATTTTAGGAGTGCTCTTAATTTTGGCAATAAAGAGTAAACATATTTACAAAACTTACAGTCATTCGAAAGGTGAATGGAGGTTTGATCATTAAATAAACTCACTCTCGCCAGTCAGAGCATTTTAAAACTATCCCTCCGGACTTAGAATAATGGAGCCTATGGCACCAAGTGTAGGCTAATGAAGGATACAGTGCTCGAATTTTCTTGTTACATTTCAAGAAGGAGATAATGAAAAAGTTAGCCATTCGAGCTCGCCAATAGCTAGAAAGTCAAGAACTGTAAGGCAGCCAGTGCAATCTTGTTATTTTATAACCCCCTGATGTAGTTGATAAATACTTTCTGCAGTGTTTCTTTACATCGCAGACGATATCTTTGTACTATGTATTTTTACTTTTGATCCAAAGGAGCCAGACGAAAAGTCATAGATGATAGATAAAAGGATAAACGACAACAGAGAGAGGAAAAATGCATAATTCACTGTTGCAATGACACGGGAGAATTCGCAACCTTAAAGGACCTCAAGTCCTGGAAAACATTTTGCAATGCTGCAACTATTCGTAACCACGAGCGGATTCTTTAGATCGCCAAAACTCTTGGAGAAGGAGAACTACCTAAAGTTACTTACCATAGGCAATGCCGTAGCATATTTATGCTGAAGAGAAACCTTGACAAGTTATCTGGATGCTAAAGAGAGAGCAAATTGTAACTCCACCGACAGTCGCAGATCTTCCATCCGACAACCCAAGGCCAATCCTAGTAGAATTTATCAGCGGGTTTGTATCTTTTGCGAAAAAGATAAATACACCAGGAATTCTTGCACAAGGGAGGAACTGATTCAGTGCGTGGATATGCGTGCCGATGAAACAATCAGGAAGGCTGCTGTAGGAATAAATGATCACAGAATCTTGGCTGTCGTCTCTAGAGAGCTTGTGGGTGCCGAAGCGTGCTACCATAAATCATGCTATCACAATTACTCCCGAAATATCCCTTTTAGTGGCGATAAGAAAGAAGGCAACGAGTATATCGAATATTCCCGTGCCGAATTGCAGGGGTATGAGAAATTGTTGAACTACATTAGAACCGATTTGCTACAAAATCCCAGGATTGTGAGATTGAGCGAGTTATATGCCCTGTTTACCTCCTTTGTTAATTCTCAAGGAGAACTAGAAATACCAGAATCCACAAGAACCCATTTCAGAAGAAGTCTTGAGAAAGAATTTAGAGATGCTATTGATTTTGAAGATCTGTATGTGAACAATCGAATTTTTGCGATTCCAAGAAATCTTTCAAGACTGGATTTAGCCAAGCAAGTTACAGAGAAGAGTAATACTATTTCGTCAAGCACTAGCGACACATCATTAACCGCCTTTAGCCTAAGAGAAGCGATCCAAGCCCAAGATACCGAAGCCACATGGCTTCCAAAACCATCTGACTTGACCGAAAATGCCGTAAACATCCCAGAGGTAGTGAAAAAGTTCTTATATACTCTTTTGACGGGTAGCACTAGCTTTTCAGGAATGGAATCTTGTTCGCCAAGGACTAATCGCCTTATGCTGTCATTAGGACAAGACCTGATATTTGCTCTAAGTGGCGGAAGGCAGAAGCCCCCGAAGCATATGTTACGCCCGTATGCCGTCAAATCTCTCACCAACAATGTTGACCTTATCCAGATCTTGAACCGATGTGGCCACGGAGTTGCCCAACTAGAAGAGATAAATACCGCACTGTGCCTTCAAAAGATGGCAGCAACTCCTGGTAACGAAGTTCCTCTTCCTGAAAACATCCGCCCATTTATCGGTACCACTCTCGCCTGGGACAACATCGATTGTCTCGAAGAAACTTTATCTGGTGAGGGCACCTCCCACCGAGTCAATGGTATCGCCGTGCAAGCTGTGCATTTTGGTCCTCAACTTCCACCCACGTCAGTACCTGCAATGGTCAAATCCAAACAGAGAAGCATAGATACAGTGGACGACGACAATCTTCCTATTTATAATGCAGGTGATCGTCGCGGCCCCCCTTCTCGAGGATATGTAGAGGTTACATCAACACAAGTAATGGAAAACGCTAGGAAAAAGAACTTGCTATGGCTTTTGGCGCGCCTTCATTCCAGTGAAGACCAAACCATTCCCAGCTGGACTGGATTCAATATTTTGGTGAGAAATGAGCATGTGGTCGCAAAGGATAGCGTTGGTTACCTACCCACTATCAACGCCCCGGCAACTGACATGTCTACCGTGTACCAAGTCCTGACAACGTCGCTTCAGATCAAAGAAACCTTGAGTCTCCAAAGCATTGTTGTTGTCTTTGACCAAGCACTGTACGCCAAAGCTACCGAGATAAAATGGAAACACAGTGCCCACTTCAATGATATTGTTTTGAGAATGGGAGTTTTTCATACCATTTGTACGTTCTTGGCGGTGATAGGAAAGGGTTTCCAGGACGTTGGTTTGCGAGACGTATGCGTGGAATCTGGATTGATTGCTGACGGATCCCTGGCAGGCGTTTTGGAAGGTCGTAGCTATAATCGTGCCAACCAGTTTCACAAGCTTATGTTCGACGCTCTTAACCGACTAGTGTGAAATGGGTTTCGGGGGTGGATTGAAGAACACCACAAAGACAAGAAACCTTGTGTGGATGCGCTTATGAAAGGACTGAAGCCACTCATTGATTCTACGTGTGAACCGGAGTTTCAGGACGTCATGAGAAGTCCCTTATTTGAAGAGGTCTCACAGCTATTTCTGTCGTATTCGCACCACCTTCGTCATAGTAACAGAAAGCTTTTGAAGTTCTGGATGTCGTATGTTGACATGGTCGAGGTGCTACTGGGACTGATAAGAGCAGCTATGGAGGGAAACTGGTCAATGCACCTCTCTTCTCTCAGAGGAATTGTCCCCTGGTGCTTCACGTATGATAATGTCAATTACGCCAGGTAACTCTCAGCGTATCTCTCGGAAATGTCTCATCTTCCCAAGGAGCACCCAGACGCGTTCGAGTATCTAAGTTCGGCAGGACTTTCTGTTCAGCTCAGCAACAGCAATCCTTTTGGGAGAGTACCTCTTCACCAAACATGTGAAGAGAAAGTAATTAAGGACACTCAAACCTCAGGAGGCACGAAAGGATTCAGCCTAAAACCTAGCACCATAAGCAAGTACTATTTGGTGGCGGAATATCGAAGCACGTTCCTCAGACAACTCAAGGACATGCTGCATATCAACAGCTCTTCTTCGAAACACAATGACTTACAGCACTCAAAGATCACGCGCGATGAACCTGACGTTAATAACATAATTTCATTACTACAAGATACTTGGCTAAATCCCTTCAACCCCGACCTTCAAGATCTTGTCTGTCTATCGACTGGATATGTCGCCTCTTTTGAAGTAGAGGATGAACAGCGTCTCGAATGTGATCCGCCAAATGTAAAATTCCACGACATCTTGAAGAAAGCCAAGCTCAAGACCTTTACTGACCTCAACAAGAAGATAAAGGTTAAAGCTTCTAACAACCAGGAAGTTGTTCTTAAAGCCAAGAGAAGATTGTTTGCACAAATGATTGTAATCGCAGACAGCAGAAATTTGCAGATGAGTGAAGTCCTCGCCCATCCTCTCTGACCACTCCCATGGACACTGGCTAAGCCAGATGACACGTTGCGCAAGACGAATAAAGCCTCCTTGGCAAAGGAACTCCAGAAGAATGTACAAGCAGCAGATGTTATTCCTCAACCCTCAGCATGCTTGATAGATGGCATGGCTTTAGTTCAGCGTCTAAAAGGTGACCAGAAAACATTTGCTGAGATTGCCGAGTCTCTATTTAGCATGGTGTGAGACGAAGGCACTTCAGGGGACAGAATTGATGTCGTATTCGATGATTACCGAGACAACTCAATAAAGAACGCAGAACGAGAGAACACAGGGGAAGGTTGAGGAAGCCAGTTTCGTAACCTCCAAGCTGATCACATGATCAAACAATGGCGAAAATTCCTGTGCGGTTCACGTAACAAGCAAGCATTGATAGTCTTTGTAACTAAGGAATGGCAGAAGGAAAAGTATGCAGACAAATTATCAGGGAAGACGCTCGTGGTCACCTGTGGCAGAGAAGCCTACCAGTTGTCATCCGGAGTGGTTGAATGTCTGACTGATCTCGACTCATCTCAAAAAGAAGTGGACACCAGCTTACTGTTGCATGCAGCTCATGCCGGGAGATCAAAGTTTGTTGCGGTAATAATCGTGTCCGAAGATACAGATGTCTTGGTACTGTGCTTGGCTTTCAAGAGTTTTACTCCGTCCTCCATGTTCATCAAATGCAATTCCCAGACAAGAGTAAAGTACTTAGATGTTTCAAGGATAGTCAAGCGAATTGGAGCAAGTACATGCAGATCATTGCCGGGATTCCATGTGTTTACTGGCTGTGATACAGTTAGTGCGTTTCAGGGATGGGGTAAGGTACTAGTGTTTCGGATCATGGCACAAAATAAAGGGTTCCAGGAAGTATTCCAGGGACTTGGAAGGCAATGGCAGCTGTCTAACGAGCACTATCGTGACCTCCAGAGGTTTACCTGTGCTATGTACTGCAAGAATGCCGGAACAAATGAAGCCAATGAGCTACGATACCAGTTGTTCTGCTTGAAGAAAGGGGATGTTGATTCCAATGAGCTACCTCCCTGTGATGACTCACTTCGCAAGCATGCTCTGAGAGCTAACTACCAGGCTGCAATTTGGAAACGAAGTCTTGAACGATGTCTCAAAATACCTTCGCCTCCTGGATGTGGCTGGTGATTGATTGGATGGGTGCTCTACCAGCCCCGAAAGCAGTTCTGGAACTGTTGTCTTGCCAATGCAGCAGGTCCTGTATGCTTCCATCATGCTCCTGCATGGCAAATGGCCTGAAATGCACTGACCTCTGTCGCCTTCGGGATTGCAAAAACAGGTGCGACGATGATGACGTCATGCTTGATGATGGAGATGACGAAGACCATGACGATGAGAGCTGCGATAGCAGGTAAGGCTTTTGTTATGAAATATCCTGTCGCCTTTAAGGAAGTAAAACTAGTTACAGGGAAAAATACATCCTTAGTTTTGCTGAATCAGCTGTTGCGTATCACTTGTGTGAGCCATAGTCATCAGCAAGTTTACCAGTAAGCTGGTTTAATTTTAGCAGTAACAGAATGTTTTTCTCTTCTAGTGAAACTGATGCTTGAATTGTATGAAACTAGTATAAATGGTGTTCTGCGATGGGTGCGTAAAAGGCAGACTGTCGTGGACGGGGACGTTTATCAGACTGACTTAAGGGAGATCATTACAGGGTATAGCTAATCAGATTATGACTGATGTAAACGCTCTTAATAACTGTTAATATTCTAGTTCGTCGAAAAAACATACAAACTATTCGGCGACATATCCAATGGGGCTGTACAAGGGAAAGTATCCTGTTTCCTTGGTAACCGTTTTCATGGTAACCAAATCAGTCAAATATTTTTTGAAATGAATAACCAATGGGGTACCATAAAATGTCCAAGTATAGTTTGATTTCTGCTAAATGGTCAAAAGATACGAATTTTTCGATGCGTTTCCCTATTTATAAATATAATAGCAGTTTCTTGGCAACTATTGACATTCACTGTGAAGCGATATTTCACTGATATCACTATATGTTGTAATATGTTATGATTTGAATACTTATTAAATTGAAACATAGAATTTGGGGCATTATGAGTACATCAAAGTTACAAAGCAAACTTCATGATTTTGCTATGCGTAAAAACAAGCATTCAAAGACAAAAAATACCGTTTCTACGGTATCCGTTGCCATGGCAACGAAATAAACACTCGTGACTTGTTGGAAAGAAAGGTCTAATAGATATACATAACATATCCAAGTATCACTTCTTGTGGATATCATGGTCCAAAGATATTAATTTTTTAATGTCAAGCATCATGCAAAAATTGCCGGATTTTTTATCCTACCAAATTTCAGCTCATTTCACTAAAAAAAGCTACCGATTCAGCATTGATATCATGGATTTTCATAAACTTAAATAAATGTAGATTAAAAAAATCGATGATAGCACTGGTCCCTCCAATTGGTACAAAAAACCCCTATTTTGGGGGTCTTGGCCCAGGAAAAAGCAGACTTTCCACAATGAGCGTATTGTTTTGAAAGAAAATGGTGGTGTTATTAGAGAACAAAAGAAAGTCGCTGAGGTTTTGCCAGAATATTTTTCACGCTCTCAGCACACTGATTTCAATCAAGTGCCCCCAAAGTCATACCAGACAATAAAAGTTCATCAATCCCGCCCCTTCACCTTAACAAACACAAGTCCTGGAGAAGTGAAGAGAATTATGAAGAATCTTAAGACAAACAAAGCTACTGGTCATGATCAAATTCCAGCTCGAGCCGTCAAAGAATCAGTTGAAATTCTGTGTCAGCCTTTCAGCTGCTTAGTGAATTTTCTATTTGAAAGGGGAAAAGTGCCTTCGAGTTGGAAACTAGGTGAAATTGTCCCCGTCCACAAGAACAACTGTACGTTAACAAAGACTAACTATCGCCCTATAACAATCTTGCCGGTCTTATCCAAAGTTTTTGAAAAACTCGTTCACTCAAGACTTGCTTCACACTTTGAAGATGTTTATCATAACAATGTCTATACATATAGAGATTGTCATGGGTGCGACACAGCTATCCTTAGCTTAACTGAACAATTCAAGAAAGAATTAGATAATCACAAAGTTATTAGTTTGGTGTCTATGGACTTGTCAAAAGCATTTGACACCCTTCCCCATAATCTTATTGTCAAAAAGCTTGAGGATTACGGAGGAGACTCAAAAGTTATCAACCTCGTTACGAATTACTTAAGCCACAGACAGCAACGTGTTAGATTGAGTGGACACAACTCTTCTATGAAAACTATAATGAAGGGTGTCCCACAGGGATCAATCTTGGGTCCCATTCTCTTTAATATTATCATGAATGACCTGTCGTATGCTATAGATAAATGCACACTATTTATGTATGCTGATGACACTCAATTGTTTAAGTCTGCGGAAGATATCGACCAGGTTGAACATGCCATAAATTCCGATCTGAAAAAAGTTGATGAGTGGTATGAATTCAATCAAATGAAAAGAAACCATTCAAAATATCAAGCAATCACTTTTTGAAGGGTCGAGAGAATTCCTGTGCTGACCTGTGAATGAGCCGTTATCCCTATTCAAGACGAAATGGAACTCCTTGGCGTCACTATCGATAATAAGCTTAAGTTTGAGGGACAGATTCGTAAAATCTGTCGTTAAGTTAGTCAACAGATTGCTGTTCTCAATCGTTTGAAGAAAACATTGCCTTTTGAACTGAGGTTAGATATATATCGAGCTTTCATTGCACGGCATTTCAATTATTGCTAAGAGTCGTGCCATCACTGCAGTAAAAGAGGTTGCGCCAAACTTGAAAAAACTAATGAACGAGCCCTTCGCTTTGTGACCCATGACAAGTCAACTACGTACAAGGCGATGTTAAAACAACTAAACCTGCTGTCCCCACTTAATCAAAGAATTGTTAACATGGCCACCGGTGTCTACAAAGCAATCCATGGGTATAAAGTCCCTAAAGGAATAGGAGAGCTATTGCATGAACGATCAACTAATTATAATCTTAGAGGAAAACATATCCTTGAGCTACCCAAAGTGAATACAACCACCTATGGACTTAAATCGTGGCGTTACACTGCAGCTAAGATTTGGAACGCTCTTCCCGATCAGTTCCGTGCCGCTAATAACATTGGAACATTTAAGAACTTAATGTCTAACATGGATTTCTCAAATTTTATATTTTAATTGCGCAAATACTTGTAGATACTTATTGCTTAGTTTATGATCTTGTGATCCACTCTTAGTTTTGATATATTTTTAATTGTACATATATTTTTATATAGGTTTGTATGAGCTATGTTCTCTTTTTATTATGTTTCGTTTACTTATTTATTTATTTTTCGTGGTATGTCTGTGAAGTAGCTAATAGATAAGAACATTTACCACGTAAAATAAAGGTATTGTATTGTATTGTATTGTATGGACTACCGTAAACATCCATGTATAAGCCGCACTTTTTTTCACAAAACTGAAGCCATAAATCAAGGGTGCGGCTTATCCATGGATACATCTGTGTTTGGAGTTTTAAAAAACCTAATTAATATTCATACAACTTCTTAAGATCTCAGTAAAGAAACATAAAAGAAACTGCATGTTGCTGTTGTTCGTTGACTTTTTAATGAGTGGTGGCTCCTAAAGGAGCCGTTTGTGTCTTCGAGTGTTTATCGGCAAATCTTGCTCTCCAAGAGTTCTTTCAAGCGATTAATTTTCGTTTTACTTGACACCGACCTACAAGGAATCTCCATTCCTCTGCACAGCTGTTTGCAGTGACGTCTTCGGCCAGTCACTTCCACGCACATCTTTCCGCCATGTGCGATAAAATACCACAAAATTCGTGAGTACTCGCGAGGTAAATGGCTGACTGTTTCGTTGTCCTTGACCACCTTCTCGGCAAATTTGTCGACTGCATTATCAAGCTCCTGTTCTGCATGAATTTTTTTGCCTATTGCGGGTACATCTTTATAGACGTGGTCATGATATCCAGGCCCTGGCCCAGACTCCTCCCGACATTTAAAGCTTGGCTACTAAGCACTCGTTCGTTTTGTTTCAATATCGAAGGAATTTCAACTTTATGGTGAAACCTTGCGGTAGCCTCGCAGCTCTTACAAGGTCTCACCTGATTGGGAGACCACCCTAACCCTTAACAAAAGAACAAATAACAGAAACATGGACCCTAGGCCTAAAACCTAACCCTTTTGTTTTAGGCCTAGGGTCCATTGTTTCTGTTATTTGTTCTTTTGTTAAGGGTTAGGGTGGTCTCCAATCAGGTGAGACCTTGTAAGAGCTGCGAGGTGACCCGAAACCTTGATTGTTTGTCCTTGTTGGTTTATAGCAATAGAACGTTACTGGAACTTCAAACTTTATTTGTATTACATTTTTTTCCGAAATCTGCACTTCTAAATTTGGGGTGCGGCTTATACATGGACGTTTACAGAATAATGTATTTTTTTCCTTGACGTTTCATATGCTTCTTAATAGATCCTCAGAATTGATCGCTAATACAAAATTTGAATTTATGTTTGTAAAATTACTAACTTATCAACTATTAATAATTTTTGTCACCTCTATTGTTATTTCGTTAGTAATTGCATATGTCTAAATCAAAATTTGCATTAGCCGTCACTTCTGAGGATGTACGAGGAGCAAACGAAACGTCAAGAAAAAAACTGGCTCTTCATTCAAGTTCGTCTTCATTGCAGATACAAAATGATTCGATACTTACGGTTCCCGTTGGTATATTATTTGCATATAGTAACATTAAACTTGTCAGTTATTACCACGAATTCACTGTGGTCTTTGATTAAATTGATTTCTTGAAATAGAAATAGTACGTTTGGTTAATTATTATTCACTTCAGAAAATACTGAGGTTTGGAGGCCATAAAACTAGAAATTCATAGTAATGCAGTGACACAATATTCAGTATTCCAATGTCTATCTTCAAGCAGCCTCATTCAGTAATACAGTGGAACCAAGCCATACGACCACCCCGTTATTACCACCACTTTTTGCGGCCCGAACAAAAGCGCACTCATTTTCTTATCTGAAAACCCTGTTAATCTGACCACCTCGTTATTATGACCAACAACCACTTTTTGGAGTCCTCAGTCGTTAACTACCGCGTTAATACGACCAGTCAAAATGCTTGGTGGGGCTGCTGAATGAAAACAGACACACTCTGACAAACAATAACGCATCAATATTTTATTGAATGTTTTTTAGCCAAAGGTGTTAGTGGTTAGCATGACATCTG
>OX421445.1:46522358-46537358 GCA_949126865.1 Montipora capitata | reverse complement strand
TGAATGAAGAAATTGTTAAATTTAGACTATCATTACCTGGACATGGTAGGACAACAGTAGGGAGTACAAGCCTAAGCAGTATATAGATACTGTAAAGTTAATTCGTAAGGTGGCTGAAAATGCACATACATTCTCTTCAGCAGAAGACATTGAAAAAATACTTCCTTTCTTTAGCCAAAGTCATGCCATTTCAGTATCGAATATTGTTAAACAATTCCTTCAGAAAGTGTGAAAAACAAAGTCTCAAGTTGTATCATCGGTATAAAATAATCAGATAGCTGAGTTTGTTATTACATGAGTCGATTTCCCATGCTGTTTTGCATAAGGCATGGCTTCTATCTGTTGTGGTTATACTCGTTAATATTGTCATGTTAATTTTCAGTAAATGAGATACAGTATGTTTACGTATTAAAGACATGTAAATGTAAATGTGCGCTTAGTTGACCGCTCCCTACAAGGGCTTTTCAGGATCAACCGGCTCAACGGGATCGGACCAAATGCATGTGAACGTACCCATGGCTGCGGCCATACGATACATGTGTGATTTCGGAGCACCTCAAACCCAGCCAGATGTAATTGACTGGGATTCGATTTTCAGGAGGGAGGAAAACCGGAGTACCGAAGAAAAACCCTTGGAGTCAGGTTGAGATTGACTGAAACTCAGCCCACATACGACCCGAGACCAGAGTTGAACCTGGGTCACAGAGATGGGAGGCACAATTGATGACCACTAAACCACCCTGACTCCCCAAATACATACATTACAACTGCGCGTGGGAATGAAACATCATCAAGTAAGATTTTGAGATCATTGCACTTATGAATGCTACTTTTGCAGTAACAAAAGGAAAGCCCGAAAAATTCACTCTATCATTATTGATGGGTTCAGTTACATGACCATCCCCCAGTTGGCTTGATCGGCTCAACTGATAGAACACTGCACCGATATCGCAGAGGTCATGGGGTTAAATCTGTGCAAGCCTCATTTTTCAGTCTTTCCTATCATTACTGCTTAGTAGCGTTCATAACTACAATGAGGTGAAAACTTAAGTAGTATGTTTTTAACCACCGCCTGAGTGTTATTTCTTATCAAGATAAAAGTCTATTTAGATTCTTTGAGAACTTCTAACAATAATTTAGGAGGAAATCTTTTTCGTAAAATCCTTCCTGCCTGTTTACTTTTTATTACTTTTATGTGGGACATCCCAATCCGGGTTAACCAAGGTTTCTATTTGCAAAATGGGATGTTCCGAAATGCCTATCCCTCTACTTCTGATGATGCATAGAAGTACTATATAGATTTAGCCAAGTCTAAAAGCAGAACTCCCTGGTTATTTATTCTTACTGTCTGTAGGGTTTGTGTAAATAAAAACCGATATCACATGAATCACGAAGCGATGAGTGAGACATCGGTTTTTCCAGTGAAGTTTACTTTGCAATTCACCAGTTTAGAAATAATTTTTTCTTAAATCGCATGACTTTTAGAAGAAAACAAGCACATCCTCAGCGAGCGAATGGAAAAGGAAAAAAAGCCATTTCAGAGTCAACTGTCAATAGCCAGCGAATAGGAATGATGCTAAAATTAGAAGCCACAAAAACAACTTTCTCAGTTTAAGGTCAAAGAAGAGTTTTGCTGATGTACTTTATTCCACTTTATCTCTGAAAACAAGATCATTCACATTTTGATGTATTTCATTGAAACACGCCAGGTTGGCTTGGTACAAGAATTGGCAAAATACGGCAATGCAACCTAGAAAGAACGAACTTCAAACACTTAAATAACGTTTGGGTGCTTTAAAAAAACTTCTGAAAACACAAGCTAGTAAGGTTTTCCCCTAATTTTACCGGGGACAAGAACTCATTGCGAATACGTGTTTATAACATAAGGGCAAAATTTTCTTGTCACTGTCAAGCCACAACGGAAACCAGTTGGGCAAACGGATTAAAAAAGCACTTGTTCCCTCGCATTTTAGAGGAAAACAAACAAACAAATCAACTTTTTCTTTATGTCCAAAAGAGTACAGATTATTTTATTTTATTCCAGTTGACAATAAAAATTCGATTTTCATTCCTGAACAAAGGAAGAACTGATTAAACCACTTTTAAAAATACGCATCCACTTTAAAGAACGCATCCGTAAAAATAACAAACAGTTTAGTGCCCAAGGAAAGAATTTGTGGAGTAACTTCGTCCCCTAAGTATGGTATTCTGTTTTGTCGTTGCTGTTCTCTTTCACTCTCCTTTCGTTTCTGTTCTAGACATAGGTCCTCCAGGCATCATGTAACCTCATCAGAGCTTCTAAAGATATGCCAAAAATTGCAATACAGAGAAAAAAAGCAGCTCTAAGCAAATTTAAAATAAACACTCAGCTTTAAGTTTACATCCTGCCAATGCTTGACGTGAACAACTGCGTAGCCACCAGTGTAGACCACAGATATGATATGTCAAACTAGATTGAAACCAGTGAAAAATGCAGAAAAAACATCTGCCAAGCAGTTTTCCTCCTGAACACGGAAAGCGTTGACTGTGTAAGAACTTTCTTTCAAGTAGTATGGCTGTGTAGCCGCGTTGAGCCACAGAAAGTGCGCGAAAAATGAAGCCTTGCTTATGTTCAAATGAATTAACCTGGGTTGAGCCTGCAATCCAATCGAAAACCAGTACCTGGTCAGCAGTCAACTTCAAAAAAACACCTGACCTTGGTCAGCTCTAGGCCTGAGCCCGTGATATGGTCAGCGGATACCTTGTTTTGACAGGTGCCAATTGATCAAAAGATGGATGTCCAATATCAAAGATGTATGCTCTAAACTAGGATGATACTGGTCACATTGGCATACATAGAGGGGTGGACATACGAATGGTTGATGACGTCATGGCTATAAAACCAAGATTTCTCGCATCAATGGGTTACGATATTTTCTTAACAATGGTGCTGCGCGCCCGGAGCTCCGCTACTATGGCTTAGAAATCAGAGCATTTCAACTACTCGAATTCCTGAAGAGGGAGTCCAAGATCTGCCAAGGATGGTTTTTTTTAATACAGGTGTGAAAATTGTGAAGCGCTTGGGTAAAGTACTATTCTATCTTTGAAACTGCGCTTTGCGTCCGAAAGCAGGCCCTTGAAGTCTTGGCCTGGCCTAGTGGATACTACCGTGATGTCATCTAAATTAAAAGAAATCATGTTTTATCCAGCCACTTAAGTTTGCATCTACATGTAATGGCATACTGCCTCCACTTTCTTATTTTCCTCTTATCTTTGTCTTTCCTGTCTGTTTTAGTGTACCTGATACTTCTCCAATATAATATAAAAAGTTCAAGCTATTTATGGAACTAACTTTCCCAAACATCCCAGTGTAACACAGTGATTCCATTGCCAGACCATCATTTAACAACGATTTGTTTTTCAGAAATGACAACGTGACACTTGCTGAAAGGGTGGAAAATCAAAATGTAAAAGTAAATATAAAACACCCATTAAGCTAATGGCTTAATGACATTTTTGTGAAGGGCTAATTTCCTGGTTGTTTGTTTTATCTGCATCTGGGATGGAGATAGGAAAATAGTTAGAATTCCTTCCAGGCTCAAATCATGCAATCAATGCTTTGTGATTCATTGTTGGTTCAGATAGCAACGCATGAACAACGTCAGTCTTTGACTCAATTTTTTGGTGATCTTGAAAGTTCTATGCACCGTGTTAAGGCAAGTACACTATTTTGTTATTCCCCCGTAGCATGCGTTGCGCTTACGTGTAATCTTCTCTCTCGATGTGTAGTTATGGCTGAACCTCGGGTTTTGATTTTGGGGCACATCTTCATCAGGCGTTTGCATGAGTTTGTTCGTCTGCCTACAAACGCTTTACGGGAGGATTTTGACATCACCACCCCTATGAACCTGCGCTGGCATGGAGTAGGGGAAGGAACTGTGGCCAAAGTCATATGCTACGATTTGGAGATCTGACATTATTATTATTCTCCAGTTGGATATGAACGATATCAGTGATCGTTCAATCCGTTCTGCTCTAACTGTCAGTTCACAGTTAGAAGACCTAACAAAGCTATTACATGAACAATTTGGCGTAACCGTGGTTTGCGTGTGCCAAACTATACTAAGAGAGAACGTGCACTTAAACGTATGCATTCGCACATTGTCCTGCAGCCCCTTCCATTTTCATTTTACTGGAAACACAGGGGATTTGGGAGGACAACACAGTCATTCTTATTGCACGATGGAGTTCATCTGAACCAACATGGACAGTTTAAACTTTATCGATGTTGAGTTTGATCCAATCACTTCAAGTGTTTAATGATGTACATAGTTAGAGTCTTAGATCTGTACTATAGCTCATTATTTCCTCTTTATTGGACATACCGCCTAGTTAAATATTGTTTTGCATTGGTACTTGGCAGTGTAATTTGCCATTGTACTCACAACGTATTGTTTGTCCTTGATCCTTGTTTGGACGGTCACAGTCGATTTCATGCTTTGTCTCCAAATGAGTGGGCTGCCTGTGTTGCATGCCATAGCACTCGGAGTCCCAAGCTATTTGTATGTATTTGAGGATACGAGCATACGATCTAATGACAATTCTTAATTTCAATACCTCATTTATTTGACCTGTGGCAGTTATTGCGATACAACTACAGATTAAGCGTAACACAAGAACATTAATACGTTTGGATAAATTAACAATCTCTCTTTTTTCCGCGACGTTCTGGCCCTTCTGCCTCTACAGTAAACAGCATGGCAACCAGTACCTCTAATCAACAAGACGGCACGATGCAAGTAAATGTTACAGCGCTGTCCAGTGCCCTTTCTCTGGCTGTCCAAAAGGCCGTCCAGGACGCGCTACGACCACCACCGTCAGTAACAACATCAACTAACGCAGCATTAATGTCGACCGTAGTGTCCGCCCTCGTGCCTACTACCGCCTCGATAGTCCAGAATTCCATTGTGCACGCGAAGCAAGCTATTTCCGGGACTTCTGGAGGTAATATTGTATCACCTAACGTGCACAGTATGCCCACCACACCCCTTTTCTCAAGCGTTGCCATCCCACTTGGAAGTGCAGTGAGCGACAAAATATAATCAAAAATTTGGGCTAACAAATTTGTACACCTTGGAGCCCGGCTCCAAACCACGGTTCAACAAGAGCGTTTTACTGTTGGGCTTTCGGCTACACGCAATGGCAAAAAGCCGTAGGTTACATTAGAGCCAGCTAGCGCCCCACGTAAATTGAATAGTATTCAGCAGTGGATCACGGCGTTCCACACGTTTATGGTCATTTATTGCCTCAAGTTCGCGGGGGACACGGCCGCTTTGCTAAAATATTGTAAGACCGTTCGTGCCATTGCAAACAAAAACGGGAACTGGGCTTATTATGATGAGCAATTTAGACATTTGCGTCAGTCCGCCCCCGATAGGTACCCTTGGGAGGAAGTCCAGTGGGAGTTATGGCTCGAGGCCACTTCAGTTAACTTGCCTTCTCATCCCCAGAGAGGTAACCTTCCCGCCGGGCGAGTCAGAAAATCACGACAAATCCCTCTCATTAAAGGCACATGCTTTAACTTGAATAACGGGAGGTTCTGTTCAGGGTGTTCCTTTACCCACAACTGCTCCCGATGTGGAGGTAAGCACGCAGCCACCAACCTCGAGCATTAAGCCCAGTGGAACAACAACGGGCTAGCGCATCTACTAGAGAGCAATCCAGTCACCCCCGTAAGAATTGACCGTCTCACTTCAGTTATGCGTGATTACGACCCCTTTTTTAAAAACTTTTGATACAAGGCTTCTCATATGGGCTTCATATTCATTACTCTAATTTAAGATCAAGCTTCGAATCTCCAAATTTGGTTAGTGCCCACGATCAGCCAAACATCGTAACGGATAAATTACACAAGGAAATCAAAGCTGGTCGGGTTGCAGGCCCATTTAGCGCCCCGCCGTTCGATAATTTTGTCATGTCACTGTTAGGAATCGTCCCTAAGAAAGCACCCAATGAGTTTCGACTGATACAACATTCGGTAAATTCAGGAATCCTGGTAGACGTTTCTTCGGGTACACTATGCGTCCATTCAAGATGCAATAGTGTTTGTAAAACGTTTAGGAGTTGGCTGTTATCTCGCTAAAACTGATATCAAATCTGCCTTTAGAATTATTCCGATTCAACCAGAGGACTATCCTTTACTGGGGATGAAGTGGCGGGGGAATTATTACTTCGATCGCTGCCTCCCAATGGGCTGTAGGTCATCGTGTGCCATTTTTGAGCGATTTAGTATGGCACTCGAGTGGGCCGCCAAGCAAATCTTTCAGGCCGATGAGATAATACACGTTTTGGATGACTTTTTGTTAATAGCCAAAAGTAAGCAGTCTTGCGAAAATCTACTGTCACAGTTCATTTCACTTTGTAACTATTTAGGCGTTCCCATTGCGCCCGAGAAAACCGTAGGACCCGAGACCGAATTGCCTTTTGTCGGGATTACTCTAGATTCTATTCGCATGGAAGCTTGATTGCCGGAGGAAAAACTCGAAAAATGTCACGCAATGCTGCTGGATTTTTATAAGCGGCATAAAGTCACGCTACGTGAACTTCAGTCATTAATTTCTCTTAAACTTTACATGCTCAGTGGTTTTGCCGCGTAGAGCCTTCTTACGGAGGCTAATCGATCTTACGAGAGGAATTCGAAGGGCCCATTTTAAAATCCGTTTAAACAAAGACGCCAAAAGTGATTTAATCGTTTGGCTATCGTTCTTGGAGCAATACAATGGTCGCACATTTTTTCTGGATGAAAGAATGTCCGCTTCACGATATGAAATTACTTCAGATGCAGCCGGTTCTAAAGGATATGGGGCTTTATTTAAAACACATTGGTTTTATGGTAGTTGGCCCAAGTCTTGGCAATCACTGAACATCACGGCATTAGAATTGCTTCCTCTCGTAATTGCGTTACATATATGGGGGGATCAATTGGCGGATAAATGTGTGACGTTTGTGACCGATAACGCTGCCTTAGTGGACATAATCAATAAGCAGACGTCTAAACATAAGATCGTTATGATTCTCATCAGGGATATGGTGTTAACTACTCTTAAATTCAATATTTTCTTTACGGCTCGTCATCTTCCAGGGAAGCTTAACGAGCGCGCCGACTTAATCTCCCGTTTTCAGATAGAGCGGTTCAAGGCAATATCCCCTGGAATGGAGGAGTTCCCAACGCCAGTTCCCGAGAACCTTCAGCCCAGGGATTGGTCGCTTCTCAATTCTAGTCTAACATCCGGATCTCAAAAAGCGTATCAGCGTGCGTGGACGTGTTATCGGCAGTTTCATGCTAGGTTCTACAGTGCAGGCTAGACCCAACTAATCCCTGCGTCAATTGACGCCTTAGCCTTATTCATTTCGTACCTTAGTTGCAAAAAATTTGCCGTTGCTACTATTCACTCATATGTCTTGGCCATCGGCTATGTTCATCGTCTTAGGGGTATTGGTGACCCAACGAAATCCTTTTTGATACAAAAGCTGTTGACGGCAACTAGCCGAAATAGAGTTTCCAATATCCGACTGCCAATATCGCGTCCATTACTTCACCTATTAGTAAGTTCGTTGTGTTCGACTAATTCCTCGGAGGCACAAAGGAAGCGATATCCTGCAATGTTTACGATGGCTTTTTATGGTTTCTTTCGCATCGGAGAGCTAGCGGCCAAAAATGTGGATTCGGGCGGGGATGTTCTGCAATATGACGATCTTTGTTTTATATCATCAAACAGGAGCATAAGTATGGCCAAGTTGACAATACGAAAATTCAAACACAACACAGCGAATAAAGCCTTTGAAATCCTAATCGCAAGAGAAAATTCTGTGTTAGTTTGCCCAGTACAAACACTACTTGATTACTGTGGCATGAGAGGCACTGCTTCTGGTCCTCTATTTTGTGAAAGTGATCTGCGCCCGGTCACCATCAGCTCGTTCAATACTGAATTAAAACGTTGCCTTGTTTTTTGTGGTTTAGACACGAGCCGTTACAAAGGCCATAGTTTCCGCATTGGAGCCGCAACTCACGCTTCCAAGCAAGGTTTCTCTGATTCCCAAATTCGCAGACTTGGTCGCTGGCAATCTGATGCGTTTAAAACGTACCTACGTTCAGGTGCCTTGTCTGCTAATGCCCAAAACAATTAAAGCTGCTAATTTTGACGTCCCTGATTTAGTTCAGACAAGGGCTACTATTTCATGGGCATTTCTAAATACTCTAGCATAGTGCAGTCATGGGCTGCTATTCTTGCTAGATCAGGGCTATCAATCATTTGCATAATACTTAGTGTTAACTGTACACAGTACACAGCAAGGCAAAGGTTTGTTCAGACATGGGCTGCAGACTAACTGTCTTGTCCACGGGTTGCTAAACTATCCACGCTTGGATCTAAGTTTAAAGTTATGATTTTACAAAGCATAGGTCTGTTCAGACATGGGCTGCAGGCCGTTGCTTTTCTATACGATAGTTCTATTTGTACCTGTCGTTCAGGCATGGGCTGTGACGTATTTTTGCATTTATTTGCTGGTAATCGCTTTTCGCGTAATCTGTTTGTTGGCCAGTGGGGTGGCCACAGGTTTGTGGCTTATGGCGGGTTTTTCCCCCACCTTTGATGTTTGAGATCTAACAAGTTACAGTTTCTGTATATTTAATGCTTATCATTTATTAAACCGTCACGCTGGTGGCATATTTACTCCAAATCCCAGTAGTTGTCATCTCTCTGCGCATCAAACTAGCCGCCAACAAGCAGATCACGCAATTAGTTCTGTACACGATGATTAGCCCTGAATGAAAATAGATTTTAAACGCGTGCTTGTACAGTCAACTTAGTATCTCATAAGATGAATTGCAAATGTTCTTTAGGTTGGTTCACAAATAAGATAAATTAAACAAAATATGTCAACAGGATACATGTTCAGTAACAAACAGCACTTGAGCTGAAGCATGCGAATAGCAGTACAAGTTGCCTAATAATAATAAGTATCCTTTAAGAATCATTGTTTATAAACAGTTTCATGCAAAAAAAAACAACAACAACAACTACGGACTCTAAAAATCTCATAGAATGAAGAGTATGATTCGGAAGTGGAGAGTTTGACGACCATTCACATATTTTACACAGGAGGCCTATGCGGACAGACCGTTAGCAGGCTCAGAATGGCTAGAACTTTAATTACCATGAGTACCGTATTTACTAGCCTGTGAAATCTAACAGGCGCCATGGTGCTATTAATTTTTTGTGTGTCAGATGCGGTGCTTAATTGAGGGCGGTGCTTGCTGGACAACCAAATCAGACAAAAAATTCTTTTCTTTCTTTTTTCATTAAGAACGCATATTGGACAGTTATCAAATATATATATATATTTTCCTGTTTTCTACGTGTCATGTGCCTTATATGAATTGTTCTTCTTTCTGTTTAATCAATTTCAATTTTGCTGTCTTCTTCTTGATCTAAGTCCAACAGCTCGTCAGTAGGAGGGCACGCCTTTTCTACTTCTGAATCGGTGCTTGTTTGAAAAGGATTTGTCTCCGGTTCCTTTAACATGTCTAACCGGGAACGGAGCATTGCTCTCCCATCACTACAAGGTTGTCCCTCCTTGAAACAATGAATTTTGTCGTCTTCTGAATCGTCTACAGAGAGGTTCAGGGCACAGCTTGTGAAAGAATTGCAGATTATGTTGGTGGATAGCTCGGTCCAGGCGTCAATAATCCGTTGCAGAATAGATGGTCTTGCATGGGAGTGCACTCATATCATCAGCAGCCGGCTCTTCATGAAAAAACTGCTGCCAGCCATTCATAAACAGGTCTTGAAAGGCTCATTCCAACTGACGTCTGACATCATCCTCGATGTGACGTTCGTAGGAATCCTAGGCTAACAGCCTACATTTAAGCGCAAATGCTCCAATAACAGAGTCAAGACAGACTTTATCAATCTGTTTGCTGAAGTTTCAACAAGTGCTCGATGTTGGTAAACTGCTTCAAAACTGAAACTTCTCGCTTTGCCACCAGGGTTTTCAGTTTAGTTGCATTGGCCTTTGCGGCTGGCCAGACTGATACTGTTGCCATTTTGTGACCAGTTGTCTTCAGAATGATAGATGTCTTCCTGGCTGTGTCGTTGTGTCTGTGCCGTTGCATACCATGCTTACCATCTCTGCCTCCAAATCGTGCAGTTCGTTTGGCGCTGGCTGATAAAGGCGCCTCTCCGGCACACCAACTTGTGATCAACATCAAACGAGACTCCACATACGGAAACTGACGGTGTGCCGGCGATTTCCCAATCATATCTTACCTTGCTCGCGTCTCTAAACTCAATCTTGCTAAGATTGAAATCCATCCCCTTAATGGGAATAACTGTCAGCAAGCTTGATGCCCCCTTGTCCATCACCAGATAAATAAGTTCTATAATATAATTCTACTCTATACTACTATTACTTATAATAATAATAATAATAATAATAATAATAATAATAATAACAATTATAATAGTATTCAACTGTCAAGAAGTGGAAGAAGAACAACATAGGCAAATACAAAGAGCAGCAATGACAAAATGGAGATCTGCATCATGAATGCTACAATATCAAGTCCTGATGAATATTATCAGAGTAGATAAGAGCATATATTGCAGGTAAAATCCGTTCTCAGGTTGAGTCCGTTTTTACCTTATAGGTTAAACTCGAGATCCTCATTTTGCCTAGGTTGAATTATTCACTCTACCTAGATTAAACACCCTCTAAACAGGATTGAAAAAACCCATACCTTCCGTCCTCAAGCTCTGTGTTACGCATCACAACACATCTTAATTGTTTGGTATCATCTTATCGGTTTCTATATTCATACACTTATTAATTCAGTCTCAAGATTACAATATAGAAAGGGACCAAAGAACTGTACTATGCACTTACCGGTACTCGAACTCGCAACCTCTAGATCCGTAGTACTGTCATTGTGTCTTCACCACTACACTACAACAATGCACATGCTCATCCCTAACACAGTTCTTTTTATTATTTACATTTCTGTAATTGATCAATTGATATTAATGTTTAATAACCAAAACTAATTCTTCCCAGACCCTAATTTTTCTCTGGGCTTTATGTAGGCTACAAAAAAACTCTCTTTAATCCATCTGAGTGCATATTCAACTTGGGTAAAATGAGGATCACCAATTTAACCTAGGTTAAAACGGATTTTAACGTACTAATTACACAGCGCATTATTTCAGTATAACCGATACATGTTCTTCCTCCAGAACGCAGCCTTAGTGTTTCATTTTATACCTTGGTCCGAACTTCTGGTCTAGCAGTGACAGTTAAAGAACAAATTTGGAAAAAAAATTGGACAAAGACTAGTTTAAATTATTGTTCTGTGTAAAAGATTAGTTCTATTTACGGACATGGAAAGAATGACATCAAAGGTTCATGCCGGAATGTCAAACATTGAGACCTTGCAGTTATTATGCAGAATAATGGTGAAGTGTTATTAATGGGGTACTCGCCTTAGGCCCTGTTTACAAGGAGAGAGGGTTACCCCAGTGCCAGGGTTACCCTAGCACTCACACATTTCTTTTATTTTGAGCAATGAGTTTACAAGGCAGATGGGGTTACCCTGGTGCTAGGGTAACCCTGTCTGAGCACAAGGGTAAACATAACTGCCTTGCAAACGCTCTGCTTGGGATAACTCGACTACCCGGGACAAATTTTTGCTGGTTTCCAGACCCTCTAATGTTGACAACAAACGACCATCATGGACCACGGATAGTTGTCACAGGTAATAGGATAACCATACCTGTCAAATTTTGCAAGTAAACCCGGGCTATCTTTGATCCTTCTACTAGGGTAACCCGAGCAGTAGCCCTGTTTACAAGGAGTGAGGGTAGGGTGACCCTACCTGCTTGTAAACAGGGCCTTAAAAAGGGCTTACTGACGTGGCTGTCATTTTGAATTTCATTCATTTAGATAGCTATCATGGGATTCTCGGGACAAATGCATACTAATTTCGAGAGCGTTAGGTGCACTGACTCTTTTTCTAGGCTTAAAGTGGTTATGAAGAATATCTTAAGAATTAATATAATTTTAATTTAGTTATAGATACTTTAATATTACTATGATTTTCATTCCGTATTTTTTTCTTAATGTATTTTTTTAAAATTAATAAGCTGTAATTAAATTCTGAAAAGCCGAATGGGAGAATTAAATAAAGTTGCCCCCTGAGCATCCCATAAATTTCTCTCAAGTCAAATTAGCGACTAAAAGGTCTATTGTAAGAGAGGAGTACATTTTTGCTGGAAAAAAAACCAGAACATTCACAACTTCTCAACGACCTACATGGTAGCACAACTCACCAATTCACAAAGCTTGTGAGCGGAATGCCCCTAGGATCAGTTGCATGGGAGGAATTGCACCGGGCCCAAACCCATTGAATGCTGCCGTGCATTTGACGCAAACTTTGGAACCCTCCAAAGTGGCCTCTCACCGATCTTATGTGCAAAGGCTGCCAATGATGTATTTATTGGAAATCCATGCTAGTCTTCTATCATGGTGGTAAACACTGAATCGTTAAAAAAAAAAAAATCGCGCATGCGCAGGTTACTTTGAATCTGTCAAAATATTTAAAGGAGACTTCATTCCTTTAAAGAGGACAAAGAAAGGAAAAAGAGTTGTCTCAGTATTCGCCCCTCAAATGCCTTAAGCTGAAAGAGAGTGCCAATGTTTCTTATTACATATTCTTGTTTGATCCAGTTGTCGCTCATTTGTCCTTCAATTCAATCCATTTGTCAGAAATAATTTTCTTTTTTCATATGAGCACTCGCGTATGTTATATTCACCTCCACGAAATTAACATATAGATGTTCGAAGTAAACGGCTCAGTATTTTTACTGAATCTCGCTCCGCAAGAGTTAATCACAATATGTTAAAAACTCCCAATGGATGTATTCATGTAGAGTGTTTATTCTCACAAAATTAAGGCAGCGTTTACACGAATGCGGTTTCATTTGTCACCTTATCATTTTCGATGCGGTCACACCTGTTCACACAACACCGATAGAAACAATTACCGAAACCGTGTCAATTTGACACTGCTGCAAAATGTGAAACGATACGGTTTCATATGTAGTGTAAACAGCAAAACCGCCTCGTCTATTTTGGCGCGTAATTTGCATTGTTCAGTTTGAAACAGTGAATTTAACACGTAGTGCAGTGCTCGCTCATACCATCACTACTTGGATTTTCTGGCAAAAACGGTTCCGTGTAAACACTTCCAACCATGTCGGGTAAACACTGCCTTAATATCACTTATAAAAGACGCTACTCTTCAGCTATTCTGGTATTGTTTTTTCGTGAGTTTATTCAGCAAAATGGCCACATTTAGTTCTCAAATAAAACATCGATTAAATTTTCTTTCCTGTTTTTCTCCTTTACGAAAAGTAGCATCTGTGAGATCTTCATTCCAGCGTTTGCACGGGTAAATTCTCCCGAAAACAATTGCTCGTGGATATTAAGGGAGCAGAAGCATCCGATTAATTGGAAATTGACAAGAGCTCAAATCAACGGCTCTTGAAATACAAGGAAGGATTACGTTTTTGCAAACGTTGGCCATGTAGCACTTATATATGAACAGACTTGTAGCTCAGTTGGCAGAGCAGCGGTGATCTAACCCAAAGGTCAAGGGTTCAATTCCCAACCTGGGGCCATTTCCATAAGTACACTCTAATCAGTTAAGTCTGTTCATATATAAGTGCTACACGGCCAACGTTTGCAAGAACGTAATCGTTCCTTGTACTTGTACATGTTAATTTCTGTGACTTTAACATCTTCAGTTCCCACAGCCTGCTCCCGTCTGACCTTGTAGGTCAGTCAACAGAGCAGTGGTGATCTAACCCGAAGGTCGTGGGTTCAATTCCCACCCTGGTCAGAGTTTTTCTCTGACCTTGTGTGGGGCCATTTCCATCAGTAGGGCTAACGCTCACATTGTTCATATGGGGTGGAAACTTGGCACTTCGCATTACACTCTAATAAGTTAAGTCGGCTCTTGAAATAGTTCAGTGTCAAACCGTCTCAACCCAAAGCATGATTCTACTCTTTCCTAGCAAAAAGCAATGTTAGTGAGATATTTGTATTATGGGGGATTCATTCCATTTTTTTCTGTTCTCCGTGATAATCTGTTGCAAACGATTACACATGTGATCATCAAAGCTGTCAGGGTTGGGGTGTGTAGAAAACTCAGACCTCAGACCTCAGACCTAGAAAACTCAGACCCCTCCCCCCAATCTGGAAAACTAGACCCCCCTCAAAACTATACAATTTGAACAGAAAAATAAACGTGGGTACATACATACATCTTTGCCATGCAGTAAGGTGAAATGTTACACCCTTTATTTAACATGGCAAGATGACAGACACTTCACATGACCTCAGTGGTGTCTCATGGAAATAATCGGCTCTTTGATCATCTTAGAACACAAGACCAAGAAAACTCAGACCCCCCTCAAACTATACAATTTGAACAGAAAGATAAACGTGGGTACACATACATGTTTGCCATGCAGTGAGGTGATATGTTGCACCCTATATTTAACATGGTAAGATAACAAACACTTCACATGACCTTGTCGTCTCATGGTAATAATCGACTTTTTGATCATCTTCGAGCACAAGACCTAGAAAACTCAGCCCGCCAAATCTGGAAAACTCAGACTCCAAAATTTAACGTGGGTACAAATACATTTTCCCGCTGCAGTACGGTGAAATGGTACTCGTCACATGTCTGTACTGAATTGAATAGCTAGGTAAAACAATTAAGATTGAATGTCCTTATCTGCACTTTGATTATCATTGAGCACAGACCTTTAAAACTCAGACAACCTGAAAAGAAGAAAATTTAGAAACACAAACAGAAACATGAGTGATGTACATGTAGGATAAGGGTGATGATATTGTCATAAGATACGAGTAGACTTTTTTGTAGCTGGTTTATGTGAA
>OX421445.1:46502358-46514858 GCA_949126865.1 Montipora capitata | reverse complement strand
AAATCGAAAACATCGCAAACATTGATTTTTGCGAAAATTGCAAATGTTGCGAAAAATCGCAAAAATCGCAGAACACTGCAAAGCTAGAGAAGAAAAGTCTCCAAAAAGTGTTGCAAATTTTGCGAAAAATCGCAAAAATCGCAGAACACTGCAAAAAAACTTAGAAAAGACAAGTCCCTCAAAAGTGTTGCGATATTTCCAATTTTAACGATTTTTGCGAAAATTGCGCATTTTGCGAAAAATCGCAGAAATCTCAAAAGTTAGAGAGAACAAGTCCCCGATACGAGTTGCGATTTTTCCGATTTTAACGATTTTAGCGAAAATTGCGAATTTTGCGAAAAATCGCAAAAATCGCACAAATAGACCAAATACGGATCCTTAACGAAACTGCAATGGGTTTATTTACAGAAAGTGAATTGCAAAGCACACAACGAAACTAAAGTGTGTTCCCTTATCTAAAACTCGAAAGAAATGAACATGCATCCAATGTAATACGTGACTAAACACTACCTAATCAAGTGAAGCTATGATTACAATTGTGTAGAGAAGCCTGAAAAATTCAGGGGTTCAAACCCCGTTGAAGTCGTGAATTTTTCAGGCTTCTCTACGCAATTGTAAAAATTGCGTTCACAACTGCAAAGATCATAGCTTCACTTGATTTCATATCTGCAGTTCATATATGATTCATTTCATATACCATTTCATCATTTAAACACTACGTAATTTGAACAATGATCGAACAGTGACAGTAACGCAACACCATCCGACTACTTGTCCAGCAAACAAAACATGGCGCAGTATCAACATCATGTGTTCGAAAACGAAGAGATCATAGCTAGGGTTAAAAAGTTTTTAAAAGATGAAACTGGGTGCTTTTATGGAAGGAAAGAAAGTCTATGTTGCCACCAGTTTTCTGAGGAAGCTGTGCTTTCAAATGTAAACAAATGCCTGGAATTGTCATATGGAGAGCTCGAACTTGTTGTGCTGGCAAATATTCAAGGGCTAGATTTCAGAACACCCAGCCCACAAAATATCTAACTCGAAAAACTGCTCCGGCAGTGCCGCAATCGAGTTGCAATGCTGCTTCTGCAGTCCCGCAGTCCTGTAGTCGCCAAAATGAATAACACCTGCGTTGCTTAATCGAGCACATCTATGCCTCGTTTGTTACAACGACAACAACAACAAAACTAAATCCATTACTTGTACCCTTTCTTTAATTTTGTGAATCATATGATTGCAAAAAACTTTTTCAAACACTCAAGGTATTCTACTAGCGCGCTACAAATGGATACACCCGAGCCGAAACAAGCGCCCTATGCATGAATATACGTCGTTCTTTAATCCACCGGCGGGCTGAAACAAGCCCACTACACATTAATAGATCTCGTGAGTTAGCTTTCATAAATATGAATTTACCTCATGAGTTAGCTTTCATTTTGCAGTTCGGTTAATGAGCTGTCCTACATAATTACGCTTTTAGCGACTGCGGTTCGGTTAATGAGCTGTTCTACATAGTTACGCTTTTAGAGACAGTGTAAATTATTCTCAGGACTCATGCACGACTTTTTTTGAAAACATCGTATACACAAAAATGAGAACATGAAATAATATGTATCGCCATTCGTTTACTGATTTAGCCTAAGCGCTTGTTTCAGTGATTAGGCGTCAGAACTCTCGTAAAATTTTAGCTTTCATTTTGCGGCTCAGTTAAGTACACTTTTCGCGAGATCGTGTGAAGAAGAAAGCACTAGTTTACTGATTAGGCCCAAGCATTCTCATCAAATTTTAGCTTTCATTTTGCGGCTAGGGTCAACTACACTTTTCACGAGATCATGTGAAGAAGAAGGCACTCGTTTACTGCTCGTTTCAGTGATTAGGCCTAGGAGCTCTCGTAAAATTTTAGCTTTCATTTTGCAGTTCGGTAAATGAGCTGTCCTACATAATTACACTTTTAGCGACAGTGTCAATTCTCAGTCGTTCAACTAACTTAGACTTTGTTGTTCATTGACTACGGCACTGCGGTATCAGTCATGAACCTAACTTAGACTTCAAGCACTAGACTTCATTATTCATTGACTACGGCACTGCGGCACTAGCTCTTCAATGTTCTGCGATTTTTGCGATTTTTTGCAATTTTCGCAATTTTTGCAAAACTCTTTAAAATCGCAAAAATGGCAACACTTTTGGGGGACTTGGCTTCTCTAGCTTTTCAGTGCTATGCGATTTTTTTCGATTTTTCGCAATTTTTGCAAAAATCGTTAAAATCGCAACACTTTTAGGGGACTTGCTTTCTCAAGCTTTTCAGTGTTCTGCGATTTTTGCGTTTTTTTCGCAATTTTTGCAAAAATCGCAACACTTTTGGGGGACTTGTCTTCTCCAGCCTTTCAGAGTTCTGCTCAGATTTTCAATTACATGGCCGCTCAACCTCGCGATTGTGTAAATAGGTCACCCTGAAGTCAAAATAGATACGTTTCTCAGGAACCCAACAAAGAAGGCTTCCTGACCCGACAGATGAAATGTAAATATTCAGTTAAATATTACAACACAATTAAAAAACCAAAGACGTTGTTTTACTCTGAAAACGACGAACGATTAACACGCTTTCCCGTAGTTCATTCAGTTGACACAAGGTGACCATGTGCACCTTTATGGTTGCCTAGCATGTGATCAATTTCTTCCTTTTGACAAAACATCTACTCTGCAAGCAGAGTCTCTTTCGATCTTCCTAGATAAGTCGGGAAGAGGAAAGTAGACTCTGCCAGTCTGCGCGACATTTCATGTTGAACGTATTCGGGAGTCAGTCATGTGTGACTAATAACCGCAAAAACCAACAGTAGGGATATTTTCGAACAACTGTGGCAAACACACGACAATCAAGGAATCATTTCCTTCGAAACTCAAGATAGTTCAAGTTTTTAAATTGCCATTTCAGTTTTTACTGAAAAAATTAATAGCTTTCTCAATTCTGGCAAACTAGTTTATGTAACCGACATACGGAGGAAATACTCATGGGAATTTAGACAGTTAAAAATTGTCATGCTGTTGTAAATTTAAAAAATATTGACGATGCGTGGCCATTGATCATGCGCACAAATTAAAAAAAAAAGGTTTGATAAGTCGAAACTGGACTGACTTATCCACTTCTTTGGATGAGCGGCAAATCAAAGAAAGTCGAGCCAGCAGCTCTGCTCACAGAGTACAAAACATCATGCATGACCTTTCCGCTTATTCATAAAGTTAGAGACCAGAAATTTTCGTGTTTTTAAGATCAATTGTCATAAATCTTTCGATGAGAATTCGATTCAGAGTTAGATATAAAAACTATGTAATTTTTTTTCTTCATCTGTCTTTTGGCTTGCCTTTTTCTGGTGCAAACGCAAAGCCAAACAATGTTTTGACCTGGCGTGAGATTAGACTAACAAGAAGAGGAATTATGAAGCAGAAACAACACCTTCAGTCCTTTCTTAGTGTGTGCAATAAAAGTTTGCTTAGTGCAACTGCAAAACATGCTGGAAAACGTCAGTCAGAGCAATTTGCAGTTAGTTTTTTGCAGACTATTTATTTAAAGAAGAAAGGAGTGAATTTTACTCAAGAGCGTGTTTTGTTATCTTTAAACTGAATTTATTACCAAAGCTTAAAAAACTAAAAGACCTCAAAATGGGACAGGACATTACAAAATGATTAAACATGTGAACGTGTGAGCCAAAGGGCCTCTGCTGGTGCGACATGTGGGTGACCCCTCAAATGGTCTTAATGGAACGCTGTAGTTCAATACCACCCAATTCAGTGACTTCTTTTCTTGTGTAATGCATACCACAGGCAGCCCAGTGTAAGCTTTTTTTGAAGCTTCTAGTTGTTCATGACTTCAGTGACATTTTATTCCGAAGAAACGAAAGAGCCATTCGTGAGTTGAAAACACTTTCGTCTCTGTTGTTGTTTTTGTCTGTCTGATAAGACTTAAAAAAGTATGCCTGCAGTTGAAAGAGTCGTTTCTCATTCAATACATGTGCAGATTAGAGTTATGGTGATACTTAAGGCTATGTTTCGTTTTGTTAGCAATAGTACATAAAACTTGAGTTCATAAACTGCTTTAGTGTGTTAGAAATATTTTGTTGTGTTTTTCCCATTTTCTTCATATACTTTACATGATTCTTGCTCACTGGCTGCCCTCTCAGTCAAGAATTTCCCACCAAAATCCGCGGCTGCCCGGCGTCGCCTCGTCGGCTGCTTTGTTTACATTTTGTTGTTGCAAGTTTGTTGGGGCCTTAAAACTTTTTCCCCCTCATGATGTACTGTGTCAATGAGGGACGTAACCTCGTTTTCCACCTGTTGAGGAAACGTATGTTTATATACCGGTACAGATGCAGAGTCCTGCAGTTTATTTTACAGAAGTACCTCTCTGTAAAAATTCGGAAAAAACGAGAGAAAACAAAACGAGCTGTTGCTACCCCATCAAGTCTAATGAATGTGCCAGCAATATTGTTCCTTGCCCCCAACGACTTTTCCCAGTGTTTGACAGGTTCCCAACCACTGCAACGCCGGGAACATTTATTTGTTTAAAGCACCGTAAGTCCGCGGACGAAGACTGGCAAATTTGCCCTTGGGAAGTGTATCATCCGCCACGAAAGGTACAAGGGTTCCCTTCACTCACTTTTTTTGTTTGTCAGCCCTTTTTTCTTGGCATGTTTTAAAAGTACATTAGACCCCATTTTTTTCTGTCCCCTGGGTAGTGCTCATACCCGTCCACCAGCCAAACTTCGGACTGCGGAGAACTGAGGAAGAGAATTGACGCGCTGGAAAAGGAAAGGGAAGATGACAGAGAAAGAGAGAGGAGGCTGCTAACAAAAATTGAAGGTAGTAACCGCTTCTATACGTCTAAATACACAAATATATTTGCACTTTGTCATTGATCTAATAATAAAAACAAATTGAAACACAAGAAAGTTTTGAAAAATGCTGTTGCACAAATTGCCACCCAATTACAATAGGCTAGTTTCGATTGTGCAGCAACAAAAGAACAGAATCGAGGATCAGGGGAATAATTTGCATTTTCCTTTGTTTTGAAAAATACAATATGCTATATATTCGATTATTTTTATTTCACATGTTACAGTGATTTCTCAGGAAAATGCTCAACTTCGGGAGAAAAATGAGGAACTCAAGGATGAAACTAAAATCCTGCAGAGAAAATTAAAGAGATTATTTGTCTGACAAATAGAACTTTTATGGTTTTCTCCCGGGCCTTTGGTAGCTTAATATTAGCATATAAATGGTAGTCGTGCATGAAATATGTTATGTACCAATGATTGTTATGTAATACCAGAAGGCACGTGTCAGTCACGGGAGGGTTGTCCAATACACATGAACTGAGTCGGGTCGACTTTTTGGTGAAGACGACCCGTCAAGCGGAAGTCGGGTCGTGGTGTTTGCGGAAGTAAAGTAACAGGAAGTTGCTATTTTAAAGAAGGTTCAAGGAACTTTTTGAAAATGGTGACAGGTCGTAAGGACCCGTCTAGTTCGTGACGAGCCATCATTTGAAAAAGTCGACCCAACTATTGGAAATGGCAGGTGGTGAAGGACTTAGAAAAAATCGTGTATTTGTGAAGATAGTAGAGGAGGTGAGGCCGGCTGAAAATGTTGACAGGTCGTGACGAGCTGTCATTTGAAAAGCCGACCCGACTATTGGAAATGTCAGGTGGTGAGGGACTTAGAAAAAAACATCGTATTTGTGAAGATAGTGGAGGCGGTGAGGCCGACTGAAAATGTTGACAGGTCGTGACGACCCGTCTAGTTTGTGACGAGCCATCATTTCAAAAAGTCGACCCGACTATTGGAAATGTCAGGTGGTGAGGGACTTAGGAAAAAATCGTGTATTTGTCAAATTAGAAGCTGTCCACAAATGGCTTTATGTCCCAAAACTCAAATGCAAACTTCATCGAATGAGGCGCACAACTTCAGTTCGCTTACAGCGAGTTTTCATCCCTTTTCACTGAAATTTGGCAAGAATGTTGCCCGATAATGTGGCAAAAAACCTGTGTCGGGGAGTATTCATTCATTGCCTCCTTCTAAAGTAATGAGTATTTAAGAATACGTACTGCGCGTTTTATAAAAAGGTAAAGTTTAACAGTGAATAAAAACAAACCAGACATGTAATCAAAATGCCTTGACACGGGTTTTTAGATCAAGGTGTGAAGAAAACGGAGTTTCGAGTTAAATTCTGACCGGAAACGAACTCAAATAGTATACTGAGCTTGGGCTGCCTGTGCTATAATCGTCACTTTGTTCTTAGATAGGAAGTAATGATTTTGCGAATATCGTTGCTTCTATGTGAAGGATGGGGTAGTTGGGAAAGAAATTGCACAGGATTTTCGTTTCAGTGTTAGCAGCCACTTTCTCATTGCAATATCATAGGAGTTGTCACTAGTTCTGTAATAAACAGTAAGTGTTTTGATGGTATAACCTTGCGTTGGGAATTGAAGAATTTGAAACAGTCATGGGGTTTGCATGTAAATGTGTTTATTTTAAAAGTTATTATTAACTGAAACGAGTAATTACAAAGTAGTATAAGGGAGACCTATATTATTTCACGGCTGGGGGATGGTATTCCTCTAATCGTTTGAAGTGCTGGGTTCATTTTCAGCAAGGGAACGCTTTCTTTTCTTTGGTGTAGCAGGATTCAGTTTTCTGCTGGTGTAATCCTCCATGTGTCTTGCGCTGAATGTGTGTAAGGATGCGAAAGCAAAATCCATAAGTTATTGACGGGTATAGCATTTCTTGAAAGGGTTATAAATGAGGTATTCATGGACATTTGGAATGGTGTTAGTAAAAATATGCCAAAAACTATGATTTCATTGTCAGTCTTGGTTGATTATAATGGTACCTAATAAAAGGGTAGGTTTTGCATTAAACAATGGGGTGTTGAAGCTCTAGCATTTGCATTGGAACAATGGAAAATGTAGTTAAATCCTGTGACATTGGGATTGTAAGCACAATGGTATTGCTTTTCAAAAGGAGTAATAACGGGAACAGAAGTAAGCCAAATAACTTACCTTTCTTCATTTTCCTGCATGTAAAGTGCCTGATAGGCTGGCAGTGACATACCAAGTGGTGCTAGCTTTTTTGAAAAATCTAGGGCCAGATGTTGGTCTTCTGGTACTTGTTGCTTGACCAAAAAAAGACCTGTCAGGAAAATAATGGTGCCTGGTATGTGAGCGCCATATAACGCTCACAAGGTGATCATATATCATGAATGTGTGATGGAAGAAGGGAATAATACAAATTGTGGCTGCAGTCAAGTTTCACTCATCAACTTACATGAGTTTTGTTTCCTGGGATTACAAAGCGCTCAATTGTCCCTACTCCTACGTCTGGCATTTTGTCAGTGATGTGGTGCATAAGTTGTCTGCCTGTGACGTCTTCAACACAGTGCCTATGAAATACTCCTCTGGTGTTCAATAAGCTAAAGCTGACAACACGCCCCGGAGAAAGCAGAATCAATTTATAAACTTTGTTAATACCACTGGGGGGGTGGATGTTGCTGGGGGTTGCTGTCATCATAGTTGTCCAGTCTAGAGATCAAATCAGTTGAAAATAACACCAGTTGGTCTTAAGCATTGAGGAGTGATTTCAAGGTTAAGGGGTAATGCTTTAAGGCCTTTTCCATCAAAAACCATCATTAAAGTTAATATGGCAGAATTGTCAATGGACTGTAAAGAAACTACCGTGAATTGGAATTAATGTGGTGATGTCTGTCGTTCTGTTGATCTCAGTAACTAGTTGCGACATGAGAAGTTTTTGTTTTAGGAACGTATTTTCTGATTTCAAAAGTGTTGCAATAAAGTCCTTTACATAAGCGGACTCGACAGTATAAAAGCAAGAAAAGGTCATTAAAAGTCACTTTAATCAATGTTATACAGTGTAACTGACAGGAGCAACTCAAAGTTAGACACAGAAGGTAGCCTTAGGGTCACAGCAATGCATTGTAAGCATAATCCAAACATGGTGTTAACCTTTAAGGTAGAATCGTTGTTTGAGCACTGTTCCATTGCTGACAGCAGTAGTTGGATAGGGACAGACAATCGAAGAATGTGTGATTTTCCGTGTGAATAGATGCCTGCAATTAAATGAAAAGCGCAAAGAGTTTATACTGTAATTGCTGGCTTGCTTCATTGTTATTTTAAAGGGTTAGTTTGATCAGAAAATCAAATTTTTTTCTTCTGAAAGTGTGATTACTCAGAACTTCACCGAGAAAAAGGTTAAGCTTTGATTTTTATACAAAAGGCTATTTACTTTGAGTGTAAGTTTTGGATTTCAGTGTTGCATTAATAAATTACTGTTACAGTACTTCTAGCAAGACGAAGTAATGTGCTATCACTTAAAGGTTTCAATATTGAATACAGTGTGATTTATGATTTAAATTACCTCCTACAACAGCGTCATGTGGGTTTCTGCGAGAAAATCAACTGGAAAACAAAGAAAAAAATGAGTATTAGAAGTTCTTATTTACGAGTATGGTTGTCGTTTTTTTAAGGAAAGTAATACAGACCATTAAGGAAAAAACGTGTTTCAAATGCAAGAGATTAAGAGGTAAATATTGAAATAAAAGCGATATAAGTGTTGTTACTTTAGTTTCCAATGAAAATGGTAGTGTCATTTTGTCTGTAGTACAGTACATTGGGATGCTTTCTGGGTATATGTGTTAGTGGATTTGGTACTGAGAATGACAAGTTTTTTCAGTTTAACAGGCAAAATGGCAACAACAGCCCAGAGTGCTGCTATGTTAAATTACCTTACGTGGGCAAATTTTCTGCTATTGCACAAAAGCGGATTCGCAGAACCATTCAGCATTTTTGTGACAACAGCTTTAATATCAAGCTAGTGTTTTCTTCGTTCAAAATCGGCTCTTTGTTTAGCGTGAAAGACCTTATCCCTAAAGAGCTCAAATCATGCGTTGTTTATAGATTTAGTTGTGCAGGCTGCGGTGCCTGCTATGTTGGCGAGACTTCCCGACACATTTGCACACGCATAAACGAGCACTTAAATATGGATAAGGCCTCTCACATTTTTAAGCATTTACAGGAGTCACCTGGGTGTCGGGCACTTTATTCGAGCGAATGCTTTGTTGTCATAGATCAAGCAACAACACGGACACAATTAAAAATCAAGGAGGCATTGCACATTCATTGGGAGAAAGCCTCCTTAAATCAACAATTGTTTCATGTACATCTTAATCTCTCTTTGTAATCAGTTGTTGTATCACACTATTGTTATTCTAATATTCTTCTATATATTGTACATCATTGTTATTCCATCCACAAACTGATGATGGCACAGGAGTTGCTGAAACATGTCTTTTTTCAAATTTAAAAGTCTTGTTCTGTTCATTAAGAATGGCAAGTTGTATTTAGAGGTAATTGTTGTTCCAGGTAATGAAATGGTACAATTATCGATCATACCAAGGGGCGGGTCTAATTTGCAGGTCTCTGGTCGCGGATTGCAGGTCAATGTTTCACCAATACAGAAAGTATCTTAAACATTCTTAAAAGCTAACCTTAGGCCTAAGTACGGCTAAACAAAATTTTTTAGGCCTAAGGTTAGCTTTTATGAACGTTTAGGATACTCTCTGTATTGGTGAAACAATGACCTGCAGATTAGACCCGCCGCATACCAAGTTGCTCTTTAAAATGTTCGACATTGTTGCATTCCTCCTGGTCCAAAATGTTGTCCCGCATCTTGCAAAAGACTGGTGGAGGAAAAAACCACAACATTCTCGAAGTGAATTCCTTCGCATTGTTTGAAATATCTTCTATCACAGGGAATGCTGTATAAGGTTGGGTGAAGCCAAAGAGAGTGAATGTAGTCCTCTGCATATTGAAGTTTGCATTTCCAGTTACTGAAATAATAGAATGGTAAAAATTAATTGAATTACTCTAAAGTCTAGATTTACCAGTTTTCTGTAATAGTTAACATCGTGACTGAATAGCCCTGTTGGAGGGAGTCTCAATGAAATATCATGTATGTATGTATATATGTGTGGTACCTATAGATATGCTTCTTTATTCACCTAAAGGAACGATATAGATAATTCAAAGGAAAAAGTGTCCTTGCTTGGTTGATCTTGAATTTGGAATAGCGTGGAAAGAACTTATAATAATTAGTGGCCAAGCTGAAATACTTTCCTGGCCTCAGGCATTTACATCAGTGATAGGACGTAAATTCAGAAGCCAACTTAGAAAAAAGCACTGGATTCTCCATATAGTTTTCAAAGGACATGGAGGTGGCCTTTGGCAATGGTGCCCTTTATAATGCAATTTAACAAATTGATGTCAGTTTTTCATGTCATAGTAGACAATGTTATGACGAAATTCATGATCAATAAGAGGACAGACGCATGAAAAACTGACATCAATTTGTTTTTTACAATAACAAAAAGGCAGAGGGGTCAAAATTAAGTCAAAACACGAGAAGAAAGCAAGACAAAAATGCAAGAAACATAATGACAATAAAAATTAGCCAATGAGCGCACGAAAAATTTGCAGTCATTGTAAAAACAATATTAATAGTAATATATTAAGCTTAACATTGGAATCAGAGCAGAAAATAACGTAATGGGTAATGTTTGTCATCTAACAACTTGTGTAATTAATGTGGAAGATAACAACTCAGGTAAAGAGAGTGTTTGCTTTTGTGTTTGTGAATACAAGTTACAATACTTTTCGTGTCATGTTAAGAGTGGTTATAAACATATAAAACATGCTTTATCTTTACTGTGAGGTTGTTGTCAGAAACTAAGATTTGCGTGTTGATGTAATTTCGTTGAGGTCAATTAAAACACAATTGAAAAAAATTGGCCTTTGTTGTCAATGTATAACGGATTGGTGCAAGTATAAACTGCGATGTTGTTATAATTCAAAGACAAAGGATAGCACAGCTTACCTGTCGTAATAACCGATATGATCCACACGATAACTGGCTCACTCCAAAATGAGTGGACGTCTACAGTTGCATGGCCCATGCAAAAGGCGATTAACACCAGGAGGCCTACTAGAGTTGATGTTTCTGTCTGTTGGCCTTGGCAAAGAGGCGACATTTCTGGAGTGATGGAATCAAGCTGAAATTATAAATTTGCTTATTCGCATAAAGAGAGTAAGCATCAAGTGCAAGTAATATTGTTATTGTGCATACGTTCCGCGCATCTCAAGATACTCGATCTCCTATCAGTGGTTCTCATTAATACAGGGATATTTTTGCGCGCTTCAAAACTATGCGAAGAAAGCAGAACTTAGCAAGTGCAATAACATTTGTTAAGATTTGCTTTTCACGCAAAAACGGCGCAAAAATACCTTTGAATTGTTTTTATCGTTCCCAGATCCTCGATCGTTTTGAAACTGTCCAAAACGATTGTGGCACTGGGAACTAGATTGGATCGCTTTGTCTACTAACTACAAACTCTTTTGTAAATACAGTTTTCTCTATCGTACCGATATGAAATATGCATCGCAAATAAAACTGTTATTAGGTAATCATAAAGCAACCTTTTGAACTC
This sequence comes from Montipora capitata, assembly GCA_949126865.1. Classification (NCBI taxonomy): domain Eukaryota; kingdom Metazoa; phylum Cnidaria; class Anthozoa; order Scleractinia; family Acroporidae; genus Montipora; species Montipora capitata. The sequence goes on along the minus strand of OX421445.1, from coordinate 46,503,313 downwards.
TCACATTCTACATCTACGTATGTTGCCTTATTCAAAATTCAGGCTAATGAAATCCTCTTAAAAGGCAATATGAACCACTTACTAACCAGGCGCTAGGGCTTTACTGAGGAATATTAGCTGGATGTCGTGGCAGTACGGACCGAGCACGGTCCAAATGGCTGTCGTGTCTTTCACGCATGAAATTTTTAAGATAGCAGTCTGCTGTTTTCAGAAGAAAACTACAGCTTTTTAATACTACATCAAAAGAAAAAAGTTCTAAGGAACACTTGACAGCTTAAACAGTGGAAATCAGTTCGTTTATAGCGAAGAAAGTCGTCTTCAAGGACAGATAGTGGTTTTGGCAGTGGAAGAGACGTGCCTTCACGGGTCATGCACTGCGAATCACTACAAGAATTACAGGCTTTCTCTGAAATGTTTGTGCGCCTCTGGAAATCCACCTTGCAAAAAAATTTCAGGTTTAAATGTGAATTTTTATGGTGCTTTATCTTTAATTGACCAATTCGTTGTATTCGAAGCAACTTTACCGAATTTGTGAAAAACGTACTCAGTTGAAGTCCATAAATTGTCCTTCACAAGCACTCGCAATTTGCTTGTTTCATCTTCACATAGATTTACTCCAGGTGAAAATTGTACACGTTTCTTTTTAGGCCATAAAGCGTATTGTCTGCTTTTCTGTGTATCTTACCTTACAAAAGTTCGTAAATACTCGATCTACGTAAACAAACCAAATTCCTCACAGAGCATATGAAAATCGCTCATGTAACAACAGTATCAAATTTCACTGCGAATTTTTAAAATTCTACTTCCAAGTTAGTTTTTTTGGGCAATTTTTTGATTTGCAAGAAGTGTATTTTATTTGAAAGTTGGGTAATCTAAGTGATCGTTGACTAAAGCAGTGTTGTCTTTTTGACCCTGCAAGTTGTCTGCGAACACTGGGCATGAAGTTAAAAATTAC
>OX421445.1:46477358-46492358 GCA_949126865.1 Montipora capitata | reverse complement strand
TCCAGCTCATAATTCTGCAATGTAAAAAATACACAAACCATTTCAGTTTCTTAAGAAGGGAAACAAGAATTCCTTCAATAATAATAATAATAATAATAATAATAATAATAATAATAATAATAATACCCTAAAAATAACCAGTTGATGCACATGTTGAACATTATTGGAACAGAAAAATCCAGCCACACAAAAACTGCCTGAAACAGCAAAAAGTTTTAAAGCCTGTGATTTTTCCATTCTTGCCTTCTGCTGTTGATAAATGTGCTATAGCCTGCATATTTTTTTTCAAGGTTTGCTGACTTGTAACTGTGCTTTGACTCCAAGAATAACACTTAAAAATTGTTGTCAATAACTTCTTTTTAAGGTTTCTCTCCGGCTATTCGGATGGTCTTCACTGTAAAGGACATTTTAATTTTTGGCTTTCGCTTATTTCCCTAGCTAAATGAAGCTCTAGGTTCAAAAATACAAGATGAGACTTGCTTAGGGGCGTTTGGAATACATATGCAACAAATTTAACCCTGAAAACTTACTTGGGTTTCGAAGCCATTCCCGGGTAGATCCAAGTGTAATGGACGAACGGAGATCAGCAACTGAAAGTGAAATCAGTCAATGTATGAGTAATTCACAAAACAGAGGCTACTGCCGAAATTGCTAAGTGTTATTTCTTGCCATTCTGCATTGTTTTAACGATATTTCAGCGATTTTAGTAGATGTTTAGGGCCTCTTCATATGAGCCGGTCAACCGGGCTGGCTTGGTTTCTGAGATCTCGCCTCGCCACTTATACTCTTTCCTATGTATAAATTTCGATGTGTTCATACGAGAAGCTGGGCTGGCCCAGTTACCGAGATCTCGGTAACCGAGATGAAATTATTTCCATATGAACACTCCAGCAACATAGCTTCGCTTTCCCCGCACAGAGGCCACTTTTGCAACACAGCGGCGAAAATGGCATAATTTTAGTCTTGTATGTATTTTCAACAGACTTTGTAAATAAAAAATAACAAAGGAGATACTTAAACATCCAAAATAACACAGGCACTGTTAATGAAAAGGTCTGTAGAAACCAAAAAGACCACCAATTTACTCACGTTCTATCACTAACGCGACAAGCCTTCATGTCACGTCCGTCGACGACAAGAACGCAGCACATCCAACTTTTGGTCATGCACAGTGAAGCTCTCAGGTGTCATTTTACTTCTGGTTCTCTTTCGCGACGTCCACGTTTCTGTATCTTAAAGTCCCTATTATGACTGTGGGACCCCGGTGTGGGACTTCTAGAAACCCACATAAAAATTAAACCTGAAAGTACCATTAAGTGTGGAACTAAAATATAAAGTCATTGTGCTCACCTTTGATACTGTGCAGTAAATGCAAAACTGGTTAATTTAAAAATATAAATAACCCTTGTTGTGTTTGTACCCGAAATTAGGTGTCATATGCTATGATGATGTGCGCCATTTAAAGAGATTTGCACAAAATCCCATAAGATGCTCGAACACAGATGTTGCATCAAGGATCTGCTAAATGGAGATATTATGTGACCGGTTCCATTTCAAAAATCATGTTGATGGATGTTGCAGAACATATTGCAACCCCCTGAAGTCAGAGACACTTAAGGTACGGAAGAGATATTTCAAAAAAAAAATTGAGGTTGGACAGACAGTGCTTAAATGACAAAAATCAATGTACAAAGCACAACATGCATGCATAAGAATATGATATATCACAATTTATTCGAAGATGATTGTTTCTTTGCAAGGCTATGTTATGAAGTCATCAATTTTCAATGAGACGGTTACCATAAAGAACCTGCAAACACAGACAATCTGAAATGATTGTTTCCGGTTTTCCTTTATTAACAGGATGTGAACACGGAAGTTTGCGAACAACTGTTTTCCTGGCTGTCGAAGTTTTCCCATATCAGCAAGCACATGAACCGCTGGCAATTTCTCTTCCTAATACTCTATGTTCTCGACTGCCACAACGAAGATGTTGAGAGGGGTTCCAAAAAATAAACCACGATGAACAATTACACCTTTTGTTATATGAGTGATGATATAGTTGCTGCTAAATTCATTTTACACCAAATGTTTTATATATTCGTTCGTCAATCCTTGTTCAACTTTCCTTAACTTTGCGGTCTTCAATTCTAGATCTGTTAGAAACAAGATCGAGAGCATTATTGACCACATCGTAGAAAATGACATTGGCCTCTGCACCGTTACCGAGACCTGTGCAAGATCGCTCAATGAGACATATAATAGTGTATCGACCTCCATATTCATCGTTACATCCTGTTTCTGCCTCTGCTTTCTTTCATGAATTCTCTCAGTTCTTAGAGAATTATGTTGTTATGTGCTAACCCGAGGTTCTTGTTATCTCTGGAGACTTCAGCTTTCATTTAGATGACCTCTGTGACGATGACACCAAGAAATCTATGGATTTACTGGAAACGTTTAGTCTTTCGCAACACGTCTCTGGTCTGACCCATTTATCGGGTCATACTTTGGATCTAATTATTACTCGTTCGTTGGATGATGTTGTTCTTGCTTCTCCTAAAGCTACTTTTCCCATATCTGATCACTTTATTATTCAGTGTCCTATTGGCTTCCCGCGACCAGCTTTATCATACAAAGAATTGATTTTTCGTAAACTCAAAAATATTGATATTGCTGAATTCTCAGCTGATATTGCTTCTTCCATGCTTTGTACAAGCATACACTGGGACAACATTGATGCACTCTCTGACTGCTTTAACATGACCCTTACCGACATTTTGGACAAGCATGCCCCGCTAAAGACAAGGATTATGATAAATCCTCCAAGGATTCCGTGGTTTGATGATGACATTAAACAACTCGTCGCCTTGAAAACAAAGCCTTGAAAACCTCTCTGGCGACTGGGATAATTACCATAAAGTTCGTAATCAGTACTCTGCACTTATTAAATCTGCACGTGTGAATTATTATTCAAACCTAATTGATCAGTGTGCGGGTGACTCTCACAAGCTATTTCGTGTGGTAAATTCTTTGTCCAGGGAACCACTTGAGATGGCTCTTCCAGAGCACGATGATCCCACTAAGCTGGCAAACGATTTTTTTCGTCAAAAAAATTGAAATCATAAAGGAAAATCTTGACAAGGTTCAAGTTGAAGAGCCTCGACTTGCTCCTGTTACTCCAAAGGAGAATCTGGAGAATTTTTCTTCGCTATCCATAGGAGAAGTGTGTAAGATTGTTCGAGAATCCTCCAATGCCTCTTGTCGGTTGGATCCTAGTCCTACATGGCTAGTGAAGTCCTGTCTTGATGTATTAGCGCCCTCTATCACTGAGATGGTTAATCTCTCTCTTCTCAGTGGTTGCGTTCCAGAAAATTGGAGAACCGCTGTTGTCATCGTGCTATTGAAAAAACCTGGACTTGATTTAGTCTACAAAAATTTCCATCCAGTCAGTAATCTTCCATTCATTTTCAAGGTAGTTTGAAAAGGCTGCTCTTAAACAACTTCTCGTCCACTGTGAGAAAAATGCCCCTCTTCCTAAATTCCAGTCCGGCTTCCGTAAGTATCACTCCACAGAGACTGCTCTATTAAAGGTTCAAAACGACATCTTAATGAGTATGGATAATAAGGAAGTGACACTTCTCGTACTTTTGGAACTAAGTGCTGCTTTTGATACTATTGAACATTCCATTCTTCTGAATATTTTGCAACAGGATTCTGGAGTCGTTGGAACTGCTTTAAATTGGTTTGACTCATTTCTCTCTGGTCGCAAACAACGTACACTTGTCGGTGATAAGACTTTCGATGACTTCAATCTGAACTATGGTGTCTCTGAGGGTAGTTGCATGGGGCCTGTTTTATATGTCTCCCGCCTTTTTAACAATATTTCTCAGTACCTCCCTTCCGTCCATGGTTATGCTGACGATACCCAGATTTACCTCTCCTTCCGACCTTGTTCTATCCATTCGCAAATCAACGCTGTCTCTATGATTGAAAAGTGCACTGCTGATGTTCGCTCTTGGTTTATTGGAAATTGTTTAATGATCAATGATGCGAAAACTGACTTTCTAATTATTGGCACCCGTCAACAACTTGAAAAAACATCTATTGAATCTATCATCATTGGTGACACTGTCATTAAACCTTTAGAAAGCGTCCGGAACCTCGGGTCCTGGTTCGATGCTCATATGCGAATGAATGTTCACATAGGCAAGATTTGTAGCAAGGCTTTTCGCGGACTATACAATATAAGACAGATCAGAAACTTCCTTACCGTGCAATCTACAAAGACACTGATCCACGCCTTTGTATCTTCGCACCTTGATTACTGTAACGCACTTCTATTTGGTCTGCCTAAATGTCAGCTTGATCGTTTGCAGAAAGTACAGAATGCCGCGGCTAGAGTAATTTTTCAGATGGCGAAATTTGATCATATCACACCTGCTCTTGTCGACTTACATTGGCTTCCAGTAACGTATAGAGTTCAGCTCAAATTGCTCCTTTTTTTTACAAGTCACTACACAACCAAAGTCCATCCTACATTAAAGATCTTTTATCCCTGAATCCAGCCACTAATTATGCTCTTCGTTCGTCTGCACAATCCTCTCTGTTCGTTCCAAAAGTCAATTGCTCTACACTTGGGGATCGGGCCTTTGCTCATGCTGCACCTGTTTTATGGAACTCACTGCCTTTAACTATAAGAACAAGTAGCAGCCTTGCCATTTTTAAAAAGCAACTTAAAACATTTCTTTTTAAAATAGCTTTTAATTTGTTGGAATAGTTCTTATGTTTAATTTCAATTTAGTTTGGAATATTTCGAATTTCATTTTTTCTTAGATTTTACTGTAGCATAACATATCATTGTTATTATTATAGCTTTCAAGGATTTTAAATTTTTGAAAAAAATTATTATTTACTCATTTATTTTAATTTAATGTAAAGCACTTTTGAATATATTCTCCTATAGTTTTAGCGCTATACAAATTCATTAACATTATCAGTATTATATTGTACTATAGCAATTCCAACCAGGCAGTTTGAATAATTTAGCCACATACTTCTTGATTATTTAATTCGAATATTAGCGGATGATTGGTGAAGCCTGTGTTTAGGGCTATGAGAAATTTAACTTTAAATAAAGGCTTTTAATAAATGTATTCGTTATAATTTGTAGGAGATAAATCGTTAATGTTGGTGTGAAACCAATGAAGTTGGATACATCTAATAGAGAAAAAAAGTTCAACTCCTAGTGGTCGAACAAAAGGATCCAAGAAAATTTTTATGGCTTTCATCCACCAGCATAGGCTGAGACAAAATTGGCAAATTGATGTGGTCAACTAAGTTGTAAGAGAGCGAAGGCCCCTTCTCCACCCAATGCGCTGCTCATCCTCGCTCGCATATTTTGTTGCGCCTTGTTTTCCATGTTCGCTCCGGCGCTTAGACTAGGTTTACACTAGAGGAAATTGTTCCGGATTCGTTAATGTTTCCGGATTCATCAAATTTAGAGTACTCGGATTCGTAAGCGTTTACACTGAAAGGATATTCGGATTCCTGACCGTTTACACACAACAACAACTCCGGGAACATTCGTGATGGAATGGTTACCAAGCTCAGTGTTGTTTTGTCGTTCGACAAAGTGAAAATGCCGCCAAAAAAGAAGGCTAGAGTAGATCCAGATGCCACTGAGGCAAATTTGAGCTGGACAGATGACTAAGTTGAACTTCTACTAGGAGTTGTACATTCATATTCTTCAAAAAAGGATTATGAAGGTTTAGAAATATTGCGGTACACATAATAAAATTTATTGCCTGAACCTGCAACAAGATTAGGCAACTGGAGACTGTAAGCAATGTTAGCACCAGATCCTCCATTTTGGTTTTACCGCAAACTCAACAGATCGCAGACGGAAAAATATCCGGATTCGAGATCAAAATCGTTTACACGACAAAACTTTCCAGATTCAAAAGTTTTCGGAATCAAAGTTCCCACTTTAGATTCTGGATTCAAAATCTCCGGAGACACGACCAAACCGGGAAGGTTTTATGTCGGATTTGTCCACTTTTGTGTAAACGGCAAAACTAATCCGGTACTAAAACGTTCCAGATTCATCACGAATCCGGAACAATTTTCTCTAGTGTAAACCTAGTCTTAATGTGAACCCTCATCCAATACCACTACTAGTTAGCCTCAATGTTTGCCAGTAGTTTCCGGCAATATAAATTCTTCTTTCAATGCCACTAACTACGTAATCAAATTTGTTTACATCACAATTATGAATACACATCTCGTATCATCAGCGGCACGAGTTCCGTTTCAAAAATGGACAGTGATCGTAAAAAGTCGTTCTCAATGAGAATGTATTTGTAAAGAAATTCAGAAACGCGTTATATTTGATCTCTTGAACGAGGTACTTTCCAATTGGAGCCCAAAAGTTCAACGAAAGACAAGAAAAATAATTAACGTTCCCCACGCACAAAATTCAACAGTGTTATGGTGAACCGACTGCTGTTATGTCAATAAACATTTACCATGCACAATTTGCGGTAATTTCAGTTGTGATAACTTGCTTCAACGAAATTCGCCTCCGCAAGACCTCAGCCAAATACAAGCAGCCAATTGAAAACGCAACGCATTCACTGATTGAAAGTGATAAAAGTAAGAATAAAATGAAAAGCAACACGTTATATTTAATTTCCTTGGACGAGGTGCTTTCCAATTTGAGCGCAAACATAGAATTTCCCATTCAGTTGTACGTCAATAAATTACTCCCTTGGAGTGCAATCATTTCTTGGAAAGACAAGAAAAATAATTACCATTGCCCGTGCTAAAATCTTCAGCAGTCTTATAGTGAACCGAGTGCCGTTGTGCCAATAGGCATTATTACCCACCATTTCAGTAATTTCAGGTGCGATAACTTGCTTCAGAGAAAATTGCCTCCGCAAAACCTCAACGAAAAGAAAGTAACCAATTAAAAACGCATCGCATTCAAAGTGACAAAATGAAGAAAATTAAAAGAGATGCGATTTCTAAAGCAGCATCACGCCTTAAGTAAGGCACAAATTTCCTTTGTGTTGCTTAGAAGCAATCGGCCCTGGCATTTACCATGAAAAGGCATCACGGCAACATTATCAAATTATCGATCTATATGTCCTATATGCTTCCTTTCTAAACAGAAGTCAGCTGGAAGCAACTGATTTATTTCAGTCAATCACTAGAAATGCGTTCTTTCCATTGTATGCTTGGCCTCAAGAAATGAAAATGGCAACCTTCAACAGTGTATGGAAAGCCAAGTAATCTCAATAAGGCATTTTGCATCTACCACTTGCGTCAAATTCAGGTGTGAAAATCTCTTCAAAGAAATTCGCCTTAAAACCACAAAGTCTCAACAATAGAAAGTGACCAATTCAAGACAAAGCTTATTGAAGATGGTGCAACAAACAAAATGAAAAAGATTCGATTTGATAAGCAATGTTACGCCTTATTACCCAAGGGGACTAATTTGCGAGATGTTTCTCACAAGCAGGCGGCCTAATCATTCACTATTAGATAGTGATCATGGCAACGTTATCTGAATATCGATCAACTTTGTCCTTGCTTTCCAGAGCAGAAATCAGCCAGGGGAGGCTGAAATTATTCCAAACTATCAATGGAGACGCTTTTTATCCATTGTCAGTTTGGCCTCAAGAAATGAAGATGACATTTTGGAGAAAGCCAATTGGAGAGCACGCGGCATTTAAATTGAGCTTGTTTTTCCTCCGGCACGGCTGTTCTCCGTATCTCTTCAGGCAGTGGATAATGCTGTCCCAGTTTTGGAGTGACAAACAATTGGCGGAGAAACGGGCAAGACAACTAGATTTTATCTTCAAGAACGCAGATACAAAGAGACTCGTCTGGTTCTACTACGACCTCGATTATCTGAAGTATCTGTACCTGGATGGTCTTCCACGTGACCAGGACAGGCAAGACACTGATCGCCGAATCCCCCCAAAAAAACGCTCCTTTAGGAGCCACCACACGTTCTAAAGTCGTGACCAAGTATGAAAATTGAAAATTTTGGTACAAACGCTTTCAAAACGTCAAAACGACGCTTTCAACAACAGTGAGATCTATTCTAATTGGTCTTCCACACATCCTCTATAGCCGACGGCATACAGTTGTAGATAGGATATTATTTCCTCTAAGAACTAATGAAAAATTCTACGCAACTGCGATGCTCTCCTTTCTTTTCTCTTCTTTTCTGTTATTTATAGTGACATTTATTATTGTCCATGCACGTATCAGTATTTAGTCAGTACTCTTTGGGAACGGGGAATACAAAAGTTAATGCTGAGCAGCATGTTGTCAGAATGTATATGTCACTACGAAGATGAACGAACAAATAATTCACCCATTTGTAAGTGCTACGAAGTTTATAGTTGTTCATGCACATATCGGCCGCCACTCTTTGAGAACGAGAATACAACATTCCTGAGCAGCATATTGTGAGGGTATTACTTTCGCTACTACGAATGAAACATTCACAACATTTGTTGTGAGTGCTATTGTGGACGATGATTGTAGTTGTTCATGCATGTATCGGTATGTTAGCCGCCACTCTTTGAGAATGAAGCATACAACATTTGTAAGCAGCGTATTGTCAGGGTACTAATTTCGCTACGAACGAACCATTGACCATTTTGGATGCTTTTAGGAAGCTTGCAATTGCGGCGATTTTCGGTGCGCTTGAATCTTTTGAGGAAGCGTACGACGATTTCACCACGCTTTAAGAACGAAGCATTCAATATTTCAGAGTGCTATTACAGAGCTATAACAGTCAATCATTATTTCAGTTTCTGAACAGCAAGTTGTCTGGGTATTAATTTCGCTACGCCGTGAACGAACGAACCATTCACCATTTTTGGTTGCTTTTACAAAGCTTGCGGTGATTTTCGCTACGCTTGGATGTTTTGAGGAAGTGTACGGCGATTTCGCTACGCTTTAAGAACGAAGCATGAATGCTGAGAACGAAGCATTCAACATTTTGGAGCGCTATTACAGTCAGTCATTTTTTCTGTTTCTGAACAGCATGTTGTCAGGGTATTAACGACACATTCACAACATTTGTGAATGCAGTTCTGGTCGATGTTAATAATTTTCTATGCGTATATCGATATTTTTGTCGCTACTCTTTGAGAACGAAGCATATAACATTTTTGAGCAGCACAGCCTCCTTTGTTCATTGAAGTTTTTCGTTCTCTCACCACCTGACACTTCCATCGCTACGCTTTAAGAACAAGGCATTCAACATTTCGGAGCGCTACTACAGTCGGTCATTTTTTCTGTTTCTGAACAGCATGTTGTCAAGGTATTAAGGACACATTCACAACGTTTGTGATTGCTGTTGTGGTCGATGTTTATAATTTTCTATGTGTATATCGATATTTTAGTCACTATATGTTTTGAGGAAGTGTACGGCGATTTCGCGACGCTTTAAGAATGAAGCATTTAACATTTCGGAGCGCTACTACAGTCAGTCATTATTGCTGTTTCTGAACAGCATGTTGTCAGGGTATCAAGGACACATATTCGCAACATTTGTGAATGCTGTTCTTGTCGACGTTTATAGTTTTCTACGCGTATATCGATATTTTAGTCGCTACTCTTTGAGAACGAAGCATACAACATTTTTGAGCCGCACAGCCTCCTTTGTTCATCGAAGTTTTTCTTTCTCTCACCACCTGACACTTCCAAAAGTCGGGTCGACTTTTCAAATGACGGGTCGTCATGACCTGATCGGATCATCATGATCCGTCAAGATATTTGAAGCTGCCCCAGGCAGTTCGACTTCCAGCAGTAAAGCTTACTTCCTTTTTAAACTTCACGACCCAACATCCGGTGAGTCGGGCTGTCAACAGCAATTGACGACCCGACTCAGTTTATGTATATTGGACCCCCACTAACTTGTGTCACATTCATGAATTGTTGCACTACTTTTAAGCTGCCATTCATCCTGCTTTCTTTGGTGAACATGTTTGTTTCAGTACTTGGTAATCTCTCTTTTTAGTTTTGCTTCTGTGCGTTTTCTGATCGCCCATCGATACGCTTAAATTCTACTGAGGTAAGTTTGTTTTGATATCGATCGTTGCGTATTCCTGTTTGCTTTACTCGCAGTATAGCTTTTCAGATGATCCCTCCTTTGCTTGGCGCTGTGGCCATGTCTGAAGTTGGGGGACTGGGACGACCATGATGGTGTAAGGACATGCATTTCATCGCTCCCGCAGTTCTGGAAGATTTCTAAACCCTTTTCTTCAGTTTTTCTAATGGCAAAGGTCTCAGGATGTTCCAAACGTAAAGACAGAGGAAGTAATAATTCTGAAGGTAGAATCTGCTCCCCCAAAGGAAAGAAAATTTGTGGACAAGATCTTGAAGAGAGTGAGCTAAATTCAGGTAGCCACGCCGTTTTGGGAGCTGTCGAAATGTTGGAACGAATTGCATAACAACTTGAACTCATTTCGAAAAGACTGGGAGGAGTTGAAAGCAAGTTAGAGGGAATTTTGCAGAAGGTTGAGAGTTTGGAAAGGTCGATAGTCGGAGTGAAAAGCGATGTTGTAGCTCTTCAGTCGAAGACAAAGACAATGGAGAAACAGAAACAGGATATCATTTTTCTACAAGAAACTTATAGTACACCCGAAGTGGAAAGCACTTGGAAGATGCAGTGGAAAGGTAAGAAGTTCTTTGCTCACGGTACAAACCATAGCTGTGGTGTGATGATTCTTGTCAGAGAAGATCTAGAATTTGAGTTGAAGGCATTAAACGCGGACTGCGAAGGCCGCTACATTTTGTTAGAAGCTGTTGAGCAAGGCTCAAAATATACCTTTGTAAATATTTATGTGCCCAATAAGGTACAGCAACAAAGTGTGTTTTTTAGAAATTTAAATGATGCGCTCGATCTTTTTTGTGGTGACTTTGAAAAGAAGATAATAATAGGTGGTGTCTTTAACGTTACTTTTGACCCTAATCTTGACTGTTCGGGCGGTACTCCGGCTAAAAAAGGCTCAGTCAAGTGTATTCAGGATATGTGCCTTGATTATGACGTGATAGATATATGGATGGTGGTCTTAAAGCTCCACACTTGGAATCTATGATTAAGACTCAGAGAATACTATGCTGTAAGAAATTCGCGAGTAATGAGCCTATCAGCTGGAAGACCATTCTATCGTATTATTTGAAATCGGTTGGAGGTAAATTCATTTTAAGCTGCAATTTTGATGTCAAGAAATTGCGAGTGAAGCTTCCAAGGTTCTATGAAGAATGTCTTAGCTGCTTTGCGCAATGTTCAGTCGCGAGTAGGATGAATAGTTACGATATTTTGCAAGAAACACTGTCCGAAGTTATTATTTGGAATAATAAGCATATTTGAGTTGATGGTAAGTCTGTTTATAATCGTAGACTTGTTGATAAAGGGATAATTTCATTAGGTGATTTAGCCCTTGGAAAAAATGGATTGGCACCCTGGTGGTGATTTTTGATATATCACCCCTCAACGCCTTCCAATTAATTGCATTGTGCGATGCTTTGCCGAAAAAGTATCGTCAGTCTTTACAGATATATCAGTATGTCAATCTAGAGCCTTTTGATTCAGAGAACCATACTCAACTTTGTTTGAATGGTCAAAATGTAGCGCTTAGCAAAGTGGTTTCTAAGGCCGTGTACAAAGAACTTCGCTCTAGCGTTATTAAACAACCGACAGCTCAATCGAAATATGAAGCAGAATATGCTAATGTCGTTTTAGATTGGAAGAAGATCTATAGCCTTCCTTTCACTGTTGCAATGGATTCAAAGACTCGACAATTTCAGTACAAAATATTAAATAGATATTTAGTGACGAATGTCTATTTGAAAAAGGTTGCTATAAAACTATCATCTGACTGTTCCTTTTGTGAAGATAATAATAACTTTATTAACGTGTCAATCGTTCTAGTTTTTACAAGTAAAAACTAATTGGGGACACCTACTTAAAACTAATTAGACTAAGGTAATAATAATAGTAATAAAACTATGTACAAACAATATAAAATTAGTAAAAGCTAAGTTTTACATAACTTGCAGTTTTCACAATTATTTTTCGACGTAACATTTGATAGGTCAAGGGCCCTGACGTGATTTTTAAATGCAATTAACGAGTCAGCCATTTTAATTGATTTGTGAAGCTTCGACCAAATGTAAGGTTCCATGTACCTTAAGCTATGTCTTCCATATGTAACGGTGTTACATCTTGGTAAGGAGAAATCGTCTGTATTCCTTAGATTGTACCTACTCGTCACAACTAAAAAGTTCAGAAATATATGATGGAACTAAATTATTCTTAACTTTATACATAAATATGGCCATGTCCTGGAGCCTGCGATTACATAACGTTGGAAGTCTTGCTTTCTCTAGAAGTGCTTCATAAGTGCTAGTCCTGTCACAGTAAATAGCTCTCAATGCTCGCTCCTGCAACCTTTCAAGCTTTCTCTTGTCTGACGAGCAACAATGGTGCCATACCATATGACAATATGTAACCTGAGGCAAAATGCGGACGAATCTCTAGAGCACTTGTTTACTTCCGGCCCCTATGTTCTCTCGTTCTGGAAGGATCTCTCGGACTGGCTTAATGATCTTGGTGTTAAAGTAGATTTACTTGCTAAAGCGGATATAATTTTTGGTAGTTGGGAGAGCAAAGACGATTTCTTGTTTTTTAATCATGTCCTGCTTATTGCTAAGCAGTCCGTATATTATTGTAGAATCAAAGCTCTCGTACCATCTCTCCGAGTATGTACTTCCAGAATTAAAGCTGTTTATGAGTTGGAGACTGCTATTTCAAAAAGTGGAAAGAGTTTGGCTTTTCATCTTCAAAAGTGGGGCAAGTACTGTAGACAAGGGCAATAACGTATTGCAGAAGTGTTCACAACCCTCGCGGCCTCGTCGAAACGTGTTAACTTAATATTCTCAGTTTGTTGTTATCAGCTTAGGTAGCCTTAATGTAGTTTGTGCGTGTGTGTGTTGTAGCTTAGTGTTGTCCTAATGTAGTCATTTGTTTTGTTATTACTAAACGTAAACAATAAAAATAAATAAAATACAAAAAAAAAAATGTCTGAAGTTGTTCCAACCGCACTCGTTCTAGGCCATCAGGGTTTTGATTCCCGAGCGTCTTGCAATTTCAATCTTTTAGGGACTGCCTCGGTTCATTTGCATGGCGTTGGCGGACGAACTGTGCAGACGCCACAAGCGAATGACCTTCACGTGGTCAGGGACATCGCTCCAGATATTGTTATCTTAGAAATACGTACTAACGATCTTTCGAAACTTCCACCAGAGAAGGTTGGCTCTGCTATCGAAGATCTGGTGCGTCTCTTTCAGAGCGATTTTTCAGTTCGTGAGATCACCATCTGTTATGTCATCCCACGTGGCATTTTCTTCCTGCATGCCATGTTGTTTTGGCATAACGCAACGGTTCTGAACCAATATGTTAGTGTTGCTCTGGCTGATTTACCGAATATTTCTTGTTGGCGGCACCCTGAGTTCAATAATCCCCACAGAGATTTCTATTTAGAGGACAGGGTTCACTTGAATCCATCCGGTCAGTATTTACTTTACCACAGTTATCAAGGCACTGTCCTCAAAGCTGTTGGTCTTCTCCAGAAGAATTGACCCATTGTTTTTACAAGGGTTTTTAGTCAGGGGTGGTAATATTCGTAATGATTTCTGGTTCTTATTCTTGGCGTTTTTACTGGCTTTTATGTCCTTCAGGAGGAATTCAACCTTCTTTATTTGCAAAGTTGTTGTTATTGCCATATTAATGTGTTAGGTCCTCCTATGTTTGATCTTTTATTGTGATCCATTCATTGCCAACGAGGCGGCCGACCCCAGAGGGTCGGCCGTCGAGTTGGCAAATCATAGAGCCGTGCGTGAGTACAGAAGAAAAATCTCATCTCAGCGTAAGGGACCCTTTTTTGACCATATTTGGGTGTAAGTAATACTCCATATTTGGGTAGTGACGTTACGTTTTTGCATGTGTCGCTTCCACCGTTTGTGTGTTGTTTCAGCGGACGATTCAGCTAGTGAGATTGGAGGCGCTTGTAGTTGCCTTACGTGTTTGTAAATTGAATTGTAAGCAGCGGCTGATCAAGGAATAGGGTTATACTTACAAATTTCGGACAGAACGAGCGTGTTCGCTTGTCGATTTCGAGCCAGCGTGTTCGCTTGCGAACCAGCGTGTTCAATTGTCAATTTCGAACCAACGTGTTCGCTTGTCAATTTTAAACCAGTGCTTTCTTTCGTCGATTGACACCTTTTTAAAGACTTCAGATCAAAGAATTGAACAAATTACTATAACACATCTTCTTATAGCACAAAGAATTGTCCTTGAACTCCAGCGTTGCATAATTAAAACCACTCACAACTTGGACAAAGCGGGGGTAGACAATATTGCTTGATTAGTGCGTTCAATACATTTATTATCTGGTTAATCGCCGTTACAAGCCGACAACTAAATGTTGGGTTCTTTAGCTTAGCAGACATTTCTTTTCAGGGTTCATTCAATGTTAAATACAGTGCTGTTATTATTATTGTTATTATAACCTTCACCACGTGCGTGAAAGTTCGAGTTGCGCCGATGAAACACATTCCCTACACGGGGCTGCCGGAAGTTTTTACGCCATCAGTGTTCAGTTCAGTTCAGTTCAGTTCAGTCCAGTTCAGTTCTTGAGTTCTTGAGTTCAGTTCAGTTCTTGAGTTCTTCAGCTTGTGTTCATACAGTGATAGTTAACTTTCAGCATACCATTTCGTCATGATTTATGTTTACTGAAGCGTGCTTTTTCTGTCACTTATTCTTTATGGCAGCAGTTGCCCGATAATCAAACCTTCATTTTCTTGTTTTAGAGTAAATTCTCAACCAGAGACAGTGTATACCAATACAAAAGCAATCCACCGTTCTCTGGACAAAGAGTTTAATGTTTTAACGTTAATATTTGGACTCAGACAGAA
>OX421445.1:46454858-46467358 GCA_949126865.1 Montipora capitata | reverse complement strand
TTGCAAGATGAAATCCTTCGAAGCTTCAAGTCTGGGCTGCACTCTTGTTTCGATCCACACGTGGTGGGGTGCATTATCTTGCGAATCCATGTGCAGCTCATGACAGTGCCCCTTTAAGAAACATTAACATAGGGAGAAATAAAATGTTGGTCACTCTTAAAGGTTAAAGGGTTGAACATCCACTAAAAGGTATTTCACACCTACCCCTATC
This sequence comes from Montipora capitata, assembly GCA_949126865.1. Lineage (NCBI taxonomy): Eukaryota > Metazoa > Cnidaria > Anthozoa > Scleractinia > Acroporidae > Montipora > Montipora capitata. The sequence goes on along the minus strand of OX421445.1, from coordinate 46,467,147 downwards.
AGGGTGGATTCATAGCTGCCTGCCAAGACATTGCCACTCAGAGTTACCAGGGACAATGCCACATCATGTAGTAATCACATACAGTGTAGTAAGATTCTTTTCAAACAATGATAACAAATCAGCCTTGTCATCAAATTAATTAATAAGAAATATAAACAGAGTACATGTACATTTGCAACAAAACATACTGTGTGTACATGTTTCAAAAATACTATAGCTTGAACTCTTCAGTACCTACATCTATGACATTTTTGCATTAATTGTACTACTAAAATGAAACAAGTGAAACCTGTTCTTATCTGCCTCATTTTGAAGTCATTTTTCAAAAAGGAGACATCCTTTAGCACACTTTTCCACCAATTTCACAAGGCACTCACCAGACACTACGCAGACGGTGGAGAAAATCTCTACGACCCCTCCAAGATGGTGAGGAGCATGCACCTGGAATGTTTGAAGATCTTTTTGATGCTATATTCAACAACGAAAAGAGAACCCCCTCACAAAAAAGAAGAAATCTTCAAAAGTCAAGGGTTGTAGCAGTTTTGCATAACTTGAGTTTCTTTCGAAACCAGGTAGTTAACTAAAAGTGTTCAAAGATTTAAATACAGGAAGTTATGTGATGCAGTTGTGAAATTACACTCAACGAATAGGAAACCCAAATTAATTAAAAAGGAACATAGGTGAAAAGACTCTGGTGAGCAACTTGTGTAAATACAAGTTAGCTAAATGCTTGATGACAATCAAACAGCTTCATATGAAATGTAACATTGAACAGAAGACATTTGTCATTAAGAACAAATTCTAATATAATGTTGGTGTGTTCATCAACAGAAAAATAACAGACTACAAAAGGCCAATGGTCTTAATTTAAAGTTTGGTGGAGCTTCCTACAATTCCCTTATGGCTGGACAAGTGATGGGATATTCTGTTCACCCGAACTCAGTGCGGAACCACCAAACTGAAATTGCCAAAAAAAACCAAGTGGAAATTGGTAAAGTACTAAAGGAAGCAACTGAGGTACACATTTCAAAATATACTACATAACCATTGAACAACATTCAGTTACAAGTACAAGGATCCCTGATATTATTACACATGCATGTAATGCAAGGGATAAGCAAGTCTAATCCGTGTTACTGAGAAAGTAAAAGTGACGAGATTGTGTGCATGTTGTTGTATATCAGTAGTATCTTCGAATCTTGTATAATTATGGGGGAAACTGTGATGTTGCATATATATTCACATAATGTTTTTGGCTGCTCTATATAGAAGAAAACATTTATCATGCTCATCGAGGACGACATCCACTTCATCCACGCAACCATGTTAACCCATTTTTTTAATTAACATACATGGCCACATTGTCCCCAGAGTACACAACAATTAAAACGCGTGATGCCAAGAAAAGCTGTGAAAACCTGAGGTATAAAAAAGTGAAAGCAACAATAACCGCATAATTTAAAGAAATAAAATACTGTTTATTCTAACATTATACTATAGCTACAGTGTAGAAGAAGATACAAAATGCACATTTAAATGTCCAAATTAATGAGTACTGCAATAAAATGCTTACAATAGATAGGGGACTACAGAAACATGCAGTATTTTATTTTTCGCTTTCACAAACCAACATTAGAAAAATAACGCAGTGTCAATAGTGTAAATTGTAAATGAATACTGATCCCCCTTAATGTATAATGCCTATGCATTAATAATTTTAGGGTCTACTCTGATGAAGCAAGAGGGGAACTACAGCTGTTAAATACAACATGGCTGATTGATGAATTCCACCAGAATCTCAAGGGTGTGCATGATTATGAAACCTCCCTAAACCATCGTCTGATGGAGGCCCCTGAATTGTGTGAATACCTGCGTCACTACACCAGCATCATAACAGGAGATTTCCCAACATGGAAATACAACAAGAAAATTGTTGCAAAGGTTTCTCAATCAGTTTATAATTTTTACTAACAGTCTTTCGATCTCTTACAGCATTTCTTGTCATCAAATGCTGTATACGTACGATAACAAAATCAAACGAAGAATGACATTTCACTTGATGACACATCTTTGATCCTTTCTTTTATATCCGTTCTTTTGATCATAGATAAATCAAACATGGTAACAAAGTAATTATTAATGAAGGTTCACTGTACTTATACACAACAGTATTTAATGTGTCACAGCTTGCCCACAGAAGGTTCTAGTCACCCCAATTTCAAGGCCCTTAAAGCCATGAATTAAGCACAACATCGCTGTTACAAGAAATGGAAAAGTCTAAAAATGTTAATTTTGTTGAGGAGATTGCCGAAAAGAGTATGTGTATTTTGTTTTGTTTTTTACACAGTGCAATCCTACAACTGATCCAGAAAGTCCAATTCCTTCTTTCATACCTCGGCAAGGACCATTTCATGTGTCATTGAATGCAGAGGAATCGACTGTTGTGTTATTTCAGCCACTTTTTGAAAAGCTATACAAAGCCCTTTTTGGAAGAAACAAGGTACATGAAATACACATAATTTACAGTATACCAATCGCACAAAGAAAAAACTCTTTTGAATACTGTAATAAAAGGCTGAGGTTTTATACCATGCAATTGAAGGGGGAAGGACAAGATCTTACAACTGTGCGTGAATAATGATGCACTTGTAGTTTGTGTCTGTCATGCTCAACCCAACACTTCAACATACATGTGTCTATAGTTTTTCTTGTGAGATTAGGTGCTCCCCAAAAGACCAAAGCCACAGAAAATTGTGACACTTACCACAGTGGCATTTGGAGGGTAGTCAGTGGTTCGTGATCAAGTGCTGCAGGTATTTGGGCCGCTTTGCAAGGATCCTGACAACATGTTACTTCTACACCAGTTTGATGAGCTTCTTCTGCTGTTATTTTTCCTGTACAACACTGTGTTCAGAGGTGGTGATCTCGATCAATGGCTTGCAGTGCTTTTGCAAATTTCCTTGATGTTTATTATATTTAGAAGGCGCAACTACGACACTACGAAGCCACACTATGCCAGTTATCACACATCATTTATTACCTCAAAGAAAATGCAGAAGTTACTTTTACAATGCGAGAGTTTTTGCAAATTTTGACAGAAAAGAAAATGGAAATATTCCACTCTGTTTTAAGAACGTTGGTGAATATTAAATTTTGTTCCGGTCAAATGACAAGAATTAACACAGAAATTATTCAGAGAATGCTGAGAAGTGAAAAGAAGAAAAGCGAAAGTTCTTTAACCCTTTCACTCCCAAGATTGACACTTATAGATTTTACTCTGTCTAACGCCAGACGATTTTACTCGTCAATGGGGAACCCCACAGGAGTGAAAGGGTTAAGTCCCCAAGCTTAATTATCAGCAACACAAACACACACACAAACAAACACAGAAGTGACTTTTGCTCAACCTGTTTCTCTAAAAATTAATAATATTTATAGGCTTTCACAATATGCAATAGAAACTGCAATAAAATGGCAAATGTTTGGTGCGAATGAAATATTTTTAATTTACACATATTATTTGGTACTTAGTGGATGCAAAAGAATAACAATATTATTTTATCAGTTACACTATAATTCCAAAGTATGCCTAATGCCATTTTGAAATGTACACTTTTGTTTTGAATGCTTGTCCTCCTTGATTAAAAAGGGAAAAAAACAAACAAACAAAACAAAAAAAGTTCCTTTACTGTACATTGTGCACAATACCAAGGTATACCTCTCATTTGTTTGTACGATTGTCAATGAGGAATGTTCCTGTATGGGCCCTGCCACCTGAGATAACAGCAATGGCTTACACAATCAGCGGAAGAAGATTTGACCATGACTTCATAGAATGGTTCCTCCCGCAGTACACCAGAGGCAGAGGAAGACAAAATCTAGCTGTTTTAGCATTATCAGCTGCACAATTCCTTATAGACATCTTTAGTGATGTGTGGATGAAGCAGGGCCAAACAGAAAATTCCCAAAGGAAGAAAGAAGTATCAGGTAATGTCAGTATGGATAATTCAAGGTATTTCCATTTGAACACAATAATCTCCAGAGGAATATCATAATATAAATAGGATAACAGACATCACAAAACGAAAATCCTGACTATGGCTCAATAACTCTAACCAAGGCTTAAGGTGGCTCTATATCGTTTTTTTTTTTGGCGCGCGAGGAATAGGTACGAATGGCGCGAGCGCGCGAGTATTTAAAGGAAAAGTAAAAACAAAAATAAACATGGCAGCGAGACTTTTATCGCAAGTCGCATTCCACTTACCACTATCCTTTTTGTCCCGAACAAATGTGTTTAAAAACACACTTCTTTCGTCTTCTCCTGACATGGTTAAACTGAGGAGCCAATTCGCAGTAGTTATCGCACCAACAGAGAGAGAAGACAGTCATGATCGTACGCGAAGGAAGTCGCAGAGTGGTCACAGTTTACTTTTTATGGTCAGAGGGTTCGCTTTGAGTTCCTTGGGCAATGAAACACGGAAAACAGCTGGAATGTCTGCAAAGGCGCAACTGACACCGGAAAAACAACCATCATTGCGTGATGAAAAGGGGCGGTTCTCACGGAAAAAACCCACTCGAAGGGGAAAAACAGACAACAGGACTCGTGGGATAAAGGAGTGGAGGGCAAAGAGGATATTACAGTTTCAAGAAACGGTCGAAGATTGGTCCCCACCGAAGAAAAGACAAACCCGTTTAAGTCAGGTGTGGTTTAAAATCTTGTTTTCAGTATACATGACACCAAGCAATTCCCCTAAAAGTTTTAAGACAAGTGCTTCATCAAGACTTTCTTTGCTCTGAAATAGTTCTCAATTTGAACTTTTGTATTATACCACAGGTAGTTCATAGCTAATTATCTCGTCAACATGATTAAACCTGAACATTTTGACAATTAATTTGAAAATTCCAACAAATGTTTTGTTACAGTTACAAGCTAATAATATAATTACCATTAAAACATACTAGTAGTCATCAACGATTATGAGAGTGCGTTCGACGACGTCACGTAAATATATATACCTAAAATAAATGATTTCCCTATCTGACTTTCAACCCCGGTCTATTGCTAAACTGGCAATGAAGGTTTAACAGACAGATATATCATAATGTCAAAGTCCGATTCCAGCTAAGTGGTCCCCTGTACAAACTGCGATTTGTTGATACGTTGCGTGACAGCGCCAGTTTCCGTAGGCTCACAATTGTTACCCTTAAAATTTCGTGCTTAATGTTCTCACATTAACTGCAAATGTTTGAGTGTAAAAGCTAATTTGTAAAAGTATATTTAACATACATTATTCTCGGCTGGAAGCGGCACAAACATAAGCAAACATTTGCAATCATCTGCTTGTTTATCGGCAGCGTAAACAAACTCCTTGCAACTGATTCAAGTATTATCCCCGATGAATGAAGTAGACAATATTAATAAATGCTAAGCTCAAAATGTTTAAATAACATCATACTCAAAAGGAATATTGAATATAGTACTTACCCAGCTTCAAAGTTCCACCGCAAAAAGGTAAACCCAACGCTAGCGCTCCGAACACAAAGAAAGAAAGACGAAAGATCAGCCGCAAAGACGCGCTCAGATGGCCTGCTCACATGCTCACAAATTTGTCACATGTCTTAGTAACGGTACCAGTTTACTGGCCGTGACATGCCCCTGCAAAACTCAAGCGGGGTGGCCATTTTGGTGTCCTTACAGGAATGTCAGGAATGTGGATTTTTCCCTCATATAACCATGCACAGGACAACCACCTCTCGAAAGCCACAGGTCAAAATTAGGCTTGCGTTCCACGAACGCAACAAGTTTTGAATCTTTATCAGAAACAAGCAAAGAAGGAAAATTGCATTCCACACGGAAGTAGGATCATGGACTTGGATGTTTTGAGAAGTTCATTGAAATGTTGTCAGCACTGTAAAGCAGGTGAGAAGAAACATTTTCTGCTCAAAGAAAATCAACACTAAAGAAAAGTTTTATGGAAAGTACACACAACTTTGAGACTATAAAATTAACAGGTTTCCAAGAAACCATTATGAGGTTGATAAACCTCATAAAATAAATCTTGAAAACATTACCAAACTTCTCATGTGCAATCAGCCATAAAAAGTCAGGGGTTGGTTCTTAAATTTTTGGGCAAGTTCTGAAAACCTTACCCTTACCCTAAACTAAGCGTCACACAATTATAAGTCTATTGTTAGCACAAAAAATGTTTTTGGTAAATTTGGAACAAACAAGCAGTTTCAAATTGTCCATAGACCACAAATTGCATTCACTGCATTTGTGAAATTTTGTTAGTTTTTTCTCAAATTTACTTGAGCTTCCGAATTAAAGGAGAAGACACACTGCTAGAACAAAGTATCAGATTTTCCTGAGTATCAATATTGTCACTTCATTTTCAGCCAATTTGTCGTTGTGGAACATAAAAGCAGAAAAAAAATATGGGTTAGCCTCAGTGTTGTCAGTTACCTGTGCAGTGTGTGGTACAGAGAATGTTGTCAAGACCTCCAGTAAACACAAGAGTGGTCAAAGAGGTCCTCCCAGTCACGATGTTAATTCAAGAGCTGTTCTTGGCTGTCTTCATACAGGAATCGGTGAAACCCACCTAAATAATTTACTTTGTACATTAAATATTCCCTCAATGAATCCAGTAACTTTCAAAAGTAGAGAAAATGAGATTGGGCATGCAGTAGAGCAAGTAACAAAGAAAAGTTGCAAAACTGCAATGTCAGAAGAAAAAAATGCTGCCATCCAAAAGGGTGTAAAAGCAGATGACCAAGGCTGCATCAATATCCCCTGCTCATATGACATGGGTTGGCAAAAACGGGGAAAGGGGTATAACTCGTCAACTGTTCATGCTGCAGTCATGGGTTTAACCTATGGGAAGGTTATGGATTATACTACAAGAACAAAGTTCTGCAGGGTTTGCACAAATGCTAAAAAAATTGGAAAAGAAGCCAAGCAACACAATTGTCGACTCAATCATACAGCATCATCAAAAGCTATGGAGCCTATGGCAGCAGTCCATTTGTTTACTGAAAGCCTAAATTCTCATGTCAAACTATCTGTTTATGTCTGGGATGAAGACTCCACAACAGCTGCCATATAAAAGAGAAGGTCCCTTATTCTGTAGAAAAGTGGACAGACATTGTGCATGCCAAAAGATCACTAACTGCAAGGTTGTATAACCTAAGCCAACGTGGGAAATTTGTAAATTCATCAACTCTCTCACAGAAAGTTATCAACTACTTGGTCAAATGTTTTACTTATAGCGTGTGTCAAAATAAGGTAAATCCATCAGCCCTTCAAAAATCTTTACAAAGCATTCTACCACATTCGTTTGGAAACCACAAAAATTGCAATGAATCCTGGTGTGGTGCCAAAAAAGACCCTACTAACTATAAACACTCTGACTTACCCTATGGCAAAGATCTCTACGGCGATGACTTGTACTGACATAGTAATTGCAAAGTTATCACCTGGGGCAAATTCGCAGAGAAATGAGGCCCTAAACAAGCCCGAAGAGCTCAACTACGTAAACAGAAGTTAAATCTTGATGGTCAAAAGCAAGCTAAGGAAGGGAACAGATACCAAAGTGGAATAGGACTTAACCTGGATCCAAACAATTCTACCAAACTGATCCAAGAATTCGACATCATCAATTTGAAAAACTTTGAAACATGCATTCCTGAATTAACGACCAGACCAGTGGCAGAGAAAATTCCATATGACAGAAACAACGCTTACAATTTTGTCATTTACGATATTGAAACAAACATGTCTGGAAAAACTGCAGAAAGTGTTGTAATACTTATGGAAATGCGTTTTAACTTGTGGCTTCCTTTGCTGCTTTCAAGTGTTCAACGATCTTGGCTAAAATACGGGTTGTTTTTGTCACTTGCGGGGCGTTGCAAGTTGTTGAAGATGGAGGCAGAGACAATATGCCAACAAGCCCTTTTGCTCCAAATGTCTCGAAAACATTCTTAAGATCTCGATATGAAATGTCATTCCCGGCTATTTTTTCAGCCATCTGTTGCTTGATGGGGAATTCCGTGTTTGTTGGATGATAAAGAGTTCCTCGGAACATCTGCAGGAGTTCGTAGCGATGATCAAGGTATTTCATGTCGTTTTCTGCGTACTGTGTTGTTGACATGTTTTCTGTCAACACATCCTCTGAAATGTTCAAATGGGAGTCAAAGACTATTCTTCTTAAAGCTCTAACATCCTCCATGATAAATGAATTGCTGATTTAATTTAAATGTGGGACCATCCGATAAGACCAGAGAGGGATGTTTACGTTTCACCAAGTTCTTCATCACTGGGAGAGCATCAGAAAAGAACACGTTAAGACAGGAAAGTTTTTCACAAAGTTGATGTCCACCTTGACAAAGAAGGGTTGGCGTATCGAAAACCTGAGAGTTGTGCCCGATTAAAACAGTATGAATATTACTATCGCTTTTAACACGCCTTACAGTTTTCTCTAAGTAGGTTAGAAAATTTTCCAATGACTTTCCAAGTGACACGGTTTCGACTGGTTGCTGGTCTTTGAACAGGGTTCTGACGCCTGTGACTGTTTGGACACTTAAACCATTTACCCTTGTAGCATGAATATCTACATCCCTTAAAGGCAATATATAGTCGTTGAAACAGTGCAAACCTGATTGATCAACTGCTGAGAGTTGACATATTAGGTATACTTTTCCCCGAAGTAAGCTTCTACTTCTCGACTAATTTTCAACTAACATGTGCGAAGAGTGCAAAGAAAGCAAAACGAGAGCATGCGCAATGCCGTAACTATTTTGATGACGTCACTAAAAACATGGGCTTTTGAGTGATCTACAAACGCATCTTGCGCGTGTTCCAGACGGTGAATTTTTTTGAAACTTGGCACATGGATAGGCTTTTTCTTTCTCTCGCTGTTAGGAAAAAATCATCAAATTTTATACATAGATTAATGTAATACGCGTCAAAAACGAAAATTGCGAATTCCTCCAAAAATTATGTAGAGATTTTCTTGTAGCTTTGTCAGTTGAAACTCCTTGGATGTTTACTCTGTTTCCCCCAAAACAAAGAAAATTCACCGAGTAGAAACCTAGAAACATCGTCTAGAAGTCAGGTAGGTTAAAAAAACAAGCCAAGCATTTTCATCAGTAGTTGCCATAGCAACGACATTTAGGTTCTGAAAGAGTCTTCCACACGTAGTCTAAGGCTGTAGGTTTTTATTTTTGACCTTCTACCGAGTGCTATGCGATGAACATTTGCCAACGGAAAAATTATTGATGCTGTTGTAATACCCAAAGCTTTGAAAAATACTATATAGAACCACCTTAAACTATTTTTTCATACCTTTTACTGCCCTTTCAGTCCTACTACTTTCCAGTTCTTGATGCCACCATTGACCAGCGTTGCCTTCCCCTGGGATATGCTTTTCCTGGCAATGAACCCAATATGTCCCTAGCATGTGACAAGCTTCACTGTGCAGACAGCCTCAATTTTGACAACACTGTGCACCTAACATGTAGACACACCTTCCATTAGGGCTGTATCATCACAAACCAATAAACATCTATAGACCACAGTTATGGAAGGAGTCAGCAAGTGAGATGCCCCACATGTTACCCATTATTGACACAAAGAATGGAAGAGTTGGCCCAATCTCTAAACAGGTATAAAAACAAATTGTGTCAGTAGCCTTTCCCTGGTGAAATCAAGAATGTGACAGTAGTAAACAATGACATACCTGTGGCTCAATTTTTATTTCTGTAAATTACACCGACTGTAAACTATCCGTGAATCGTTGAGGTTTTAATGCAGGGAAATTAGGAAAAATCAAAGTGATTTCATTTATCAAAATTCAACATGCTTAGCAGACGCCAACTATAATCATTTAACCACGACAAACTTTACAAATTAAGCCAATAACTATTTGTTCTAGATACCTTGCAGAGGATGACGACAAGAATGAATGTAGTGACAGTGACGATGGTGGCGATGATCAAGATGATGACGAAGATCAAAAAGATCAACCAAACCACAGAGGAGATGATGACAATGATTCTTTTGACGAAGACTCATATCACCGACAAGTCAAGGAGCTCCAGAAAAAAGTGATTTCTCGCTTCAAGGAATTAAAGCAACAGAGTCCCACAAGCGATTGAATAAACCATTGTGCAGCTTGAAGCGCCGCCAAAGGCAAATGCGACCAATCCATTCCTTCATTATGGAAAAGACTTCTCTGATCTTCATAAGAAATGGCTTTTCTAAAAGCCACTTAAATATTAAAACTTCACGACCAACAATCACAACCAAGTGCATGTTATTGTACAATTGAATCTTCATGGCTGTTTACACAGAATACATGTTGTCCTCTCATTCATCTGTTCACTAACTAGCCCAAAACTATGTTCTAATCAACAACAAGATAAATTTCGACTCAGGCACATGTGCTGGTATGGTACAATTTTTTTTCCAAATGCTCATGCATTCCGAAGAGACAACCGCAACCTTGTACGCCATTCATGAAAGATCAAGAATTCTAAACTACACGCATGCGCATTTGATGACAGGGACAAATTTTACGTCATAACCTCTCGACCAATCAGCCATTTTTAAGCCCTGTCCTGGACGCCCTCCAAGAGTAACAAATGACATTTTTGGTTGTTTCCAGTGTATCGGTGAAATTTTCAATTTTCTTGTGTTAATGGCTTCGTTTATAGCAGTGATGGAGAAGAAAACCAAACGCCGGCTGACAAACGGGATTTAACTTGCAACTCATCTTCAGAAGAACCTCCCATCTCCACAAAGTAAAAATGCGACGTACCCTTACTTAATGAAGCAATGCAGAGCAAACGAAGCTGCAAGGGAGAAAGTGGTGATAAGGTATTAAATGCTTTTCAAATCTTGATATTAGTTAAAGAGTCCATTGTAGTGTGCCTGTTTGACGCATGAAACATAGGTGGCCAGTTTGGCCATCCACCTGATCGCACTCGAATTACATTGGAAATACACTCGTAAAAAAACATTTTCCTTACAAAAAACTTAATTTCAAATTAGGGTGATAAGACCTTTTATGTACCCAAGTTAGTGAAAGTTCTAGCAGTCTTGTAATATCAACACGGTTAGCATGCCAGACATTATTCATATTCCTTTTCTTTGAGGCTGCAAGCGGCGAGATGCAAACTGTACCACCACCTCCTATCGCCCTGTCTCAAGATGAGAACATAGATCAGGTAGATCCTAAAACACTTCATAATCTTTAGGAAAACTGCTGGGGATAAATGTATTATTGTTAGCTGAGCCTGCAATGTTGCATTTACCACAAAATTTTCCTACATTTTGCTGTCATTTAAGTTTGATTACTTTTGCCTTTAAGAGGCAATCGACATTAAAACAGCTGCTTCGTTTGACATGGACCCACTTGATGTCGAGGAAAATGTCCAGGTACACATATCTGATCAGATAAATGTATAACCCCATCATGGCAAAAGTTGTCCATAAAATTTTGCAAATTTTGTTGTTTACATAACGCTGTTTTTTGCATGTAGCTAGAAAGTCGTTTTCAAGTGAACCGATGACAAGGGATAGGAGGCAAACCGCACCAGTTTTTATTGATCTTTCTCAAGACTGACAATTCCGCTAGGTGGACCAGGATTTGGATGGACATTGCCACTTCTCAAAAGAAGCGGTAATTGAAAACTCTTAACACAGCTGGTCAGTGGGCCTACAAGGAATCAAAATATTCTAGATTTGTTAATCACAAACCTCGCCAGATATCATTGATCGTCTTGTTGTTGGTGATTGCTTCTCCGACCATAACTCTTAGTTTTGAGATATTAAGACCACCCTACACCCAGCGTAAATCTCGGAAATGTTTCTATTCAAGACTGACTGGGCACACCGATAGATGTTATTGGCTTGCATTCCTTGGGGCTGTGCTTTTTTTAATGATGACATTGAATAAAACTGGTCTTGCTGGAAAGATCTTTTATTTACGGCTATGGATGAATGCATACCCGTGTGTCGGGGCAAGAAAAAATGTAATGCACCTTGGATAACAAAGGATCTCATTTGATTAGGTTGTGCAGAAAAAAAGAAATTGTTGTATAACAAAGCGCAAAAAAGCAGCAATCCAGCCCTTTGGGAGAATTACAGAAAACTGAACAATGTTGTGAAAAGAGAATGTAACTTAGCTCGATGGACATATATCAACAATATGGCCTCTGATAATGCAGTTTCTGGTAATTCCAAGCCTTTCTGGAATTATATTAAAGCAAACGTAATGGTACGAATACTCTG